>JACEFZ010003474.1:132500-475000 GCA_014155875.1 Cepaea nemoralis | reverse complement strand
CATACACAAACACACATAAATACATATGCAAAGAAGACAACAGTCCCAAAGCTATGGGTCGGTGATGTGACAGGGTCATCACACTTGGCAGGCCTGGATGCACCCAGAAATAAGTTGTCAGTCTTGTCTTCTGTAGGCCGGCGACCCACGCAGGCTCCCTATCAATGGAGACTACAATAACACGCCTGCCACACATACACACACATGCACATGTATACATACTTATAAACATACACATATCCGGGTAAATTCCTTTGCAAAGGCGACAGTCCATTGGTCTACTTTGAGCAAATCAAGTCGCTCTATGTCAGAAATCACAAAACTGAAGAGTGTCTCCCCACCTCCGGGTTGGTAGCTGGATGTTCGTCAACGAATTAGACTATTTACAAGTACATTTATGACACAAGTACATCGAAAAGTATGTGAGCTGCCAATAATAACGACAATAAAAGTGATATCTGCTGAAGCAAGAACCTGTTTTGGTTCTGTGATGTGCTAAAGCCACGACATATTGTGAGCCTAAATGCACAGAGGAAGCTGCGGGCAATCTGTCCTCTTTTGGCGGACGACGAACACTGGCGTGGAACCGTCGTCCCACGGCGTACATGACATTGTCAGCGTAGCTCCCAATCAACTACGCTAACCAGCCTGCTGTTAGTGCACAATGATGATGATTACATTATTGATGATTGCAATTATAGACTAATTTTAAGCGAACGAAAGAAGAGGATTAATTGATTGATTGTGTGTTACGAATGTTATTTATTAATTGTGTGTGTGTGTGTGTGTGTGTGTGTGTGTGTGTGTGTGTACTGCGATATCGATGCTTAAGTATGTAAGTTACGAATGTTGTTGAGTCGTTCGAAACACTGGCATCTCATTGACTACGTCATCGTCAGTAGGAGTGACAGACAAGACGTTCGGGTGACAACATCCATGTGTGGTGCCGAATGCTGGACAGATTGTTTCAAAAATAAACATTCACATCAAACCAGCACGGCATCCTCAAGGGGAACAAATGCACATCGCTCAAAGCTTTTGGAATTCATCACGACACACGGGAGACTGCTGTCAAAGACTGAAATTCATGGCGTACATCATTTCGCAAACGTGTAGTCACTTACGGAGCAAACAGGACTGCAAGAGCTGTTAAAAAAGAAATTACTGGACCAAACAACAAAAACAAAAACCACCGCAGGAGATCCTTCTACTGGAACCTCGAGCATTCTTTGCCCACATTGTCAAAGAACATTTCGAGCCAAAATATGACTTGCCAGCAATCTTAGAACTCACGGCTCTACACTTACAAGCCCACTGTATGAAATGAATAGTTATCATCATACTTGATGGACAAACACCACGCACACCATGTTTCTGTTGAATGAATGAACTGGCAGGGAATCACGGAGTAGGTGGCTCCTATAGACCCCAGAAACCATATCACCAAACCTCTTCGCTGAATTATAATGAGAAGAATAAGAAGGGAAATAAAGATGCAAATTAGCGATGAAAAGAAGGGAAAGGTACAAATAATGCAATATACACATGACGAACACTAACAAAGTGTTCAATTAAGTCACAAAATAGCGAACTTAACAAAGAGAAAAGACCAAAAATAGCGAAAGAAAGAAGATGAAGAGACACAAAATAACGAATGGAAGAAGAAGAGATACAAAATAGCGAAGGGAAGAAGAGGAGACACAAATAGCGAACGGAAGAAGAAGAAGAGACACAAAATAGCGAACGGAAGAAGCAGAAGAGACACAAAATAGAGAACGGAAGTATAAGAAAAGACAAAATATAGTGACGGAAGAATTATAAGACACACACTAGAGTTAACGGAAGAAACAGAAGAGACACAAAGTAGCGAAAGAAAGAAGAAAAAGAGATACAAAATAGCGAACGGAAGAATAAGAAGAGACACACAATAGCGAATGTAAGAAGAAGAAGAGAAACAACATGACTGGGGTTTTCCGTGGTGATTAAGTGATTAAGCAGTCTGCCTCTCGCTCTGAAGGTGCGTTCGACTTCCGAACTTCTCGCGCAGACTATTAGCGCAATTGTCTGGAGACTTTTGGGGGGTCATAGCTGGGGCTAGGGAGTTCGTGCGTTGTGCGATGCTCTACGTCTGCGGAGAGAGACCGAGACAAATGGGATAACACTCGGTGCAATGAAGTCGACCCTCCCAATTTTAGTATTTTAGATTTATAACCATCAACGACTGCCTGAAATTTGCTAATGAGACTATAACATTATATACAACAATAAGAAAGAGACACACAGCTTTCTTTGGTCATGTGGTGACAAGAGAGGCACTGGAGAGCATCGTGACGACTTGAAAGTTCGAGAGGAAGAGAAGCGGAGGCAGACCAAGCGTAATGATGCTGGGTGGATTTAGACTGTGACATGGAGAATATCAGCAGCAGAGTTGATCCAGAACACCAAAGACCGAGATATGTGGAGAGACTTGAACACCTACGCCAGCTGGCATGGCACTTGATAATGATGAGGTTTATTCATCTCATCTCATCATGTTCCTCTTGTACATTGCGGTGTCGAGGTAAAGTATAAACAGCGGGAGAGTGCCCGCTTATGGGCTTCATATATCGATATCCCCATGGACTCTGCTATTCCTTCCGTACATCGTTTAGGTGGTCGGCCTCTTCCTCTGCTTCCATCTGGTCTGTTCATCAAAGCTTGTTGTGGTATATTGTTAGTTGGTAACCTAGTTGCATAGCTAAACCATTTTACTTTCTGCCTTCTAATATAATCTAGTGCAGCTATAACCTCAACTTTAGTCCTGATTTCTTCATTTCTGATCTGATCTCTTCTTGATACATTGAGTATTCTTCTCAGGAATCTCATTTCTGTTGTTGTGATTTTTCTTTTCTCTTTTTCTGTCATTGTCCAGGTTTGGCATTGGCAGCATAGAGTTGGCAGGAAGATTGTGTTGTAAAGTGCTTTCTTAGTAACAATTGATATGTTTGTTTTTTTTTTTAGTATTGGTGTCATTTGACCAATGAGTTGATTTGCCTCATTGCGCCTATTTTCGATCTCGTCTTCTGATCTGCCATTTGATTTTTTTTTTTTTGCGCTCGCTCGCTTTGAACTAAAGCGTAGTCCATACACACTATTTATAGTAGTAATGGACTGAATTTTGCGTGTGGATTAGCTTTCCCTATTAACAGTGTCCTTCGCCAACAGGCGAACCCATTCCGACTTCAGAGGTACTTGTAATTTACGTCCCCAAGTCAAGGACGACAGGTCAACATTTTAGTCCAGCTGTCTGGTATAGGGGTTGAACCCCTAACCTCGGCATCAGCACACCGGATGTTTAAGAACACGAGTTTTTACCCATTCGACCATGCTGACCTACTGCCATTTGATGATATACTTCCTAGGTACTTGAAACTCTTTACGTGTTTCAGGGGATGTTCGTTTAGGTGAATTGTTGTTGTTTTTTACTTCTTTAGTTATAGTCATTACCTCTGTTTTACTTGTGCTAATTTTCATGTTATGTTCCCTACACATTCCGTTTAGACTATTCATGTGGTCTTGTAATTCAGCTTCTGATTTTGCTATTAGTGCTTGGTAGTCCGCAAACAGGAGTACTCTAATGGTGTAATTTGCAGATGGTTCTTCTTCTGTGTTCTCGTCATGCGGTATTCTTGCAATCTCTGTTTGGCTGGTTTCTTTACATATGTTGTCTATATAGGTTATGAATAAGAGAGGTGACAGGACACAACCTTGTCGTACTCCGGATCTTATGCTGAAGGGTTCTGAGTGTCCTCCAGTTGCTCTCACTATGCATTCACAGTTGTTGTATAAGCTTCTACATAGGTTTGTTAGTTGTGTACGGACTCCATATTGTTTAAGGATTTCCCACAGCTTGTTTCTATCTACTCTATCAAATTACCTTTCTTAGGCTAAGTAGAGTGTTTCATTAAAGTCGATTGATTTTTCTGTAAGTTGTCTAAGAGCAAAAATGGCATCGGTGCATCATTTGTTTTTCCTAAATCCAAGTTGTGTTTCACTTAGCTGGGGTTTTATAGTAGTTCGTAATATTTTCTCAAGAATTTTGCAAACTATTTTCCCAGTATGACTCCAAAGTATTGTGTGCAGTCTCTTTTGCTGCCTTTGCTTTTCCAAATTGGTATAATTATGGTGTTTCCCCAGTCTCGTGGTGTCTGTTGTTCTACCCAAACATGGTTGAATAGTCTATGTAGCCCTGCTCTTCCTACTTCTCTTGCTACTTTAATTAGTTAATTTGGTATTTCGTCTTATCCCGGTGATTTGTTCAATGGGTCTAATCTGACGGCTTCTATAATTTCTTCGTTCAGTATCTGGTTCTAGTTCTTCCAGGCATCTGTGTCGGTTTCTTGAATTTCTGTGACATCTGATGGAATGTTGAGACGTTGTTAGAAGTACTGCTTCCATCTTATTAGGGTTTGTTTTTGTTCACTTATTTGTTCTCCATTTTTGCTGTTAATTATTTCAGTTGGGTCAAATGGTTCTCCTGTGGTTCTCATTGCAATTATCTTTTTGTAGAAGTTTCTAGTTGCCTCCTTGTAGTTTTTATTTAGGATTTCTCCATACTCCTCCCAGTCTTTTTGTTTTTCTCTCTTTACTATTCTATTCACATGTCTTCTAACTAATTTATATTCTATGTAATTACGTTCCTGTTTGCTCTTCAACCACTTTTTTTCTTCTTTTTGTCTTTTACAGCTTTCATTACCTCTGCGTTCCATCAACTTGTTATTTTATTGATCCATGTTTTGCGTTTTTTTCGTGGTTCCACGTGTTATTTTTGCAGTATTTAAAATGCTTGATTTGAACATCTCCCATTCTTCTTCCACTATCTTTCTTTCTATAGGTAATTTTACAAAGATTTCTGTTAATTCATTCTCATAATTTTCCCTCACTGCCTCGTCTTTGAGGTTTCTTGAGTTTACTGATTCGCATGGCATGTATTCTCCTGGCCTTTGCTTCTTTATAATGATAGTTCTTATTGTGGCAACGACTTCCAATTCCAATTCCAATTTTTCAAAAAAAATTAAAACATTCCAAATTCGGTCTCGTCTAACCTGCTTCCTCAGCGGTGGTTATTGTTGAGAGCCGTGGTTGTGTGGACTGTTAGTCCTAATTCTACTGCTTTTATTAGTTCCGCTCTGTTCATCGGATAAATTTATTTTGTGCTATCTGGTTGTTTTCTTTGTCTTGTGTTGGTCCTGATAAAGACCGGTCCTTGGTCGGGCCTACTGGGGCCCGCATTCTTTCGTTTGTTGGCTTCTTTTCTCTATTAGCACTGCTACGTGCTTGTTGCTTCTTGTGTTCTTCTCATCGGGACTGGTCCCGGTCATGTCCAGCCCTCATAAGGACTCGATGTAGGCAAAGGCAGAGCATTCAAGTGCAAGTCTCAAGTTGTCCCCCCGTCAGGCGGCCCGAACTCCTTTACGTTTGTTGTTTGGCGTTTTTCATGATCACGTGTGGGTTTGGTGTAGCAACAAGATGACCCGGTCTCCCTGTCAGCCTAGTTCAGGTGCCCTACCGGAAGAGTCAACCCACCTTCCTGCCATTCACCCCGCCATACTCAGCTGTCCCCCTCAGGACAATTGGTATATATATATATTTTTTTTTGTTTAATACCTACATATAGATACTTAAAAAAAATAAATAAAAAATAACACACACACACACACACACACACACACACACACACACACACACACACACTTATATATATATATATATATATATATATATATATATATATATATATATATATATATATATATATATATATATAAATGCAATGTCTGTCTGTCTGTCTGTCCATATGTTATTTATGCGTTCGCGAACGGTACATCCGATTGAGATGAAATTTTCTACACGTATTCTTATCATTCCCGTGCAGCCAACTGTCATAGTTTGTTAGTTTACAAACAGCTATTTACGTAATAAAATTAAATTTTGTTATTACATTATAGTTTATATATAGCGAGGGGACTTAACTTAAGAAAAGTTATATCAAGGGACATAACTTTTAGTAGCATTGCTATATATTTTATATATAATTGTTGCATTGTTATCAAAGCTTTATTAAATGTTTGTCTACAGTTATTTACAGGCATATGCGTTATAATATATAATGATAAAATCTTTAAGGCATTTTTAAAGTTTTCATAAAAATAATACACCTATTTTAAATATGTGAAAATTTTCTAACTCATCTTTTTATTTCTCTTCGACATCTATACAGTCATCCCAGCATTTATTGGGTTTTCGTGATATCTTGGTAAGTTTACGTTCAGTAGTTTCAGAGAAATTAGACGTAGACAGTCAAAATTTTTGGACATGTTATGAGAAGAAATGGACTGGAGAACTTAGTGACAGCTGGCAAGATCGAAGGGAACAGACCAAGAGGAAGACCGAGAGGAAAATATCTGGATGGCTTGGCCACATGGCATGGACGAGACAGGAACACTGAGCTGATCCAGGACTCTGGTGATCGAGTGAAATGGCGAGTCATGACCGCCCACGCTTTCAGGCATGGCACATGATTGATTGATTGAGTTTCAGATTGCCCTATTTAGTTATTGGGATGAAGATTGTTCTCTTCCAATCTGTTCGCCATATTTCCGGGAACGGGAACGGGAGCTTTTATGACTACTAATATGAATTAAATGAGACGCTCCCCATCAGGGACTGGGCGAAGCCGGGCTGGGTCGTCTTTTTTTTTGGGAACGGGAACGGTAGCAGGGGCCCGAATATTTCCGGGAATGGGAATGGGAGCTTATATGACTACTAATATGTATTAAATGAGACGCTTCCCACCAGGAGCTGGGCGAAGCCGGGCCGGGTCGTCTTTTTTGGGAACGGGAACGGGAACAGGGGCCGAATATGAATTAAATGAGATGCTCACCGCCAGTGTCTGGGCGAAGCCGGACCGGGTCAGCTAGTGTGTGTGTATGTGTGTGTGTGTGTGTGTGTATATACATACACACACACAGTGTAGAAAGGTTATATGGTCTTCCCTGTTCTGCACACGAACTGTCTGACCAGTCGTGGCAACGACTGCTTTGTGGTCTGTATTTATACTTAAGTTGGATACTGCCCTTGCATCTAATATATTTATCTGTCTATTATTTCTTGTTAATATGAAATCAATTCCCGGGAAGGTTAACCCGGTCAACAAATGCCCGCAGAAGTCGGATGTGTCGGCCTAACGGCGCAAGAACGCAGCTCTGCTGTAAACAGGCACAACGCAATCACATCCGAAAAAAAAACTCCGGATGAACGAAGAAGAAATCAATTTGGCTTTTGGTATCTAGTTCATTCCATTTATACCATGTGTATATTTGTGAATGTTTGTATTTATAAACTGTGTTTGTTATATAAGGGTCGTGTTTGCTGCATAGCTCTATCAATCTACTTCCGTTACAATTTCTTTCACTATAGTGGTCTCCAAATGCTCCAAGATATTTTTCTATGCCCGCTCTGTTATGTCCTAGTCTTGCATTGTAGTCTCCCATAACTATGCTGTTGTGCAGCTTCTCTATTTTATTTAGCACGTCATGGAGTCTTCGTAGAATTCCTCGCATTCTTGCCCATTTTTGTTTGTATTACATGGCGCATTTATTTATTCATATGCTGTAATTGTTTATTCTTTTATTCTCACTGTTATAATTCTTTCTGATATATATTGTATTTATAGTATTCCTCTTACTGTTATTTGTCCATCAAGAATGATGATGACCATTCATTTCATCCAGTAGCGTTGAAAGTATGGAGCCGTGAGTTCTAAGATGGCTGATAAGGCTTATTTTGGCTCGAAATGTTCTTTGACAATGTGGACAAAGAATGCTTGACGTTTCTGGAGGAGGATTTCCTGCAGTGGTTTTTCTGTCCTGCCTTTTCTTCACAGCTCTTGCAGTCCTGGTTGCCACATACGTGATTGCACCCTTGCGTAATGATGCACGCCCCGAATTTCGGTCTCTGGCTGCAGTCTCCCGGGTGTCATGATGAATTCCAAAAGCATTCAGTAAGATTTTCAGAGTGTCTTTAAAGTGTTTCCTCTGGCCTAATTGGGAGCGTTTACCACAACGCCACTCGCCGTAAAAAAATTCGTTTAGGGGGCCTGTGATCTGGCATGAGAGTCAAGTGACCAGCCCAGCGAATCTGATTCTTCATTAATAGAGTGTGGATACTGGGCATGGACGCTCTTTCTAGGACTTCAGTGTCTGGGATCTTGACTTACCATTTAATCTTCAGTAGCTTCCCAAGGAAACCTGTGTGGAAGTAGTTTAATTTCCTAGCGTGTCGCTGATAAACAGTCCAGGTTTCACAAGCATATAGCAGTGTGGATAATACAACTGCTTTGTAGACTTTTAGCTTTGTTTGCAGGCTTATTCCAATTCTGTCCCATACATTCTTGTACAGTCTGCCAAAGGCCGCGCTGGCCTTGGAGATTCTTGCATTCACTTCGTCATCAATTGTGGCAGCTTGTGACACAGTGCTGCCAAGATAGGTGAATTTGTCCACAACACTTAGTCTATGACCATTCACTTTGATATTCGGCACAGTGTGATTAATCCCTGGAGCTGGCTGGTACATAACTACAGTCTTCTCCAAGTTGATATTGAGCCCAAAGTTGGCACAGGCATGTGAGAAAGCTGAAACATTGTGTTGCATGTCTGCCTCTGAGTTGGCATATAGAGCGCAATCATCAGCAAACAGGAGCTCTCTGACGGTGTCGCTGTTAATTTTTGTTTTAGCTTTCAGCCTTCTGAGATTGAATAACTTTCCATCCATGCGGTAGTTGATGTCTATTCCAATGTCGTTGTTCTCGAAGGCATTCGTCAACATAGCTGAAAACATGAGGCTGAACAGTGTTGGTGCCAGGACACATCCTTGCTTCACTCCATTGGTGACAGGAAAGGGCTCAGACAGTTCACCATTTTCCTGTACTCTTGCCTGCATGCCATCATGAAATAGCCGCACTATTTGGACAAACTTTCGTGGACAGCCATATTTTGCCATAATCTTCCACAGTCCTTCTCTGCTGACTGTATCAAAACCCTTGGTAAGGTCAATGAAAGTGGAGAACATTTCGCAGTTCTGTTCCTGACATTTCTCTTGCAGATACCTTGCAGCGAAAATCATGTCAACAGTTCCTCGTTCTTTCCTGAAGCCACATTGACTCTCAGGAAGAAGACCTTGATCGAGATGGGCCGTGAGGTGATTGAGAAGAATTCTGGCGAGTATCTTCCCTGCAATTGAAAGCAAGGAGATGTCTCGGTGGTTGTCACAGGATTGGCGGTTTCCTTTACGTTTGTTAAGGTGGACTATTGACGCGTTCTTGAAATCTTGTGGCATGGTCTCGTTAACCCATATGTTTGTAAAGACTTGGTGAAGCTGCTCTGTTAGGACCGGCCCACCTGCCTTGTATATCTCTGCTGGGATGGAGTCAGGACCAGGTGCCTTGCCGCTGAAGAGTTGCTGGATGGCTTTGTTTACTTCCACTATGGTCAAAAAGTGTATCATTGGTGGGAACTTGAGGAAGGCAGTTGATGCTTTCATCATCGAAGAAGGAAATTGCATTTAAGATGTTGCTGAAATGTTCTGCCCAGCGTTGAAGGATTTCTTTCTTATCGGTGACCAATGTTCCCCCATCTGCACTGAGGAGTGGAACTATGTCTGGTGATGTAGGACCATAGGCCGCTTTCAGTGAGTCGTAGAAGTTGTTCATATCATGTCTGTCTGCAAAGCCTTGAATTTCATCAGTTTTACTGCTCAGCCAGGAGTCCCGCATGTGCCGAAGTTTCTGCTGCACTACTCTCTGAATGTTCTTGAAGGCATCTTTTTTATGTTGACTTCGGGTCATTCAAATGTGCCTTGAGGAGAAGATGTTTCTCGGCCAGCAATTGGTTGATGTCTTCGGAATTTTCATTAAACCAGTCTTTATGCTTTCGGGCGGGGGGTTGGACCCATTATTTCCATAGCTGTATTGTAATTATGTACTTTAGGGCTCTCCACTCTGTTTCTGTATCCCGTTTAGCTGCAGCATTGGGCTTGAGGTAGCCTTCCAGCATATTTTCAAAACGAAAGCTGCATTTTCTTGCTGTTTAGGCGGGTGACATTTAGTTTTTGTTTTTGCATTTTTACCCCTTGAGGACGCCGTGGTGGTTTGATGTGTATGTTTATTTTCGAGATAATGAGACGATGGTCTGTCCAACATTCGGCACCACACATGGATTTTGTCACCCGAACTTGTCTGTCACTCCTCCTGACGATGATATAGTCAATGAGGTGCCAGTGTTTCGAGCAAGGGTGCATCCACATTGTCCTATTTTTCATGGGAAGACGGAAAATTGTGTTGGTAATCAGGAGATCGTGTTCGGCACATGTCTGAAGGAGGAGAGTCCATTGCTGTTACAATTTCCTAGGCCGTGCTTTCCAATAATGCTACTCCAAGAGGTGGTGTCCGTGCCTACTCTGGCATTGAAATCCCCAAGGAGTATAAGTTTGTCTCCTTTGGGAACAGATGTTAATACATTGTTGTCGCGAAACGCAAGTGCGTCTCAGACGGGACAACACAGTACCACCTCTACCCCATCCCGTCTCAGTGGCTAGGTCACATTTTATGGCGGGTGAGAGGGGGATTTCCGAGTAAAAGCGTTAGGACCGTCTTCTGGGCCTTGATGTTATATCTCGGGATTGGCATGAATTTCACGGGTCCCGAGAATCATAACTCACCTCTTTGAGTGTGCGTAGATCCACAGTACCACCTCTACCCCATCCCGTCTCAGTGGCTAGGTCACATTTATGGCGGGTGAGAGGGGGATTTCCGAGTAAAAGCGTTAGGACCGTCTTCTGGGCCTTGATGTTATATCTCGGGATTGGCATGAATTTCACGGGTCCCGAGAATCATAACTCACCTCTTTGAGTGTGCGTAGATCTGTTCTGTTGTAAATCGCACACTCTACTAAAACTCGAGGAATGCTAGGTTGCCTTCACTTTCGTGAGGTAATGCTCGGAAGTTTTCGGCAGGTTTGGTGAGTGTGTTCTTCCGGACCTGACACGAAGAGGCCATTCGGTAGCCTGTCATCAAGAAGGGAAGCCGCATCTATCGCAGCTGTATAATTGACATAACGGGGATCCGGAGAATGCTCTACAGAGGTTGTTAAAGCCATCCTTTCACGGCCCTGTCCGCCAGCTGTAATCTATGCAATTCATATGGAATTATAGATTGATCTGCAGTGGTGGCATTGTTGTCCTTGAGACGAGAGGCCGTGTCTTTGATCAGCTGTATCATGATATACCTTTTGGGGCTCCAGAGGGAACCTACAGCCCAGAGCGTGATGAACCTACCGGGTCGATATCTGTTGCATAGTTGTTCCTAAGCTTTAAAGGTAACACACTTTTATACTTGGCGTCGCTTAACTAAAGGTTGTATTACAGTTGTGGGTTAATTATCAACCAGGTCGGTCAGTTGCTCTGGTAGTTGGGTCTCGACCAGGCATGCTAACTGTGTAGTAAGCCTGTGTGTGTACTATGACCTATATTAAGCTAAGGCCAGTGAAGCGAACATGGCGGAATGTATTGTGCGAGCCAGCTTAGTGGATCAGTCTGGTTGAAGCAAATTAACAATGCATTCGATGCCCTATCTCGACAATGGAGTATCTTAGGGAATTATTGTTCGGACAGAGACTTTCTCTTGAACAGAGCTTTAATTTGATTCCATTAATGGATATATTGACATTAGTATGTTTCGATCATCATCATGTGGCGTGGTTGAAACCAGTACTTGTCAAGCACTCATGTAACGAGCAAGAACCACTTGCGTTTCTCATTACGGTGAAACCCAAATATATAGGAGGCTATAAGCTGGGAAGTTATTATCGACCTATAGGCCTGTTGTTATTGAACTGAGCTTAGTCAGAAGGGGGAACGTTATCTTCACATCGACTAGGGACTGAACCGTGGGCCAGTATAGCGGTGGGGAAACACCCACTCATGTATCGCGTGGATATTTCATCAGTGTTGTGTGACTCTACAGTTCCCTTACTGAGAAGGGAATACTTTGTCATGCGGGTCTATCTTTCTATTGTCTCTATACTTTCATCGGAACCGGATTGTTTGGGATGTTTGATTCGCCACAATTCCTAGGCAGCCAAAGGAATTTATTCAGGTGATGAGTGTCTATATATTCATACACCCACACACAACAGAAATCCAGTTATCCGATGCAGAAAGGTGGGAAGCGACAAACACAAGAACATGAAACTCTTCTATTGTTTGTCTGGTCTTTAATTTAGTATTTCAGGTTAGTTATCAATGTAGCTCGAGTATCTTCCATTAATACCTTGGAGGTGTCATAGAGTACTGACCTGAGGTATCCTAATATGCTTATCTACTTTCTGATGAGGACAAATGGTGATGGCGAAGGATGATCCAGGTCATAACACGTGATGATCTCTATAGGAGGTATGGATTTCTGCCATCCTCATGAATGGAACCTTTCATCATATCTACTATCAATTAGGTATGAGACTTGTGGCTGGAAAGCTACTGACTTACGTTGGGATTACCAGGAGTCGTAACTTAACCCGTCGGTGAGACATGTCTGGAAAGTCAGACATAATACTATTGTGGCCTGAGCTGGAGGAACTGACCACAATAAATGGGATGGTAGTGTGGATGCATGTTGATATAGTGTGTATTGTGCAAGGGTGTGATGGATGGGTACACCTGGCTTGTTCTTGCTTACAGAAACCCCTTTGATGTTCCTGTGGGCGAGTGCCCTTTGTTGTGTGCTGTATCCGGGGCTGTATCCTGAGGGCGGCTGCCTATTTGCAGTGGCCTGTGTGCTGTTGACACATTGCTAATTCCTGAGAACTTGTTTGCCTTTGGTCCGTCGCTGTGTGCTGTGGACCTGTGTGCAGTGACTATCGATTGTGTTAAAAGCCAAGTGACTAGTGGCTGTTGAACTTTACTTGGTCAAATTCCGAAGCTCCAGGAGGCATCATACAGGATCATGTGAATGTGTCTTACCACCTAGTTCTACACACTGAAACTCGATACTACACTGACATACCTATGTGGGATGATGAGAATGTCAAGCAGACTACTCTCACCCAATTGACTGTTCATTGCTGTATGTCTGTCTGTTGGTTTGTTCATCTGTGTGTTCGAGTCGGAATCTCCAATAAAGATTCTAGATTCGCCTTTTATAAGGTTGTTCTCTTATAGTCAGTTAGGTGTCCTCATGTAGCAACAGTCTTCATATGGGTAGTGTCATCCGTGAACCGTCTTGGGGACAATTGATGTAAAGGGTAGACAGAGGTTAATTTATAATCCAAATTAAAATATATGGGCAACCACCGAGAACCAGGCCGGTGTTGTCACAGTTGTGCAGGACCTCATAGAACTTGTTCTTGACATCATCTTAATTGGTCATAGTTGGTGCGTAGACACTCACAATGGTTGCATGCTTCCTTCCAGTCAGCAGGGGCAACTTAATGGTCATGAGCCTGTCGTTTATTGCCTCTGGAAATCCAGCTAATTTGCCGACCAGGGCCGACTTAATGGCAAATCCCACACCGGATTGCCGTCTTTCCTCGTTTTTCCTTCCACTCCAGAAAAATGTGTAGCCGGCACCTACTTTGCAGATTTGGTTCTTCTGCAAGTCGTGTCTCGCTCAATGCTGCAATGTCGATTTTGTACCTGCCCAGCTCTCTCCCAATCAGTGCTGTTCGTCTCTCTGGACCCGACTCGCCGTCTCTGTCAAGTAGGGTGCGTACATTCCAAGTTCCGATTGTTAAGGGAATTTGGTTTGCTCTTTTAGCGTTACCTGTTTTTTCTTTGTTTGTATGTTGACCGCAGTTTAAGATACCCACCAACCGCGGCTAGCTGGTTAGGTAGTGATGGAGCAGACAATGTCTAGGGCACCTTTTCTAGCCCCTCCCTCATGCTACGGAGGTGAGCAGTGTGTTCCTATAGAGGGTTGCTCAGTCGCTCAGGGTGCTGCCGAATCTCACTGCTGCTCTGGTCAGTAGAAGACGACCATATGGCCTGAGCCGCCTGTGTGCAGGTCTGCGACTACGGCTGCCAGCGTACCCACGCCTGCCGCTTCGCCGCTCGCCCATCACCACAGGGCTTGAAGCTGATATATGACGTTGAACGAAGAATGACTTGCGTGATGAATTGGATTAAGGTGAGGAAGAGTTGCGCAATTCGTCGACCTCACTCTCTCACCTGAGTCCATCTGAGTCCAGTGGCAAGACAAGTCAAGACGACTGGAGACGTATACAGGTGCAGTGGATGACCAGGGCGCTCTACGTGCCTTGCCGTGCTCATTACGTTCCACAATGCTTTGCAGGTAAACGCCGTCTTGCCCGTTGAATCAGGAATGATTTCTTGCGCGCAGTTTGCCGAATCCTGTCTTCACATGCTGGGTAGGCATACCCTAGTTCACCGCTTCGGCTACCCACGCCTGGTTTAGCCAGCCTCTCACAGCTGTTGCCCGGGGGGGGGGGGGTGGCCGCTGTCACATGCTGACAGCTACTAGGAGCCACAGGCGTGAGCTGGGTGTCAGGCTTGGACCAGTGGGGGATGGGTCCTGAAAAGGACATGAGAGTCATCATGACCAAAGGTAATACCAATGCCTGCCACCCCGTACACCCCCCCCCCCCCCCCCCATTCCTCTTACTAGCCTTGGTACAATGACTAATCCCACACCGTGTCTTGCCTTTTTTTTTTTTTGCTGTTCCACTCCAGAGTAGATAAACGTGTAACTGTGGTGGATCTCCTTGCATCCTTCCTCCTTTATTATGGTGTTCGCTATTCCCATCAGTCCAATTTTCCTCTCTTCCACTGTTTCCATAAGTTCTTCTTCTTTACTATTAAAACCGCAGAGTTCATTGTGCCTATTTTTTTTCGAATCGTTGATCTATCTCGTAGTCCATTAACATTGCCGGGCCTAAATAATTTGGGTCAGTCCGTTTGTACTTCTTAGTTTTTCTACGAGCAGTATGAAGATACCCTGCCGGCTTGCTAGGCCAGTCGCAGGTTTAGGACAAAAATCTGACCATAGGGAATCCGTCCCTCATGGCGAGCCATAGCCCCGTTAGCCCATGATCTCGCAGTCATGGTTTCCCGGTCTACACTACGTGGAGGTAGGGTTGACTTGTGTAGTCTGCGGGTCATCGGCAGGCTACTAATTTTCACTTTTCACCCCTCCTATGACGAGGTTTATACTTATGCTTTATAGATGACATACACCATAGCATTTGATAATGTGAGAAATTAGTTGAGTTGAGTTGAGTTGAGTTGAGTTAAGAACCAACATCACTGCACTCAAGACATTCCCATACGTGCTCTGTCCCCTCGTTCAACAGCCAGCGAAGAGTCATACTACTAATCGTTAACACCGCTATCTGATTAAAAATTCTCCTGTCTTCCCTCTCAGTTTTGAGATTCTTCCAGAACCCCTGTCGATCCCCCACAATCTTATTCTTTCCACATATGGGTTCTCAATCTGTTCATCTGCCTTCTTCACCTGGTCCCACAAGCGTACGATCACCTCCCCCTTGTCCATAGGCAATCTGCCACCAAGAGGTGCATTTCCTGCTAGCCTATCAGTCTGTTCATTCCCCCGCACTCCCGCATGGCCAGGCCAAAATATATACAATTCTCACAATCTGTGACCTCTGAAGCGACGATAGCCATTCCACATGAAACATTCCTTTCTCCACCTTACTCAGCACACTCTTTGAATCCGTAATGAATACAATGCATGTTGCAATAGTCTGGGATGCCGCTGTTACTGCCTCTACCTCCATTCTCATGCTGGAGGTCGTAGTCTAAAATGCCAGATTGTCCTTTTTCAAGACTCCTTCATTAGCCTTTGCAATAAAACCCCAACCACTACGTATTTTCTCACCACAGACCCATCAGTGTAGATGACTATGTCGCCTTGATGTGTGTTACTTTGGATCAGCTGGTGCACTTCAAACTCATTGCGGTCTGCTGCCCATTCCCTGCACTCACGACCCAGTGTTATTATTACATTGTTCCAGTCCGTCAGGTCTTCCGAAACTTCAACCCACTCTCTTTCACGATTGATGGTCTCTAGATCACACACCTGACGAATAGAAAGTTCCGCCTGTGTCATACAGGACCTGCCTCGTCTTAGTCTATGACCCTTGACTATATCCCTGCTGCATGCAGCGGGTGATCCCTATCTGCAGCACCTCTCAGGTACCATTTGACCTGAAGGACCCTATGCCTATCCGTCATTATTGGAAATGATTAACTTATCATCAAATTATTGCAGGATATTAAAAGACACCAGAATAATGAAAACATATTTACAGGAAACGAGTAGCAGCAATTAAAATGGGAACTAAAGTGGACAGTATGAACAGATAAAGCAAGGAGTAAGACAAGGATATATCTTGTTAACGGATCTCTCCACCCTCTACAGTGAAAGGATAATGAGAAATATCATAGACAGATCAGAGATATGAGATAGAGGTTATGATATTAACAATCTGCATTATGCAGATGGCACAGTATTAATAGTTGTAAACGTAAAATATCAGCAACATATGTTAGACATGGTAGTCGTAGATAATGCACACACACACACACACAAAAAAAAAAAAAAAAAAAAAAACAGCGACTTGCTTGCTTTCTTGCGTTCGCTGACTGTGAACTCCAGCGTGAAGACCTGTATATAGGATGGTGACATCCTGTTGTTCAACATCAGTGTGATGTCATACCGGACTGAGGTTTGCGTGAGTATCCGTTGTCCCATGTCTGGCTTATTGGTGTGCAGACTGGTGGTTCCTCGCAGTGCAAGCAGATACTCTCCGACTTTGGAAGAATCAGCGATACTACTGATGTTAGCCAGGATCCCGAAGTGACCTGTTGCCCATGACGCCACTAGGACGTGTCAGTAGGTCTTGGCCAGTATAGAATCTTGTCCTGGTGCCTTGGAAACACCTCTGCGTCCCACAGCGACTTTATTTGCATATCAAGAAAACTTAAACAATGGTCGTATTGAAGAAAAATATAGCACCAAAATGCGATATTACATAAAAAGTTAGCCTTTATTTAACCACTCGACGACCCCATCCCTTAGCACGGAACGGAGTAATTATCTAGCCATTCCGCCACTCGCACACCCCTAAAAATAATCGCAAGCACTTATTTAGCCTTTTCTCCACCCACCCCTTAGCAACGATGACATTAAGCCACAACCACTACAACCAATATTACCGGCCATCTTTACCTTTTTAAGGTTTTCAGTGTTAACCCGTGTTATGATAGCGTTTAAACCACTACGAACCTCTACATATCACTAATAACAGCTATCCACCCCTTAACAACTAATTTCACTAAGCCATACCAACTACAACCAACAATAACGGCCATCTTTACTTTTTTAAGGTTTTCAATTGTAACTCGTAGTGATGATAGTGTTTAAACCACTACGACCCTCTACAGATCACTAATAACCGCTACCCACCCCTTAACAACGACACTGAGCCATACCCAATACAACCAATAATACCTAGCATCTTTACCTTTTTAAGTTAAAATTTTAAAAACATTAATTTAAAATAACCCGGTCGCGACTTGTCTGCCTTTAGAAACACCAATCCTCCAACCCGATCCTGGGATTCGAACCTGTCACCTTCACACGGTTGTTACAGAAAACAGCCCAGAGGACACTCAGTACTAACGCGTTGATTTGTCCTTCTGATATGGCTTAAATGGCATACATCCGTCACGCTGAATTAACATTTAACCTTGTCATTTATGCAAAGTATGTAACGCACTGGAAAATATCTGAACATACCTCACAGGCCGTAGGACGTTGCAAGGTTGTGACGCATATCCTTCTCCGCTATCTAACCAGAGTTAGATGGGATGACACCTCGAAGCGGGAATAAGTGTACTTCGTGGCATGATCAAATAGACATAGGGCACCTATCATACTCACGCCACCACCTTCACACACTGTTGATACATTACTCCACGACCACACGGCACCATCCCATAGCCCTGTCTCTTAACAACCATCTTTTAATTGTTCCAACCTCTCGGCATAACTACGACGCCAGCCCGTGGAAGAGCATCGTACTCCTAACCATTACATACCAACAATAGTCCCACGCCTCTCACATCGATGCCAATAGTCATCGCGGCCACCACGACTCCACCCTATCGCCCTGCCTCTTAACAAAGAATCACAATTTTTTATTTTTTGCAACCTCTCTCACTCCACCATTTAACAATCATCTTTAAACTTATCAACCTCCCTCACCCCACTACAACTAATAATATCCGCCATATTAATAAATTCAATATTTAAATTACAAAATAAATAAATAAATAAATTAAAGGGATGTAATAGTGCCACCCCCCACCACCACAAAAAAGCTCGATTCATGAATCTTTAGCTCCGGATTCTCAAACGATTCTCCGATTTTGACCGGAGCGCGTGACGTCACATAGAGCTATTTAACGAAATATTCCGGAGCTGGCTCCGGGATTTTAGGGGGCAAAACCTTCTGTAGTACTACTGATAGCCACACACACACACACACACACACACACACACACACACACACACACACACACACACACACACACGCACGCACGCACGCACGCACTCGCACGCACGCACGCACGCACACACACACATTTTACTTAAGAAAAACAGGTGACCAAGTCCTACAAACTGATTACAGAAATTAGACGCAGACAGCCACAATTTTTTGGACACATTATAAGAAGAAATAAATTGGAGAAATATGTGACAACTGGCAAGACTGAGGGGAAAAAAACAACGGAAGGCAGAGAAATAAATATCTGGATCGTTTGACCACATGGCATGGTCGGGACAAGAATCGGGAAAAGAATACAGAGCTGATCAACGACTCTGGTGATCATGTTCATTCGTTCAGTAGCATTGTCCTGTGCAGAACCACGCTTCCATAACAACCGTCCGGATAACTTCTCGGACATAAGCAAGATGTCCCGCGTCCGATACACTCATCTGGAGATTATCTGCCGCACCCTGCACCCCTCTTCGCTTTGGCCTTTCTCTTCTTCTCTTCCCTACACCGGTTCCCTCAAATATGCCTTAATAGTGTTTTAACGCAGTTACTTCACATTTCATCAAGTTTACTCACGAGATTAAGAACAACCTGTGTATACACGAAAGCACTGCATCATATACTCGAAAGTGCTCTCAGATGACGTAGTTCAACTATCTACCATTGAAGTCGCGTCTTAACCAAGACACCTTACTTACATATTGACTCACTTCGCAGCCACTTGGTTCATTCACACTCGCGTTAACTTGTTGCATGCTCAAGCCGTAGGTTTTCAAACCTGATGTTTGTTTGCCATGCGTCTACACAAATAACAATTACGTCATTTAAACTGTTTCCTTATTTGTTTTGAGCACTTTATGCCATTAAAGTCTACTCGTCATCAAAAGGTCTGCCACTGAACTTTACCAGTAATATTCTGTCTGACACAGGTCAATATGCACAATCAATGTTTTCCCGTAGTGAATTTGAATAAAGAAGACACAAACAATAGATTGCATGATTTATTGCCTGGGATATTTCTCTGCATCTTGTCAGGTACATACTGCAGAAATCACACAACATAAACTAAAGTCATTAGATAAATCCTTCAAGCTTAAATATACACATGTTCACACAGTAATTTCAATTGTCTGCCACGGTAATTTTAAACTGACTATCATGTCTTACTGTTTGCACAAGACTTGCTTCTGCCGATTAATGACGATTGTTTCAGCGACCTTTTTTTTTAAAACCAAAAGGCAAGAAGAGCTTTCATCACACTAGGAAATGTAGTGGAAGTCAATAGAAATTAGAGTTAGTACCAAACTAAGAATGTTTTAACTCTAACGTTAAATCAATGCTGCTGCATGCACCAGAAACACGGAGAATAACTAGAACAGTTATTTATAAACTACAGCCCTTTATCATCTGGTGCCTGTGCGGAACAGAAGGACTAGAATGGTATGACAAAGACACTCATCTGGAGCTAATGGAAGGAACTAGGTATATACAAGCGAAACAAGAGGCGAGAATAACAGGCTGGTAGAAATCCCCAGGGCAGCATAACTAAAAATTCTATTCACTGGAACCCACAGAGCAAGCACAACAAAGCGACTCCAAAAACACCTGGAGACGAGAATTAGAGACAGAGATGAACACGCACGGAGCTGCGGGACATAATAGAAGATATGACGACAAGGAGTTGGCTAAGGCCTTTGCCTAAACAGTGGAATCGCGCATTAGCAGTAGTAGTAGTAGCAGCAGCAGCAGTAGCAGTAGTAGTAGTAGTAGTAGCAGCAGCAGCAGCAGTAGTAGTAGTAGTAGTAGTAGTAGTAGTAGTAGTAGTAGTAGCAGAGTAGCAGCAGCAGCAGCAGCAGCAGTAGTAGTAGTAGTAGTAGTAGTAGTAGTAGTAGTATTAGTAGTAGTAGTAGTAGCAGCAGCAGCAGCAGCAGCAGTAGTAGTAGTAGTAGTAGTAGTAGTAGTAGTAGTAGTAGTAGTAGTAGCAGCAGCAGAGTAGCAGCAGCAGCAGCAGCAGTAGTAGTAGTAGTAGTAGTAGTAGTAGTAGTAGTAGTAGCAGCAGAGTAGCAGCAGCAGCAGCAGCAGCAGTAGTAGTAGTAGTAGTAGTAGTAGTAGTAGTAGCAGCAGCAGCAGCAGTAGTAGTAGTAGCAGCAGCAGAGTAGCAGCAGCAGCAGTAGTAGTAGTAGTAGTAGTAGTAGTAGTAGTAGTAGTAGTAAAAGTAGTAGTAGTAGCAGCAGCAGCAGCAGCAGTAGTAGTAGTAGTAGTAGTAGTAGTAGTAGTAGTAGTAGTAGTAGTAGTAGTAGTAGTAGTAGTAGTAGTAGTAGTAGTAGTAGTAGCAGCAGTAGTAGTATTAGTAGTAGTAGTAGTAGTAGTAGTAGTAGTAGCAGCAGCAGCAGCAGCAGCAGTAGAAGAAGAAGAAGAAGAAGAAGAAGAAGAAGAAGAAGAAGAAGAAGAAGAAGAAGAAGAAGAAGAAGAAGAAGAAGAAGAAGAAGAAGAAGAAGAAGAAGAAGAAGAAGAAAATGATGATGATGATGATGATGATGATGATGATGATGATGATGATGATGATGATGATGATGATGATGATTAAGTCAATGGCATCATGAAATCCCCATCTATTGATATTTCAGCCATTTAGACAAGTTTCGTAATTAGACAAGTGTTTTGTTACACTTGGTTAATTATGCGCAGATGACAGCACATTGCCTTAGTGCTAAATATGGAAAGTATAAATGTGTCAAGTGTTGTTGAACCTGGCTAGCAATCAACCGCATCCGGTGGCCTGTACTCCCCGATGGTGGCGCTGGCACCCCGACATCTCGACATCTTAGCAAAAGTTGTGAGTTGAGTCAAGAACCGACGTCACAGCATTCGGGAATTCTCATACGTCCCCTGCCCTCATCTTCAACAATCAGCGAAAGAGTCCCAATACTAATAGTACCAGTTGAAATCTGATTATGTGTCCGCTTGGCCTTTCCTTGGAGAACTGAGAGTTAGTAATATCATTTGCTGCACTGCAGTAGAGTTACGACGACCGTTACATTAATTAGGTCACGATATAAAGAAGTTAAGTATCCATCTCTAATCATAGATACTTTTCTCGCCCAATACAATTTAAACATATTCTGAAAAGAATCCAGTAAACATTATACGAGACGGAGTCAATGCCAGAGTAATCAGTAAGTCGCAAAAAGACTCTTTCAACGCCTTATGGCGTACTTATCGTATGGTGCGAGAACTGTATTATTATAGACTCATGGCCACTTCAGGAGTGATGTGATTAGTATCACACCTGTCGCCTTTATTTCCCAAGACATTTACCGGTTACCCTATTTCGACTTGGGAGCAAAGGTCAATAAAATAAATGTCGAATCCTCCCCGATGGGGATCGAACCAATGACCACCGGACCGACAGGCTGCATCTAGCCACTACACAAGCGCGGCTCCCGTCCACAGTGGTATTGGTATAATAAAAAATGTATAGACAGACATATATTTGTTGATCTTGTGATGTGTTTTGATACTACTCCAATTGTTGGTGTATACTTGTCTGACATCATCTGGTAGCCTGTGTAGAGAAGCCGCTTCATCCTTGGGTTGTGTGTCGCTAACTGGATAAGAGATTTCGTCTTGTTTAGTGTTCTTCTCGCTGACTGCCACCTCACTATTAGTAGCCGCTGGTCTCTTACGTAATGTTGCTGGAAAAAGTGTTGAAGTTTCTGTTGGTATTACACTGGATGCTAATCCTGGTGTTGTGTGGTATTTTGTAATGTGACGTTGTAGATTGTCTTTCCTGTTAAAATGATGACCACAAGTTTGACACGAATATACATGGGTCTTGGTGCTGTGACTGGTCCGAATATGGCGACGAAGATTACTTGCATCAGTGAAACCTTTCCCACAAATTGCACATAAGTGGTTCTCAGATGATTTCCTAGTAGACATCTTTTGTATTTTTAGGCACGTTCGCTAGCGAGCTGATAGTGAGATAATCAACACTCGACTTGAAACGTGTTCACACCCAGCCTCTGGATATGACGTTGTTGACGTTGCGCGTATATTTAGGATCTTCTATCTTTCACCAACGGTAGATAACACGATGTTGGCTAATTTAGTAAGTCAAATACTCAAACAACAAGATGTGATGTTCACTAGTCTAGTAAACCGTATCAAACCCGAACAAGTTGTACCAGTCTTTATTTCAATCGGTGATGAAATATTTGCAGATGCCGTTGTAAACTATGGCAGAATAATGATGTTGGTTACAACATGTGTCTGAGTATACAAATAGTTGGTAATTCTTACAAGGCAGCTGTGAATGTCCAAGAACTGAAAGAAAGATCCGTTAAATCGGTATGTCCGTATATGGCTGATAGTCCGTGGATACTGAGACAACAAGGTGCCTTGGTAAACTTTCTACACTTGAAGGCAAATAGCAGTTGAATAACCACAAAACTGAAGACTCGATCTTTTGTCGTTTTTGTGTAAAGCACAAAGTGAGCGAGTTCCTATTCCAATTCCAATGTTTCAAAACAAAAATTCCAAATTCGGCCTCGTTCATCCCGCTTCTTCAGCTGTGGTCATTGTTGAGGTCCGTGGCTTTTGTGGGTTTATTCACCCTAATTCTTGTCTTGTGCTCTCTTAAGAGTGAGTCCTTTCTCGGACTGGTTAAGGAAGCGTTTGTGTCTGTGACGTCAGCTTGAGGGATGGTCGGCGGTTGTCCTTTGTTCCTGTCTCTGGCGGTTTCTTTTGTTAGTGAAGGCTCCTGGCTCGTTTGGCTTGACTGGTTGCAGTCCTTAAAAGGACTTTTTATTTGTTTTGTTTTTTGCCTCCTTTTTGTGTATTTTCTGTAGGAGCTTTTCTACGTTTCCATTTTCCTCCTTGCGACTGTTTTCTTCTCCGAGTTTGAGCTTCTGTTGCCATTCGATTAGTTCCTCTGCGGTCATCTACGGGATCATCTATCCGTCTTCTATATAGTACGTGTAGTCGGGTCCATCCTCGAAGTCAGCATACCTATCTGGGTATACTACCGGTCTCCTGAGTTTCTTGGGCTTCTTCTTTTCTCTTTCATCCCAGAGCCTTTTGAATTCCTGGTGCCTGCGTTCCTCCAATTTTATCGATTCTAGGCACTCCTCCAGGGAGAGTCCAGGTGGGTATTCTGCTTGCGGTTCTGGCTCGGTCTTTTGCAGGGTATCCTCTTGCGGCTTGTCTGCGTTCTCTTGCATAGCTTCTGTTGGTTTGTTTCGAATTACTTCCATTTCAGCTTTCTGCAGCGCTCTCTCCGCTTTAATGGTGCGTAGCATTTCTTCGTTTTCTTTCTTCATCTCCGCCATATGTTCCACTTCTTTCTTGATGTTTTGCTGGATCTCCTTTATTTCAGCAAGCAGCTTTTCATTGTCGCTGGTCGGTGTCGGTGTTTGAAGCAGCTTGATTTGCTTCTTTAGCTCATCTATCTGGTCTTGCAGTTGAGCCTTTTCCGCTTGTGAGATGCTCGTGGCTGTCTCGCACCTCCGCCTTGCTTCGTTGTATGGTGTCTTTGTGTTGATGGCAAACTTTAACACGTCTCTGTGTCGTTGCAGGTACGGACAGCCCAAGTATCTTGCTCCATGCTTGCCCAGGCAGTTGGCGCACTTTCTTTTGTTGTTGGGTGCTCGAAAGTCCGTGTCCAGCTTGGCCAGCGGACACTCCTTGAAGGCGTGGTGATCGGCGCAGTACCGGCAGATTTCCGTCTTACTGCGACATGCTGCTCTGCTGTGGCCGGCCCTCTGGCATCTGGAACATTGATTGATTCTTGGGATGAATCTCTCTGGCTGTTGTATTTTCTTGTTGATTGATACTGTGGTCGGCATTTCGCTGCCCTCCGTCGTCACCACTGCCAAGGTTGTAGGTATCTTGGAGTAGGTGAGGAGCCGCTCCGCCTTCAGGATTCAGATGTTAATATTCTCTTCTCGTAGCTGCTTCAGGATTTCTTCGTCTGATAGCTCCACTTGGATACGCTTGACAACCCACTTGCTTGTCAGTAAGTCGGTGTTTCCGACTTTGGTGTCTTTCTCCTCTCTCTGTTTCTCAGTAGGTTTGGCACTTGTCTGTTGTGGACTGTCGACGGTTTCCCTCGTGGTGGCTTCAGTAGTGGCTGTAGTTTAAGGTTCTCTGTTACAGCTCTCCGGCAGGCTCTCCACGTTCTTCTTCTTGTCGGCTCCCACGCTGCACATCTTGGTTGCCACGTGTATTTTGGTATTCTTGCCACGTGCCATTTTCCTCAGTATCAGGCTACTTGACTTGTTCAGGCGACTTGTGTTGACGAGTGAGTGAGAGATGGTGAGTTGATTATATATTACATAAAGTAAGCCCCGCCCACAGTATAGTTGTCAGCCAATCAGTGCTTGTCTAACATAAAATGTGGATCAATTCTAAGACCAACACCCTGATTGGTTGTAAGCCACAAATCGGTTTGCATTCTTTATAAGTCAGTCTGCCGCCGGAAGTCTCAATCAGACTCATCTCAACGGATGGAGGCCTGCATATAGTTTGGCAGCAATATAGAACAGATAGCGGCCATGTTGTTTAAGTGTTATGACATTACGCTGCAATCAGGGGCGATCTGGTTCGAACCCGACACCCACTGACCACATGGAGGACCATCTTTACTTTTTTTTAAAGGATTTCCTTTAACGATCTGTAACTGTATGATGATAGTGGTTTGGAAGCCTTTATCTACACACCTGCCACTCATCCACTCCTTAACAACGAATGTCACTAAGCCATACCCACCGCAACCAGTACTAGCTGCCATCTTTACTTTTTTAAGGTTTTCATGTATACTGTGTGATGATAGTGTATACACCACTACAGGTCTCTAATGATCACTAATAACCGCTATAGGAAAACTGGCGCTATGGGCATTACTGAGTAAATCGCGGGTCAGGTCGAGCTTCCTTTGTTAACATATATGGTGATATGATTAATAGTACCAACTTTCGCCAACACAACTAATTTACAATACACACTATTTCTGCTACCATACACCTGCGGACAATATTGATATTTTGGTCACAGATATTGTAAACCAACCTTAAGAAAGATACGAAACACGTGACACCAATGTTACTTTAACAGATTCCCCACACAGCGGGTTTCAAGTCTCCGGTATCTATGTTGGCTATAATTATCAACCAGGCGTGTGATTCGAACCGCCAATGAAGCCACCTAGACCCGTTACACACTCGACCACTGCCTCACTACCCTTCAACACAGTAGGATTCAAACCTGTCAAGCGTAATGGCAGCAACTAGACACCGCTGTTATACGCGGATGAAATCCCTATAAACACCCCCTCGACCGGTAATCTTTAGCAACGAAAATGCACCGAGATTCAAACCCGACACCTACAACAACGACACGGAGAACCTCCTACTCCTCACCTCTAAGCCCTCGCCACCCCTTAGTAGACATTTAAAAAGACCCCGTACAGGGTGAACACCGTGATCGACCAGCAGCGTGATTGGAACCGCCAATGACACCACCTAGCACCGTTACATACTCGACCACTGCCACACTACCCCACCACAGAGTAGGATTCGAACCTGTCGCATAGTAGGGAACCCACTAGACACCACGCTTACACATTGGTGATATCCCACCACACCCCCTATGACCAACGAGGGACCCCCATACGCGGCCGAGTGGTAACCTTACCACCGAAAAAGCATCGAGATTCGAACACAACACCACCAAATGATGGGGGGGGGGTCTATGGTACCATCTAGACCAGTTAGACACCCCAGTTACACATTGGCGATACCCCGCCACATTCAACCGTATTAGTTATCGCACCATCTCCAATGCGACTGTGGTACCAACTAGCCACCGTGTCTCAATTGATTTCTCATTTTTAACATATACCGATGATCTGATTTAAAACGACACCTGTCGCCGACAGGTGTAATTTACGATATACATTATTTTATTACACGGGCGATATCGATTTGTTGCTCACATATGTACACCGATCTTAACAAAGATAGGAATACAAGAAGCGGCAACAGTCTGCTCACACCAATCGATTATGCATAAATTATGTTCCCCAGCTCCTCCTTCTCTGCGTTTACTAAAAAACGCGGGTCCTTACGGGTCCTCCCGGTCCTCCTTCTATACCTCTATACCTCATACCTCATTGTGACTCGTAAAACGCGTGACCTACTACTCATGTTATGAGAAGAAATGAATTGAAGAACTTGGTGACAAATGACAAGATCGAAGGGAAGAGACAAAGGGGAAGACCGAGAAGTAAATACCTGGATGGCTTGGCCACGTCGCATGGTCGAGACAGAAACACGGAGCTGATCCACGACTCTGATGATCGAGTGAGATGGCAAAACATGATCGCCCACGCTTTCCGGCATGGCACATGATGGATGTATGGATGGTGCTGATGCCAAGGTAGCGAGTTCGGCCACTACACTGGTCATTTGGGCTAAAATGTTGACTTCTCGTCCTTGACTTGGGGATGTAAATTACAAATACCTCTGAAGTAGGGGTGGGACTGGAGTATAGACTACGCTTGAAGTCAAAGCGGCGAACACACACACACACAAACATTCCTTTGTCAGTGTATTGGTATGCAAGCGCACTATTTAGTTTGTCACACTTCGCATATTTAAAATGATTGATTTGTTTGGAAATACTAAGAGAAAAATAAGTTAGTTGCATATCCTTGACAGTCAACGCCAGCATTTTTTGGCTGTTTGTGATCTCTTGATAAGTTTAGGTTCCGTAGTTTGCCATTGCTTTCTGAACGACCGGTACCCTTACCATTTATAAATAACGCTGCGCAAAGCGGTCTGCTTCTAAATCGCCTGCAGCTTGTTTCGAACGCCGGTATGCGGGTTACTAACCGCGTCCGCAATAACTTCGCCACGGAACAAGCTAAATACTGAACACCAAGCACAAACTAAGCATCCGCCTTCTGTGTGTAAGATCTCACCTCGATGAGGGCAACTCCCAAGCTAAGCTTCCGCCTTCTGTGTGTAAGGTCTCATCTCGATGAGGGCAACTCCCAAACTAAGCATCCGCCTTCTGTGAGTAAGGTCTCATCTCGATGAGGGCAACTCCCAAACTAAGCATCCGCCTTCTGTGAGTAAGGTCTCATCTCGATGAGGGCAACTCCCAAACTAAGCATCCGCCTTCTGTGAGTAAGGTCTCATCTCGATGAGGGCAACTCCCAAACTAAGCATCCGCCTTCTGTGAGTAAGGTCTCATCTCGATGAGGGCAACTCCCAAACTAAGCATCCGCCTTCTGTGAGTAAGGTCTCATCTCGATGAGGGCAACTCCCAAACTAAGCATCCGCCTTCTGTGAGTAAGGTCTCATCTCGATGAGGGCAACTCCCAAACTAAGCATCCGCCTTGTGTGAGTAAGATCTCATCTCGATGAGGGCAACTCCCAAACTAAGCATCCGCCTTATGTGTGTAAGGTCTCATCTCGATGAGGGCAACGCCCAAACTAAGCATCCGCCTTCTGTGAGTAAGGTCTCATCTCGATGAGGGCAACTCCCAAACTAAGCATCCGCCTTCTGTGAGTAAGATCTCATCTCGATGAGAGCAACTCCCAAACTAAGCATCCGCCTTCTGTTAGTAAGATCTCATCTCGATGAGGGCAACTCCCAAACTAAGCATCCGCCTTCTGTGAGTAAGGTCTCATCTCGATGAGGGCAACTCCCAAATGCACCTTCCTATTTGCAGGGGAAGCGAGCATAAATCAATTCAAAAATATAAAACAATATGGAGCATCTTTTAGATCTTTTCCCCAGGACACGCTGGTGTGGTAGGAAACGAGCAAGCGGACAGGTTGGCTGGGTCTGACCGTTGGTTGGGTATAAGTACACGATAAGACAGATGTGGTTTGTACCCTGTGGGATCACGTGTATAGTGTGAAGGGACAGATTAAAGCATCACAGCCTAGTACTCCCAGGAAAGACCAGGCGGACACAAAATCAGACTGCAACTGGTACCATTAGTATTGGCACTCTTTGCTGTCTGTTGAATATGAGAACGGGGCACGTATGGGTCTATTCCGAGTGCTGTGATGTCGGTACAAAACCCAACTCAACTCAACTCAGAGGAGGAGAAATCCACAAGAATGCAGAAAACACACAGTTCTGGGAAGAGGAGGAGGAGGGAGAAGAAGAAGAAGAAGAAGAAGAAGAAGAAGAAGAAGAAGAAGAAGAAGAAGAAGAAGCAGAAGGAAGACGAGAAGGAGGAGGAGGAGGAGGAGGAGGAGGAGGAGGAGGAGGAGGAGGAGTAATTATTCGGTCTACAAAAAATGTAGATCCTACTTCGTATCTGTAATTTGTTCAATGGCAAGTAATCTGGGTCACTATACTTTCTTCTTCTTGTAGCTCTTGTTATGGCTCTAACAAGTTAAACCTGTTAAGGTGTTTGCCATTTAGAGCCCTTGGCCCATTGCCATGTGGTGAACCATGCATCAATTGTTGCTTTGATCTATAGAAAGTGTTTTATTAATATCGCGTTTTTGGGTTATGCTAGTGCTTTTAACAGAAAGTTGATGTTCGACAATCTCCCATAGTTGAGGGCAGATCAAACACACTGGGGTGCTTAGTTGGATTCCGATGTAGGTGTATGTTCAGCGTCACATGTTCTGATATTTAGAATTGGACATGCGTATTTAAACCTCTCACCCACTGTCTCTAGCGACCCATTTGCTCCATCAAGTTTATATGTTACATTTATTGATCATTTGGCTGTTTTGAGGTGTTTACCTTGTTGTTTTTGACTTGCTAATGTTTTTTTTTTTTTTATTTTGTCTTCCGTGTTACTTCCAGCTGTGTTTGAATTGTCATGCATAATATCGATAAAGTTTGTGATGGGCGTGAATGCAAAAATATGACCGTTAACTATTAACAGTGTATGGAAATATAAGATAGAGAAGAATCTTGCAACAACACGAGGACAACTACAGGTTCTTTAAGAGTTTATGAGTATTAAGTTAATAAGTAGAAGGCATTTTACATCACATAGACCCACTGGGCATGTGATAAAAGGAAAGTAAAGTAAAGGACCCCGTGACACGCCTTAAAGAGCAGAAGGCATATGGTGCTGAACCCATATTTGTATAGAACAATCGGCACTCTGGGGCAAAACCAAGCTGGGTGCTTTTACTTCCCAAGACATCCCATGGTACTTATTTTATCCTGGGTCGACCTGGGACCCCAGGCCGTTTTTAAAACTGCGTCTCGGTGCACATTCGAACCCTTGACCACTGGGCCGGCTGGCAAGCGTCTAGTCACGACACTCCCACGGCTCCCATTGAGTATTAAATACATTAATAACTTTATTTTTCCCAAATCCTTTACAGGACATAGCTGTCAACATCAGCATATTTCAGCTGATTGCTGATTTCTTGGCAAGATTACGTTCAGTAGTTTGCCATTGCTTTCTGAGCGACCGGTTCACATACTCCGTAAGTTACCAACGCGGAGAGAACCGCTACCAATTCTCGCAAACGTCACGTTACTCACGGGAGTATACGGGATTACGGAGAAAGTCGTGTAACCCCTAGATAACTTTGGGTAAGTTATTTCCACAACAACAACAACAACAACAACAACAACAACAACAACAACAACAACAACACCAAAACCACCATAATTATCTTTTTTTTCAGTTGTAGCATATTGTATTATAGTATACATTTAGCCAATCTTGATGTACGAAAGCGAATCATGGACAAATATCAGACAAGTGCGGAATTACGTGGAAGCTGCTGAGACGTGTTTTTATAGTAAAATGATAAAAACACCATGGACGAATATAACGAAAAACGAAGATATCTTGAAAGTGATGAACGCACAAGGAGAACTGGTGACTCTCATCAGAAGTAGACAGTCCACATTCTGTGATGAATGCACAAGAAGAACTGGTGACTCTCATCAGAAGTAGACAGTCCACATTCTGTGATTAATGCACAAGGAGAACTGGTGACTCTCATCACAAGTAGACAGTCCACATTCTGTGATGAATGCACAAGGAGAACTGGTGACTCTCATCACAAGTAGACAGTCCACATTCTGTGATGAATGCACAAGGAGAACTGGTGACTCTCATCAGAAGTAGACAGTCCACATTCTGTGATTAATGCACAAGAAGAACTGGTGACTCTCATCAGAAGTAGACAGTCCACATTCTGTGATTAATGCACAAGGAGAACTGGTGACTCTCATCAGAAGTAGACAGTCCACATTCTGTGATTAATGCACAAGAAGAACTGGTGACTCTCATCAGAAGTAGACAGTCCACATTCTGTGATTAATGCACAAGGAGAACTGGTGACTCTCATCAGAAGTAGACAGTCCACATTCTGTGATTAATGCACAAGAAGAACTGGTGACTCTCATCAGAAGTAGACAGTCCACATTCTGTGATTAATGCACAAGGAGAACTGGTGACTCTCATCACAAGTAGACAGTCCACATTCTGTGATGAATGCACAAGGAGAACTGGTGACTCTCATCACAAGTAGACAGTCCACATTCTGTGATTAATGCACAAGGAGAACTGGTGACTCTCATCAGAAGTAGACAGTCTCAATTCTGTGATTAATGCACAAGGAGAACTGGTGACTCTCATCAGAAGTAGACAGTCTCAATTCTGTGATTAATGCACAAGAAGAACTGGTGACTCTCATCAGAAGTAGACAGTCCACATTCTGTGATTAATGCACAAGGATAACTGGTGACTCTATCACAAGTAGACAGTCCACATTCTGTGATTAATGCACAAGGAGAACTGGTGACTCTCATCAGAAGTAGACAGTCCACATTCTGTGATTAATGCACAAGAAGAACTGGTGACTCTCATCAGAAGTAGACAGTCCACATTCTGTGATTAATGCACAAGGATAACTGGTGACTCTATCACAAGTAGACAATCCACATTCTGTGATTAATGCACAAGGAGAACTGGTGACTCTCATCAGAAGTAGACAGTCCACATTCTGTGATTAATGCACAAGGAGAACTGGTGACTCTCATCAGAAGTAGACAGTCCACATTCTGTGATTAATGCACAAGGAGAACTGGTGACTCTATCACAAGTAGACAGTCCACATTCTGTGATTAATGCACAAGGATAACTGGTGACTCTCATCAGAAGTAGACAGTCCACATTCTGTGATTAATGCACAAGGAGAACTGGTGCATCTATCACAAGTAGACAGTCCACATTCTGTGATTAATGCACGAGGAGAACTGGTGACTCTCATTAGAAGTAGACAGTCCACATTCTGTGATTAATGCACAAGAAGAACTGGTGACTCTCATCAGAAGTAGACAGTCTCAATTCTGTGATTAATGCACAAGGAGAACTGGTGACTCTCATCAGAAGTAGACAGTCTCAATTCTGTGATTAATGCACAAGGAGAACTGGTGACTCTCATCAGAAGTAGACAGTCCACATTCTGTGATTAATGCACAAGGAGAACTGGTGACTCTCATCAGAAGTAGACAATCTCAATTCTGTGATTAATGCACAAGGAGAACTGGTGACTCTATCACAAGTAGACAGTCCACATTCTGTGATTAATGCACAAGGAGAACTGGTGACTCTCATCAGAAGTAGACAGTCTCAATTCTGTGATTAATGCACAAGGAGAACTGGTGACTCTATCACAAGTAGACAGTCTCAATTCTGTGATTAATGCACAAGGAGAACTGGTGACTCTCATCAGAAGTAGATAGTCCACATTCTGTGATGAATGCACAAGGAGAACTGGTGACTCTCATCAGAAGTAGACAATCCACATTCTGTGATTAATGCACAAGGAGAACTGGTGACTCTCATCAGAAGTAGACAGTCCACATTCTGTGATTAATGCACAAGAAGAACTGGTGACTCTCATCAGAAGTAGACAGTCCACATTCTGTGATTAATGCACAAGGATAACTGGTGACTCTATCACAAGTAGACAATCCACATTCTGTGATTAATGCACAAGGAGAACTGGTGACTCTCATCAGAAGTAGACAGTCCACATTCTGTGATTAATGCACAAGAAGAACTGGTGACTCTCATCAGAAGTAGACAGTCCACATTCTGTGATTAATGCACAAGGAGAACTGGTGACTCTCATCAGAAGTAGACAGTCCACATTCTGTGATTAATGCACAAGAAGAACTGGTGACTCTCATCAGAAGTAGACAATCTCAATTCTGTGATTAATGCACAAGGAGAACTGGTGACTCTCATCAGAAGTAGACAGTCCACATTCTGTGATTAATGCACAAGAAGAACTGGTGACTCTCATCAGAAGTAGACAGTCCACATTCTGTGATTAATGCACAAGGAGAACTGGTGACTCTCATCACAAGTAGACAGTCCACATTCTGTGATGAATGCACAAGGAGAACTGGTGACTCTCATCACAAGTAGACAGTCCACATTCTGTGATTAATGCACAAGGAGAACTGGTGACTCTCATCAGAAGTAGACAGTCTCAATTCTGTGATTAATGCACAAGGAGAACTGGTGACTCTCATCAGAAGTAGACAGTCCACATTCTGTGATTAATGCACAAGGAGAACTGGTGACTCTCATCAGAAGTAGACAATCCACATTCTGTGATTAATGCACAAGGAGAACTGGTGACTCTCATCAGAAGTAGACAGTCCACATTCTGTGATTAATGCACAAGGAGAACTGGTGATTCTCATCAGAAGTAGACAGTCTCAATTCTGTGATTAATGCACAAGGAGAACTGGTGATTCTCATCAGAAGTAGACAATCCACAGTCTGTGGGCATGTAATTAGAAGGGGAAAACTGGTGTATGTTGTCACAAAGGGAAAGTTGGAGGGGAGGAGAGGCAGGGGGAGATCCAGAGAGGAGCTTTTGGACAGTTTGACATCGTGGCATGAACGAACATCGGTATCATAATTGGTCGGCAGCACAAGCGACAGAAGGCTGTGGAAGACATGATCACCAATACCAAAACGGCATGGGCTATAAGAAGAAGATGTCCGCATTTGGATCCTCGTCGGTAGGAACAGAGTTTGACCACAGTGATGAGGTTTTCCTTGCCTGGTCTACGGGAGGAGATTGGATTGTGAAAGGAATCTCTGTGTTAAATTAATGTGGTCGATTGGATTGCGAAAGGAATCTCTGTGTTAAATTAAAGTGGTCGTTTACAAACCAAACTAAACTACAATCATCATCATCATCATGATCCCCGGTAACCGATGTGGCGCAGGGCTAGCTCGCTCGCCTCGCCGATCCGGTGATCATATGTTTGAATGTCCATCGAGGAGAATTTTATTAATTGACCTGGGCTCTGAGGTCGACCTAGCCGAAGACGGTTACCAGGGAATGACTTTGGAAGTAAAGGCTGTCTGTCTGATATTATCCACATCACTCATCGAGTGCCGATTGGTCTACACAAATATGAGGCCAGCACCATATATCCATAACGCGTGTAACAGGGTCCTTTACTTTACTGATGAAAGATCCCGGTCCACTTACAGGGTTCGCTAAATGCGATGAGATCTCTGCAGTGAATGTTGGGAAATATCTCCAGAAGTTGTACATTCTGTTAGTCTGTATCCTGACAGTAACTTCATATTGTCTGTTCAGTCTTCATGCCCACTAGCTCTTTTGCCTTTTGTGACATGTTGTAGATTGAGTTGCCAGAGGACCTAGTTGTAGTGTTCTCTGGAGATATATCTTGAATAATAAATACCAAGATAAAGGATATGATTTAGCACGTTTTGTCTAGAGGTCACTCAAATGAGCTAAACATTCCCGCAATAGCCTTTTTGGAGAACCATTTTTCTTTGGCTCAACCCCCACTGTGAGACTATTATGTATCTACACAGAAATTTATAAAAGAAGTAAAAGGTTCCCTTAAGGCCAGAAAAGATCTGAACTATTAGCGCCTGTACAACTGAGGATCCCTCTCACTCATTATACTGTTGACAGTGTGCTGTTCGTCCGTCACCTAGATCTCTTCTTTCTTTATTTTGTCAGTATGACCTATATCAGTTCAAGTAGTCCTTCAATTTTGCAGACAAACAAACTTCAACAATAACTGTACATTACATCTGTTGGACAGGACATCTACATGACAGTTTCTTGACAAAAGTGGAACATACACTCACAAGGAATTGGTTTACACCACAAGTGTACAAGATAGACATCATGAGATACCTGACAACATCTATACAGGACTTTTCACAATATGTATAACCAACCACAGCACTTAAGACAGTCACCAGAGACAACACTTGACAGCAACTGTACAAGAAATTCACTGGGGACATGTACTTGAAACACTGGTTCAATCATACTGTTTATTGAGCTGATGGTGAGTCTAGTTAGTGATGACCATTGTTCATCCATTTGTCATGTCAACACCTCAACAGGTACATACACAATGTACAAATATGCTAACATGCATGCAGATAACATGATACACCACCTCTCCAATACTCCACCAACTAATAACTCTTATCCACCTCTCCTCTCTAAGTACCACTACACCATTCTGTTTACAGTATCTATCTCTATCCTCATCTCATGTCTCTTGGGAATTTAGGAAATCCTATCCATGGGCAACTCAAGGAAGAAACTACTGTTCTGGGTCTGTTGAATCCTTTTATCATCAGCATGGATGTTGGACTAGCTCCAGTTAGCAGCTTTCCCAAAATAAGCTTCATGGCAGATTCATTCCTCTTGAAGACAAGAATTGGTAGGATGATATGATACTGTCTCTCACCGTTGACCAGACTGTCTGTGAATGCTGATACCGGGATACTTCAAAAGTTGAGGATAACACTCTCCTGACATTGGGAGATGTATACTCGGTACATGCAGAACATGACTTGCTGAAGAAACCCAGAGATAGGAACAAAATCCAATATACTGCAGCCCCTCAGTCAGTCCAATCTCACCTACACCTCAAGTCACATTCTTCAACACTGTGAGCACCAGGCTGGAGATTAACCAAGATAAGTCCTAGCTAAACAATCCATTGCACCAGTCATTTCACAAGTTGTCTTGAATGGGGTTAACAACCAGACTTGTTGTTTCTTTCTCAGATGACATTTGATTAATGATCATTGTACTTCTTATTATTGAAGTCTTCAGAACTGTTTTTCTCTCTTTCTTTTATATCCAGCTGTTTGAGAGCTGAGCTGAAAGTCTCTAGGAAATTCCCATGTTGTGGGTTTCTAGCAGATTTCACTTATAGAGAGTTGGTTCTGGATTCTGGGACTACTGGTTAGTTTTCCCAGATGATATATGGATGCCTCTCCTCCATCCTCCTGTTCTCTGTGGATATATAGAATGGCACAACATCTCTTCACATGTGTTAAAAGATGATGTTATCATACATTAACATACACAGATGGAGATGGGGAAGGTTAAGGTTGATGATGTAGTGAATTTCACTCTGATGTACTGTGGTAATCACAAGACCATATGCTGAGACAGGGTAGCTTAACACAATTACAAGCATTTATGTGGTCTAAGTTCCACCATGTTTGAACCACAGTAGACCTGGGCACAAGGAGGACCAGACACAGTACAGCAATCATTGTGACATAGCAACATGGGACAGGCATTGTGAAGGGAAATGGAAAATAGGCATTTACAACTGCAATATGCATTATGTATTAACTAATGGCATTTACCCAATTAGCAGACCAGACATCCATTCCTATGGCTGTGATGTTGGTGCATGAATGTCTTATTCCATATTCACACAGCAATGCCAGACCTCACCCCTTTTCTCAGACAGACCTGACTCACAGGTACATCATCTTTATCATCATCATGTGCTCTCTCCCCACTGAGTAATGTCCACAGTAGGTAACAGAAGCTCAATTGCATAGCAATAGTTCACATATGCACCAAGCACATATGTGGAAAAACATGTTTAGTCCTTGTAAGTTTGCATGAGCCATACATTATATTCAGCCAACTAAAACACAGGTTCACACACCTATGGTTCTCTGAGGAACTAGTTTATATGAACCATCCAACAGTAGAGGTAACAGTGTAATACTTCAAAGAGAAATTATAGTAATTCTCTTGAGTTTATAGCAACCAGGCATCACATGGACTTAGCAATTCTGGCGTGCCATCACCGTCCTGTTTACATATGGATATTTGAAGCATCTTTCCTTCCACTAATGTGAGAGGCTATTTATTAAATCACCCACTCACTCACTCCATCAATCTCTGCGTTTTTACAAAGGAACTTGTACATGAGTAGTAGGATACGTCCTAACTGATTAGTATTTCTGGATTGTGGTGCTGGATTGACCCCAATCTAGCTGGGCTAGGGGTTAGGGGTTAGGGGTTAGGGGTAGGGGTTAGGGTTAGGGGTTAGGGTTAGGGGTTAGGGGTTAGGGTTAGGGGTTAGGGTTAGGGGTTAGGGTTAGGTTTTTTTTTTGGTCTTCTCCTAATTATACTTTCTGGATTGACCTCGCTGGATTTCCCCCAATCCAGGGCGGGTAGGGTGGGTATCTAAGTCATATGTAAGGGTTGATAATTCTAATAAAAGACATGTTTCTAAGGGCAGATAACTGAGTGTGTGTATAATATTTTAACTAATTTTAAAAAAATAAATAAAAATAAATAACAACCAAAGGCGCGCGGGGACGGTCGCAGGAGCGAGCGCGGCCGATCAGTCGCGTGGAGCGGTCGACCCAGTAAAACAGTGTCTTGTAGTACCCAAGTGGCCAGTTATTGCTGAGTGATCACTAGTCCGGTTATTGACGAGTACTGTGGTGGGGTTGGGTGGGTCGAAGCCTCGAGCCGCGCCGGGTGTCATATGAAAATTATAATAAGTAAAAAGGTATATATGGCGTGTATATGATCTGTAGTGGGTTCGTAGTGGCTTATAAACTATCATCATATAGATTAAACCTCTTCAAATGAAAACCTTAAAACAGTAAAGATGACCGGTAGTAACGGATGTAAGGGGCATGGCTTAGTGTTATTCGTTGTTAAGGAGTAGGTGAGCGGAGAATTAGCTAGAGAAGTGCTTCTGAACATTTTAAAGGGGTGAGCGAGTGGCGAAGTGGCTAAATGAATGCGCCTGTTCCTTGATAAGAGCCAGGGTGATCGAGTGGAGAAGTGGGTAAATAATGGCATTGAGGTCTACCACTGACACATTCAATGCATAATGGCGGCGTCGGTAGTCAGAAGACCTAGGATATTTTCATTATATGTCTATTGTAAAGTGGTCGACTGTTTATTATAACGATAGTTTCTATTATCTGTAGTGGATGGGACTTAAATACTATCATCATACCGTTTACAGCTCTTCAAATGAAAACCTTAAAAAGTAAAGATGGCCGATGGTTTTAGTGGGTATGACTTTGTGATATTCGTTGTTAAGGGGTGGGGTGAGTGGATGGTAACTAGATAAACGCTTCCAAACACTATCATCGGGTTCGAATCCCAGTGGGGCGGTCTAGTGGTAGAATAATATTTGGTTACTTAGTTGTAATTTCGAGCTATGGTGCTATTAACCCGGCTATGTTTAGAAAAGGAGATGTGGTGTGCTGGCTGCGGAGTATGTTTAGGTGGTACCCCAGACACGGTGGAAGTGCTAGGTTCTAAGCTTGGAACTTTGTCGTTGGTAAAATTGCAGTCATCAACATGTGGGTCTCTAGTTGATCATAGCGGGTTAGGGTTAGGGTCGCTTTGTCCGGCCTTGTCGCCGCGGCCACAAGTCCCACCGGTGATGAAAACACAGGCATCCGACTTCACAGCTTAACTTAACATAACATAAACGGGAGAACACAATATACCCATAACCTCAACAGGTGTTGCAAAAAATCAATACGCATCTTCATAACGGCTAATCCAGGGGATTATCATCCTCGTAATGACCAAGTCAGGTTAATAATATTTCTTATATCTCCGCCATTGCAAATAGTTCGCGATATTAATAAAGGTTCATATAAAGGTTGGAAGGGGATTAAGAGATTAACACCTATTGTCGGGCCATCCAATAATAATTAATAACACTACCCTCGATTTTTCTCATAATTGCCGATTGGGGATTATGGGCTAGGTGTATGTGTCCTTATGCAGTTAAAACAGGTGGTATGAGTAGGAGATATCACAAACAGTATCAGCATGTGCCACTCTGATCTTAAATATCAGTAGTTCGTTATTCTTGTGACATTGAAAACGCTCGTGGTGTGAAGACGGATGGTGTACTATGTTATTGGGCGGTGTATATAGATTGACCAGTATGTGAAGTTGATAAGGTCACCCCGTCAGCGCATCGTAGCTGTGTTGTGAATTGTCGCCTATTACATCCGGGATGTGAAAATAACCAAAAATAGTTCACATCAACTCAATAGACATGCCTCTATATAGCTGCACTGCGAACTTGGCTAGAGTCTACTTTAGGAAAGTATCGTGTATCTGTGTATACGGGTTTACCACTGCTTATAGATGTGTGTAGTATTATTGGAAAGCGGCCGTTATGTATACATTATCAGAGTATGTTGCCTTACAGAACTGGTATCGTGTCTATGTGTCTACCATGTTGCATGTTTTGTTCTGTTGCCTTGTAATCTTTGGAGGGAGTTTCATGCGGTTGTCTAGTGAATTAAAAAACGATGTCTCAGAATCCACAACGCCACTAGCAGTAGATGCTTTTCAACTTGTCTGCTCACTGACCTCGCTTCACAGTCATACAAAAGTACAGGGTCTATGTAGTACTCAAGCACTCTATGTATTACTCATTACAGTTGACAACTTTATATTAGTCAGTTTGTTTTCCAACTTGCAAAAGACAACCTTCATCACAGCGATTCTTGTTCTAACGCTTTAAAGCCACCTCCCATCAGACATTTTTTTCTTCTGTCCTTGTAGTCTCTTGGCTACCGTTTCTCCATTTCAAGCTCCATGTCTCTACTCGTATGCATTAGCGTGGTATAAGTAAACCGATAACTCACAAGATAGACGTATATTATCACACTGTATATGGACATGTGGGTAATGGTTGCATCCTGTCACCTGCGTAAGGGTACAACTGAGACACGTGGTTAAGAGGGGTAGTACAGGAAAAAAAACGGTATTCTTTTGGTTGTTGAACCAGGGGACCTAACTTGTGATTCACCATGTAGGGAATGATTCTGCCCCCTCGTCAACAGGGCGTCGGAGGTTTAAAAGGGTGTTCATTCTCTCGATTTTCTATGTCTGAGTCGTCATAGGGTCACCAAGTAACAGTAAAGAACACGAAACTACTACTACCAAGGCCTCTATAAACCACAAGGCAGTTTCGAATATAGTATACATAAATATAATCAAGTCAACCCTGTATTCAACTAATCCTACAGTAGTAGGATACGTCCTAACTGATTAGTATTTCTGGATTGTGGTGCTGGATTGACCCCAATCTAGCTGGGTTAGGGGTTAGGGGTTAGGGGTTAGGGGTAGGGGTTAGGGTTAGGGGTTAGGGTTAGGGGTTAGGGGTTAGGGTTAGGGGTTAGGGTTAGGGGTTAGGGTTAGGTTTTTTTTTGGTCTTCTCCTAATTATACTTTCTGGATTGACCTCGCTGGATTTCCCCCAATCCAGGGCGGGTAGGGTGGGTATCTAAGTCATATGTAAGGGTTGATAATTCTAATAAAAGACATGTTTCTAAGGGCAGATAACTGAGTGTGTGTATAATATTTTAACTAATTTTAAAAAATAAATAAAAATAAATAACAACCAAAGGCGCGCGGGGACGGTCGCAGGAGCGAGCGCGGCCGATCAGTCGCGTGGAGCGGTCGACCCAGTAAAACAGTGTCTTGTAGTACCCAAGTGGCCAGTTATTGCTGAGTGATCACTAGTCCGGTTATTGACGAGTACTGTGGTGGGGTTGGGTGGGTCGAAGCCTCGAGCCGCGCCGGGTGTCATATGAAAATTATAATAAGTAAAAAGGTATATATGGCGTGTATATGATCTGTAGTGGGTTCGTAGTGGCTTATAAACTATCATCATATAGATTAAACCTCTTCAAATGAAAACCTTAAAACAGTAAAGATGACCGGTAGTAACGGATGTAAGGGGCATGGCTTAGTGTTATTCGTTGTTAAGGAGTAGGTGAGCGGAGAATTAGCTAGAGAAGTGCTTCTGAACATGTTAAAGGGGTGAGCGAGTGGCGAAGTGGCTAAATGAATGCGCCCGTTCCTTGATAAGAGCCAGGGTGATCGAGTGGAGAAGTGGGTAAATAATGGCATTGAGGTCTACCACTGACACATTCAACGCATAATGGCGGCGTCGGTAGTCAGAAGACCTAGGATATTTTCATTATATGTCTATTGTAAAGTGGTCGACTGTTTATTATAACGATAGTTTCTATTATCTGTAGTGGATGGGACTTAAATACTATCATCATACCGTTTACAGCTCTTCAAATGAAAACCTTAAAAGTAAAGATGGCCGATGGTTTTAGTGGGTATGACTTTGTGATATTCGTTGTTAAGGGGTGGGGTGAGTGGATGGGTAACTAGATAAACGCTTCCAAACACTATCATCGGGTTCGAATCCCAGTGGGGCGGTCTAGTGGTAGAATAATATTTGGTTACTTAGTTGTAATTTCGAGCTATGGTGCTATTAACCCGGCTATGTTTAGAAAAGGAGATGTGGTGTGCTGGCTGCGGAGTATGTTTAGGTGGTACCCCAGACACGGTGGAAGTGCTAGGTTCTAAGCTTGGAACTTTGTCGTTGGTAAAATTGCAGTCATCAACATGTGGGTCTCTAGTTGATCATGCGGGTTAGGGTTAGGGTCGCTTTGTCCGGCCTTGTCGCCGCGGCCACAAGTCCCACCGGTGATGAAAAACACAGGCATCCGACTTCACAGCTTAACTTAACATAACATAAACGGGAGAACACAATATACCCATAACCTCAACAGGTGTTGCAAAAAATCAATACGCATCTTCATAACGGCTAATCCAGGGGATTATCATCCTCGTAATGACCAAGTCAGGTTAATAATATTTCTTATATCTCCGCCATTGCAAATAGTTCGCGATATTAATAAAGGTTCATATAAAGGTTGGAAGGGGATTAAGAGATTAACACCTATTGTCGGGCCATCCAATAATAATTAATAACACTACCCTCGATTTTTCTCATAATTGCCGATTGGGGATTATGGGCTAGGTGTATGTGTCCTTATACAGTTAAAACAGGTGGTATGAGTAGGAGATATCACAAACAGTATCAGCATGTGCCACTCTGATCTTAAATATCAGTAGTTCGTTATTCTTGTGACATTGAAAACGCTCGTGGTGTGAAGACGGATGGTGTACTATGTTATTGGGCGGTGTATATAGATTGACCAGTATGTGAAGTTGATAAGGTCACCCCCGTCAGCGCATCGTAGCTGTGTTGTGAATTGTCGCCTATTACATCCGGATGTGAAAATAACCAAAAATAGTTCACATCAACTCAATAGACATGCCTCTATATATCTGCACTGCGAACTTGGCTAGAGTCTACTTTAGGAAAGTATCGTGTATCTGTGTATACGGGTTTACCACTGCTTATAGATGTGTGTAGTATTATTGGAAAGCGGCCGTTATGTATACATTATCAGAGTATGTTGCCTTACAGAACTGGTATCGTGTCTATGTGTCTACCATGTTGCATGTTTTGTTCTGTTGCCTTGTAATCTTTGGAGGGAGTTTCATGCGGTTGTCTAGTGAATTAAAAAACGATGTCTCAGAATCCACAACGCCACTAGCAGTAGATGCTTTTCAACTTGTCTGCTCACTGACCTCGCTTCACAGTCATACAAAAGTACAGGGTCTATGTAGTACTCAAGCACTCTGTGTATTACTCATTACAGTTGACAACTTTATATTAGTCAGTTTGTTTTCCAACTTGCAAAAGACAACCTTCATCACAGCGATTCTTGTTCTAACGCTTTAAAGCCACCTCCCATCAGACATTTTTTTCTTCTGTCCTTGTAGTCTCTTGGCTACCGTTTCTCCATTTCAAGCTCCATGTCTCTACTCGTATGCATTAGCGTGGTATAAGTAAACCGATAACTCACAAGATAGACGTATATTATCACACTGTATATGGACATGTGGGTAATGGTTGCATCCTGTCACCTGCGTAAGGGTACAACTGAGACACGTGGTTAAGAGGGGTAGTACAGGAAAAAAAACGGTATTCTTTTGGTTGTTGAACCAGGGGACCTAACTTGTGATTCACCATGTAGGGAATGATTCTGCCCCCTCGTCAACAGGGCGTCGGAGGTTTAAAAGGGTGTTCATTCTCTCGATTTTCTATGTCTGAGTCGTCATAGGGTCACCAAGTAACAGTAAAGAACACGAAACTACTACTACCAAGGCCTCTATAAACCACAAGGCAGTTTCGAATATAGTATACATAAATATAATCAAGTCAACCCAGTATTCAACTAATCCGTTCTCATAGACATAGAGGAGAGATGTGAGCACCGAGGCCAGTTGGAGGAGGTGTACCTTTTACTTAACAGCTATCGGGTCATACACCGACGAGTGGTTAGATATTTTTATCACCTGTATAATATTACCCGTGAACACAACAAGCTTCCCCGGATCAGTCTTAGGCTTCTCATATAACATGACATATCACGTACCCGCTGGCCTGACTAGCGAAGTTATCGCGAATCAGAGCAGACATTTACACTTTCATTTACTCTTCTGTCTGGCCAAAGAGGTCTTTGCATCTTTCCCCAGAAACCTATTTCCAATGCCAATATATGATTTTCAATGTGTCGTCTCATTGCCACATTTCACAGCCAGACAAAAGTACAGGTTCTATGTTCCACTCCAACAGACAAATAAGGAAAAATGTTAGCCAAATTATTAAAATGTTGGCCAAATATAGAAATATATCGACCAGACGTATACAATATAGTAAAATTTGTTAGCCAAACTGATAAAACTAGTGGTCAAAATAAGAAATATCTCAACCAAGCGTATAAGAAATAGGAAAAAGGCTAGTCAAACTAAGGAAAATGGTGGCCAAATACAGAAATATCTCGACCAACTTATAAAATGTAGGAAAAATTGTTAGCCAAACTGACAAAACAGTTGGTCAAAATAAGAAACGTCTCGACTAACATTATAAAAAGTAGGAAAAATGGTAACCAAATTAATTAAAAAAGGTGACCAAAATAGGAAATATCTCGACCAAACTTATGAAAAGTAGGAAAATTGTTCGTCAAATGTGATAAATATTGGGCAAGTAGGAAATCATGTTAGCCAAATAGGAAAAATATCGATCAAACTTATAGATGTCTTGTCCAAACTTATAAAATGTATGAACATTTGTTAGCCAAAGGTGAAAAATATTGGCCAAGTAAAGAAATATCTCATCCGAATTTATAACAAGTAAGAAAACATGCTAGTAAAATCAAGAAATATGTCGACTGAAGTTATACAATAGGCGAAACGATGGACAAACTTATAAAGACGTCGACCTTTATAAGAAAATGTATTACCCAAATTAGGAAAAAATATTGACCAAGTTTTGAAATATCTCGACCAAACTTACAAAAAAGTAGGAAAATATGTCGACTAAGTAGGAACATTTGTTAGCCAAAGATGAAAAATATTGGTCAAGTAAAGAAATATCGCATCCAAACTTTTAAAATGTAGGAAACTTTATTAACCAAATGTGAAAAATATTGTCCAAGTAAAGACATGTTTCAACTAATCTTATAAATATATCGTCCAAACTTATAAACATTAGGAAAATGTGTTAACCAAATGGGAAAAATATTGGCCAAGTGGAGAAATATCTCAACCATACTTATGAAAAAGAGGAAAATGTGTTAACCTAATGAGAAAAATATCGCCCAATTGAAGAAAAAAGTTACACAAAACTTATAAAACTTAGGAAAATGTGTTAACCTAATGAGAAAAATATCGCCCAATTGAAGAAAAAAGTTACAAAAACTTATAAAACTTAGGAAAATGTGTTAACCTAATGAGAAAAATATCGCCCAATTGAAGAAAAAAGTTACACAAAACTTATAAAACTTAGGAAAATGTGTTAACCTAATGAGAAAAATATCGCCCAATTGAAGAAAAAAGTTACACAAAACTTATACAACTTAGGAAAATGTGTTAACCTATTGAGAAACATATAGCCCAATTGAAGAAAAAAGTTACACAAAACTTATAAAACTTAGGAAAATGTGTTAACCTAATGAGAAAAATATCGCCCAATTGAAGAAAAAAGTTACACAAAACTTATAAAAATGTGTTAACCTAATGAGAAAAATATTGAACAAGTAAAGAAAAACGTACACCAAACTTCTGAAAAGTAAGAAAATTTGTTAACCAAAAGGGAAAAATATATGGGCTAAACTATGAAATATGATGACCGAAGTAAGAAAATGTGTTAACCAAATGGGGAAAAATGTTGGCCAAAACATGAAACATCTCGACCAAACTTATAAATATCTCGTGTTAACTTATAAAAAAGTAGGAACAAATATTGCTTCTGTAGTTATGTCAAACGTGTCTTGAACTTTTATCTGAACATACATTTCACAAGACATAATCATCAACGTCAACACTTTCCCTCTTTTACATTACCGAAAGCTCCAACTTATCAGTCCAGAGTATCCACTAAAGAAGCACTTATGCATACTAATCACCCAGATCTTCACACTCTTGGTTTTTTCTTTTCTAATACAAAGTGTCTCTGTCTTTCATAGATAGCTTCACAACTTTTCTATGTAGCACCACTAACAACTCCAAACCTTCGTTGCACATGAGCTCTAATGAAACAGTCATAACAACATTTATGGCAATGCAATCTGTGGCTCTACCTGGGATAGTTTCAATATCATCTGAGTATTCGTCAGCAAAGAGCCACTTCCCATGGCTGACATCTTCAACTTTCTATACCACAATGTCTGCTACACTAACCTTCCATTGGTCCATCTTTCAACAATACAAAGAGTGTTCTCGAAGTCTAGCTAACATAGCATTGCTTACTTTGTCCACCTCTATCACACTTTGTCATTTATGTGATTACATTTTAATTAAAATTTAAAACTAATAAATCGCAATATTATTGCGCAAGATGTAAGTTTGATATGTGTCCTATACCTAGCCTATACCTATACTTACCCTATATATGTATATTAAGTGAAGCGAGCAATAATATTGCGATTTATTAGTTTTAAATTTTAATTAAAATGTAATCACATAAATTTAACTTTTTCATTTCCAACACTGGTTTGTATCTATGTCTCTTAAGAAAGAGTTTGTTGTATAGTTAGGGTTAGGGTTAGGGTTAGGGTTAGGATTAGATGATGTATACTTAGGGTTAGGGTTAGTAAGAAAGTGTTTGTTGTGTTTGATGTCACTCTGGTAGTCCAAGGAATGCAACTCATTCGTCTCAATAACCCAAGCTCTGTTGTTGTTTTTTCAAGTTCTGCCTAGGGGTGCTGGTCGATGACCATATTCGTTGTCTAGAATAGCGCCTAGTAGGTTAGGGGGCATATGATTTATCTCCACGAGGTTGGAAAATCTGCCTAGTCAGCAGAAAATCAGCTGTTCTGTAATCAAAGAGAATGTTAATGTTATTTGGTATGAAACGTTGAAAGTCGGTTAGACGATGTGGTAGAGGGTATTCAAGGGCTCAATAAGGCAGACGTGGCTTTAAGAAAGGTCGACTTAATAACAGACACTGTTGGTTGGTTGCAGACTTGCCGCTATTGCAGCTTTGAAATGACAAAGTGTGATAGAGGTGGACAAAGTAAGCAATGCTATGTTAGCTAGACTTCGAGAACACTCTTTGTATTGTTGAAAGATGGACCAATGGAAGGTTAGTGTAGCAGACATTGTGGTATAGAAAGTTGAAGATGTCAGCCATGGGAAGTGGCTCTTTGCTGACGAATACTCAGATGATATTGAAACTATCCCAGGTAGAGCCACAGATTGCATTGCCATAAATGTTGTTATGACTGTTTCATTAGAGCTCATGTGCAACGAAGGTTTGGAGTTGTTAGTGGTGCTACATAGAAAAGTTGTGAAGCTATCTATGAAAGACAGAGACACTTTGTATTAGAAAAGAAAAAACCAAGAGTGTGAAGATCTGGGTGATTAGTATGCATAAGTGCTTCTTTAGTGGATACTCTGGACTGATAAGTTGGAGCTTTCGGTAATGTAAAAGAGGGAAAGTGTTGACGTTGATGATTATGTCTTGTGAAATGTATGTTCAGATAAAAGTTCAAGACACGTTTGACATAACTACAGAAGCAATATTTGTTCCTACTTTTTTATAAGTTAACACGAGATATTTATAAGTTTGGTCGAGATGTTTCATGTTTTGGCCAACATTTTTCCCCATTTGGTTAACACATTTTCTTACTTCGGTCATCATATTTCATAGTTTAGCCCATATATTTTTCCCTTTTGGTTAACAAATTTTCTTACTTTTCAGAAGTTTGGTGTACGTTTTTCTTTACTTGTTCAATATTTTTCTCATTAGGTTAACACATTTTTATAAGTTTTGTGTAACTTTTTTCTTCAATTGGGCGATATTTTTCTCATTAGGTTAACACATTTTCCTAAGTTTTATAAGTTTTGTGTAACTTTTTTCTTCAATTGGGCTATATGTTTCTCAATAGGTTAACACATTTTCCTAAGTTGTATAAGTTTTGTGTAACTTTTTTCTTCAATTGGGCGATATTTTTCTCATTAGGTTAACACATTTTCCTAAGTTTTATAAGTTTTGTGTAACTTTTTTCTTCAATTGGGCGATATTTTTCTCATTAGGTTAACACATTTTCCTAAGTTTTATAAGTTTTTGTAACTTTTTTCTTCAATTGGGCGATATTTTTCTCATTAGGTTAACACATTTTCCTAAGTTTTATAAGTTTTGTGTAACTTTTTTCTTCAATTGGGCGATATTTTTCTCATTAGGTTAACACATTTTCCTCTTTTTCATAAGTATGGTTGAGATATTTCTCCACTTGGCCAATATTTTTCCCATTTGGTTAACACATTTTCCTAATGTTTATAAGTTTGGACGATATATTTATAAGATTAGTTGAAACATGTCTTTACTTGGACAATATTTTTCACATTTGGTTAATAAAGTTTCCTACATTTTAAAAGTTTGGATGCGATATTTCTTTACTTGACCAATATTTTTCATCTTTGGCTAACAAATGTTCCTACTTAGTCGACATATTTTCCTACTTTTTTGTAAGTTTGGTCGAGATATTTCAAAACTTGGTCAATATTTTTTCCTAATTTGGGTAATACATTTTCTTATAAAGGTCGACGTCTTTATAAGTTTGTCCATCGTTTCGCCTATTGTATAACTTCAGTCGACATATTTCTTGATTTTACTAGCATGTTTTCTTACTTGTTATAAATTCGGATGAGATATTTCTTTACTTGGCCAATATTTTTCACCTTTGGCTAACAAATGTTCATACATTTTATAAGTTTGGACAAGACATCTATAAGTTTGATCGATATTTTTCCTATTTGGCTAACATGATTTCCTACTTGCCCAATATTTATCACATTTGACGAACAATTTTCCTACTTTTCATAAGTTTGGTCGAGATATTTCCTATTTTGGTCACCTTTTTTAATTAATTTGGTTACCATTTTTCCTACTTTTTATAATGTTAGTCGAGACGTTTCTTATTTTGACCAACTGTTTTGTCAGTTTGGCTAACAATTTTTCCTACATTTTATAAGTTGGTCGAGATATTTCTGTATTTGGCCACCATTTTCCTTAGTTTGACTAGCCTTTTTCCTATTTCTTATACGCTTGGTTGAGATATTTCTTATTTTGACCACTAGTTTTATCAGTTTGGCTAACAAATTTTACTATATTTTATACGTCTGGTCGATATATTTCTATATTTGGCCAACATTTTAATAATTTGGCTAACATTTTTCCTTATTTGTCTGTTGGAGTGGAACATAGAACCTGTACTTTTGTCTGGCTGTGAAATGTGGCAATGAGACGACACATTGAAAATCATATATTGGCATTGGAAATAGGTTTCTGGGGAAAGATGCAAAGACCTCTTTGGCCAGACAGAAGAGTAAATGAAAGTGTAAATGTCTGCTCTGATTCGCGATAACTTCGCTAGTCAGGCCAGCGGGTACGTGATATGTCATGTTATATGAGAAGCCTAAGACTGATCCGGGGAAGCTTGTTGTGTTCACGGGTAATATTATACAGGTGATAAAAATATCTAACCACTCGTCGGTGTATGACCCGATAGCTGTTAAGTAAAAGGTACACCTCCTCCAACTGGCCTCGGTGCTCACATCTCTCCTCTATGTCTATGAGAACGGATTAGTTGAATACAGGGTTGACTTGATTATATTTATGTATACTATATTCGAAACTGCCTTGTGGTTTATAGAGGCCTTGGTAGTAGTAGTTTCGTGTTCTTTACTGTTACTTGGTGACCCTATGACGACTCAGACATAGAAAATCGAGAGAATGAACACCCTTTTAAACCTCCGACGCCCTGTTGACGAGGGGGCAGAATCATTCCCTACATGGTGAATCACAAGTTAGGTCCCCTGGTTCAACAACCAAAAGAATACCGTTTTTTTTCCTGTACTACCCCTCTTAACCACGTGTCTCAGTTGTACCCTTACGCAGGTGACAGGATGCAACCATTACCCACATGTCCATATACAGTGTGATAATATACGTCTATCTTGTGAGTTATCGGTTTACTTATACCACGCTAATGCATACGAGTAGAGACATGGAGCTTGAAATGGAGAAACGGTAGCCAAGAGACTACAAGGACAGAAGAAAAAAATGTCTGATGGGAGGTGGCTTTAAAGCGTTAGAACAAGAATCGCTGTGATGAAGGTTGTCTTTTGCAAGTTGGAAAACAAACTGACTAATATAAAGTTGTCAACTGTAATGAGTAATACACAGAGTGCTTGAGTACTACATAGACCCTGTACTTTTGTATGACTGTGAAGCGAGGTCAGTGAGCAGACAAGTTGAAAAGCATCTACTGCTAGTGGCGTTGTGGATTCTGAGACATCGTTTTTTAATTCACTAGACAACCGCATGAAACTCCCTCCAAAGATTACAAGGCAACAGAACAAAACATGCAACATGGTAGACACATAGACACGATACCAGTTCTGTAAGGCAACATACTCTGATAATGTATACATAACGGCCGCTTTCCAATAATACTACACACATCTATAAGCAGTGGTAAACCCGTATACACAGATACACGATACTTTCCTAAAGTAGACTCTAGCCAAGTTCGCAGTGCAGATATATAGAGGCATGTCTATTGAGTTGATGTGAACTATTTTTGGTTATTTTCACATCCGGATGTAATAGGCGACAATTCACAACACAGCTACGATGCGCTGACGGGGGTGACCTTATCAACTTCACATACTGGTCAATCTATATACACCGCCCAATAACATAGTACACCATCCGTCTTCACACCACGAGCGTTTTCAATGTCACAAGAATAACGAACTACTGATATTTAAGATCAGAGTGGCACATGCTGATACTGTTTGTGATATCTCCTACTCATACCACCTGTTTTAACTGTATAAGGACACATACACCTAGCCCATAATCCCCAATCGGCAATTATGAGAAAAATCGAGGGTAGTGTTATTAATTATTATTGGATGGCCCGACAATAGGTGTTAATCTCTTAATCCCCTTCCAACCTTTATATGAACCTTTATTAATATCGCGAACTATTTGCAATGGCGGAGATATAAGAAATATTATTAACCTGACTTGGTCATTACGAGGATGATAATCCCCTGGATTAGCCGTTATGAAGATGCGTATTGATTTTTTGCAACACCTGTTGAGGTTATGGGTATATTGTGTTCTCCCGTTTATGTTATGTTAAGTTAAGCTGTGAAGTCGGATGCCTGTGTTTTTCATCACCGGTGGGACTTGTGGCCGCGGCGACAAGGCCGGACAAAGCGACCCTAACCCTAACCCGCATGATCAACTAGAGACCCACATGTTGATGACTGCAATTTTACCAACGACAAAGTTCCAAGCTTAGAACCTAGCACTTCCACCGTGTCTGGGGTACCACCTAAACATACTCCGCAGCCAGCACACCACATCTCCTTTTCTAAACATAGCCGGGTTAATAGCACCATAGCTCGAAATTACAACTAAGTAACCAAATATTATTCTACCACTAGACCGCCCCACTGGGATTCGAACCCGATGATAGTGTTTGGAAGCGTTTATCTAGTTACCCATCCACTCACCCCACCCCTTAACAACGAATATCACAAAGTCATACCCACTAAAACCATCGGCCATCTTTACTTTTTAAGGTTTTCATTTGAAGAGCTGTAAACGGTATGATGATAGTATTTAAGTCCCATCCACTACAGATAATAGAAACTATCGTTATAATAAACAGTCGACCACTTTACAATAGACATATAATGAAAATATCCTAGGTCTTCTGACTACCGACGCCGCCATTATGCGTTGAATGTGTCAGTGGTAGACCTCAATGCCATTATTTACCCACTTCTCCACTCGATCACCCTGGCTCTTATCAAGGAACGGGCGCATTCATTTAGCCACTTCGCCACTCGCTCACCCCTTTAACATGTTCAGAAGCACTTCTCTAGCTAATTCTCCGCTCACCTACTCCTTAACAACGAATAACACTAAGCCATGCCCCTTACATCCGTTACTACCGGTCATCTTTACTGTTTTAAGGTTTTCATTTGAAGAGGTTTAATCTATATGATGATAGTTTATAAGCCACTACGAACCCACTACAGATCATATACACGCCATATATACCTTTTTACTTATTATAATTTTCATATGACACCCGGCGCGGCTCGAGGCTTCGACCCACCCAACCCCACCACAGTACTCGTCAATAACCGGACTAGTGATCACTCAGCAATAACTGGCCACTTGGGTACTACAAGACACTGTTTTACTGGGTCGACCGCTCCACGCGACTGATCGGCCGCGCTCGCTCCTGCGACCGTCCCCGCGCGCCTTTGGTTGTTATTTATTTTTATTTATTTTTTAAAATTAGTTAAAATATTATACACACACTCAGTTATCTGCCCTTAGAAACATGTCTTTTATTAGAATTATCAACCCTTACATATGACTTAGATACCCACCCTACCCGCCCTGGATTGGGGGAAATCCAGCGAGGTCAATCCAGAAAGTATAATTAGGAGAAGACCAAAAAAAAACCTAACCCTAACCCCTAACCCTAACCCCTAACCCTAACCCCTAACCCTAACCCCTACCCCTAACCCCTAACCCCTAACCCCTAACCCAGCTAGATTGGGGTCAATCCAGCACCACAATCCAGAAATACTAATCAGTTAGGACGTATCCTACTACTTACATGTTTCATCACTCATTCCAATCCAGACTGCCATTTGTTAACTCGCACGAGAGCAAAGGTACAGTTGGTTTAAGAATAAGTCATCCTAGGCATGTAGAATGCACAAGGGGTTTTGGTTTGCGAATCTGCATGAGTGTACTACATTCCTCAAGCATACGCAACCAGTCACAACAAGGGATTGATATGCACCTGGAGTATACAGCGTGAAAGACGTGTCAAGGTTGAAGAAGCAATATTCAGAATTCTGGCGCACAGAAGTTAGGTTTTCCACTTTCACACATTATTCATAAAATACTCTTATATTCTTCTCTTTCGTACATTAGGTTTAGCCACAACATTAAAGTATGTTTTAAAGTGGTACCTGTTGTCCAGAGAACAATATATTGAATCTACAAGGGCATTGTTGGGTCATCACATCACTCTAGCGACCGCTCCTGGTGAAATTCCCGCTCCTACTAATTAGATTTTAAAATATGGCCCAGGAATAGCGTGGGCTCATTATTTATGAACCAATCATAAGACAAGTGCATACCGCCGCCTCCCCCAACTCGTTCTGGAACCTTCGATCCAAGAATAGCCCTTATTTTGGGATGGTCCCTGTTAAGACTCAAAGTATATTTATGAAATGTGTCGGACTGGAAATGGGGACTCTGTTCCATCATGCTACATGGCCCCTCTCTTAGATCTTTCATAGGTATGACAGATGATCACAGAATCCACAGTTTCCAGATCCCTTAGGTGGTTTTGTCAATTACTCCCTGTCTCCCTTTACCCTACTAGAGTAGTACATTTGGAACTAAGTGATTTTTCTCCTTAAAAAAAAATCTGCCCCAACATTGCATCTGTTGATGAATTTGGTGGCAAACGCAAAGACCATGAAGTTAGCCCTGCATTATGTTCCTTTAAGTCACTGGGAGCATCAGGAGTCCTGACTCCACTCATCTGTGAACTGCTCTTCTATTTACCTCTGACAGTGTTCCACTGCTGACATCCTTGCTATATTTCCTGTTGTGATAAATGATCTCTCTGAGTCACACCATCTCGTAATGTATGAATGTTCCATAGAGATTCATTATGTGAAGTAATGGCTTTGCAATTAAGCCAACTTCCAGATGACGTTTAGAGAGAATGGTTGCATTCCATGTATCTCTCAACATTTCACCTTATCAGAACTTCATTCTTCCATTCGCCACTGGAAAATGATAATCCTGCGAGAGTGTATTTAACTGAACACTTTCTCCAACAGTAATCTTGGCATTTGGAACTGGGTTAAAATTGTTGATCATCACCGGAGCAAATACAATCTCTTCCGGGTGAACTATAGCAGCCGCTGCAGAACTTGAGACTAAAACCTACTAGAGCAGATTTGGTTAGCGTTGGACACAGGGTCTACCTTTCCAATAAGCCTCTTGTGTTTGCAGATGGTAGCAATTTCCCATTATATTTCCTTGACTTATTTCTGTAGTCTTACCATAGATTTAGAGGTGCTTGTCGGTTGAGATTCTCTCCTTCCGTTATGCCTCTATTTTGATGTGTTGTGAGAAGTGACAGCATTTTCTCTCCTTAGTTGCTCTATTTTCTAACGTAGCAACTGAATTTTGTAGATGCAGTTAGACTGTGACATCTACTACTACTAATATAGAATTCCAGGTGGAGGTTCCAACTAGTTGTCTTCAGCCATGCTTTAGCTAAGTGCTTTTGAGTGACTGGCAAGTATCCGTTCTTTCTCTCCCACATGAGCAAAACGTTTACTTTGGCGAATTGGGCGAATCCTCTCAGCACAGAGAAGTTCGTCATTATCACAGCTACCTTTGAATGTGTGTGATTATGTGGGTTAGCTTCTTAGTTACCAATATTGACTGGAATTTTGGAAGCCAATTTTTACTGACTTTGAGGATAGGCCTGGCCAGGTCCTGTGAATATACCTCGCATCTCAGTAATAATATAAGATTCCACTGCATAATGCATTGTTCTTATTATATAAAGAGTCGACTGCTGACTTGCAGGGATCTTTATCTTGAAAGGAGTCAGCTGTTTAAAACTGATCTTTCGTTAGTCCACTTTCGCAGACATTGTGTATAGAGTGTCCGCTGCTGGAATTGCAGTGAGCTCTACCATATAAGAGTTAACTGTTTAGAGACAGTAATCCTTATTACATTCCTACCATTTTTCCAGGCAGAAAGGTCTTCCCAATTGAGAATGAAAAAGGGGAAAGACATCAGTTGTTCTCAACTTTGTCCGTCCTTTAATCTCCACCATTTTAAAGGCAGAAACGCTTTCTCAACGGAGGATACATTGACGTCCGACGTCGGAGACGGATCCTGTTATATCTCTTCATGAAATTTTTCAGGTTGTCCATGATGTGCTCCTAGTCGTATGATATGCCAATGACATCAGGTTGGTTATCCATCGTTTCCTGGACACATACTTTGCGTATGCTCTCCACTTCCATATGAATGGCTAGGGGTCCAGTTATTTTGATGGCCTTCCTGGAGATTCAATGAGTTAACTCCTGGTGACGTGGATCCTAGTGCACCAGAGAGATTACATCATCGAACAATAGACTAATGTCTTATAGACACCAGACTGTGGTCGGGTTTGTATGACCGCCCATGACATCAGGTAGAATTTTCCCTTCATCTCGTCCATTACGTATCAAGTACGCTTAAAAATACCACTACTTCAGAAATGGCAAGTGACGGAGTTGATAAGGATGTTTCTCCTGGAGATTTCAATTGTGTTCACTTTCTCAGCAGCTTGATCAGGGCTACCGACAAGATTACACAACCGAAGAATAAACCCAGATGTCGAATCGACACTGGACATTAGCCGGTACGAATACTGACTATCACCGAGAGAGATTATTAGTGAGGTGTCTTAATGGTTGCCCAAATTTTCCATCAAGATTCACACTCTCTGCTCTCAGTGTTGCAAGCATGTTATGGGGAGAAGAGAATATAAGGAGTTGTTATTGTATGTGATGTGGTGACATTAAAAATGTTGTAGTTACAACAATATTTCCCCTCTCTCACCCATGCCAGCAATTAAATTTTGGGATGGAGTAGGCCCCATATTATCTACTGGATCCAGTGTCCTAATTTCAGGGACAAAAATGAATTTCCCCCTGTAATAGCTGTCTCAGTTATATTTAAAATAATTTGTGTTCTCTGGTGTTTCAGGTACCTTAATTTTTGGATACATATATTGAACAACCAGCATGCACAAAATTATACAACATTATTGACAAGCCAATAATCAATTCATTCTGAGAAAAACAAATATCATGGATACAAGCAATTATGTTGACCCATAAGATATTTATACATCATTTGAGTCTGCTACATTGAATTCCTAACTGATATATTAAAACAGTGATACATGCAATATTATCACTATTAATGAAATCAAACCTTCTAGAGATTTATTGTGGGTTTACATGTCTGGACAGTTGCCCTCATATAAGAGACAGGGTCCATTAAACAACACCATAAAAACTTCAAGAATTGGGTCTGATTTGCGAGAGGTCACCCCGGATTTTAATACCAACATAGAGATCCCAAAAGTGAGTCTTATGCAGGGTATACCCAAAGTTTGTATCCCGTCATCAGGGCAACAGGTATGTGAGCCCCTAGCAGGTTATTACCAGGGTTTAAATCCGAGACGAGTGTTCTTTTTCCCAGGGTTTATAGCCTGGAAAGAGCAACCAGTTATGTGACCAGGTTTTCCCAGGGTCTATATCCCGAAAAGAGCCACCCAGTTATGTGCCAGGTTTTCACAGGGTCTATATCCCGGAAACCGGGAAGGTTAACCCGGTCAACAAATGCCCGCAGAAGTCGGATGTGTCGGCCTAACGGCGCAAGAACGCAGCTCTGCTGTAAACAGGCACAACGCAATCACATCCGGAAAAAAAACTCCGGATGAACGAAGAAGAAGAAGATATCCCGGAAAGAGCCACCCAGTTATGTGACATGTTGTAGATTGAGTTGCCAGAGGACCTAGTTGTAGTGTTCTCTGGAGATATATCTTGAATAATAAATACCAAGATAAAGGATATGATTTAGCACGTTTTGTCTAGAGGTCACTCAAATGAGCTAAACATTCCCGCAATAGCCTTTTTGGAGAACCATTTTTCTTTGGCTCAACCCCCACTGTGAGACTATTATGTATCTACACAGAAATTTATAAAAGAAGTAAAAGGTTCCCTTAAGGCCAGAAAAGATCTGAACTATTAGCGCCTGTACAACTGAGGATCCCTCTCACTCATTATACTGTTGACAGTGTGCTGTTCGTCCGTCACCTAGATCTCTTCTTTCTTTATTTTGTCAGTATGACCTATATCAGTTCAAGTAGTCCTTCAATTTTTGCAGACAAACAAACTTCAACAATAACTGTACATTACATCTGTTGGACAGGACATCTACATGACAGTTTCTTGACAAAAGTGGAACATACACTCACAAGGAATTGGTTTACACCACAAGTGTACAAGATAGACATCATGAGATACCTGACAACATCTATACAGGACTTTTCACAATATGTATAACCAACCACAGCACTTAAGACAGTCACCAGAGACAACACTTGACAGCAACTGTACAAGAAATTCACTGGGGACATGTACTTGAAACACTGGTTCAATCATACTGTTTATTGAGCTGATGGTGAGTCTAGTTAGTGATGACCATTGTTCATCCCATTTGTCATGTCAACACCTCAACAGGTACATACACAATGTACAAATATGCTAACATGCATGCAGATAACATGATACACCACCTCTCCAATACTCCACCAACTAATAACTCTTATCCACCTCTCCTCTCTAAGTACCACTACACCATTCTGTTTACAGTATCTATCTCTATCCTCATCTCATGTCTCTTGGGAATTTAGGAAATCCTATCCATGGGCAACTCAAGGAAGAAACTACTGTTCTGGGTCTGTTGAATCCTTTTATCATCAGCATGGATGTTGGACTAGCTCCAGTTAGCAGCTTTCCCAAAATAAGCTTCATGGCAGATTCATTCCTCTTGAAGACAAGAATTGGTAGGATGATATGATACTGTCTCTCACCGTTGACCAGACTGTCTGTGAATGCTGATACCGGGATACTTCAAAAGTTGAGGATAACACTCTCCTGACATTGGGAGATGTATACTCGGTACATGCAGAACATGACTTGCTGAAGAAACCCAGAGATAGGAACAAAATCCAATATACTGCAGCCCCTCAGTCAGTCCAATCTCACCTACACCTCAAGTCACATTCTTCAACACTGTGAGCACCAGGCTGGAGATTAACCAAGATAAGTCCTAGCTAAACAATCCATTGCACCAGTCATTTCACAAGTTGTCTTGAATGGGGTTAACAACCAGACTTGTTGTTTCTTTCTCAGATGACATTTGATTAATGATCATTGTACTTCTTATTATTGAAGTCTTCAGAACTGTTTTTCTCTCTTTCTTTTATATCCAGCTGTTTGAGAGCTGAGCTGAAAGTCTCTAGGAAATTCCCATGTTGTGGGTTCTAGCAGATTTCACTTATAGAGAGTTGGTTCTGGATTCTGGGACTACTGGTTAGTTTTCCCAGATGATATATGGATGCCTCTCCTCCATCCTCCTGTTCTCTGTGGATATATAGAATGGCACAACATCTCTTCACATGTGTTAAAAGATGATGTTATCATACATTAACATACACAGATGGAGATGGGGAAGGTTAAGGTTGATGATGTAGTGAATTTCACTCTGATGTACTGTGGTAATCACAAGACCATATGCTGAGACAGGGTAGCTTAACACAATTACAAGCATTTATGTGGTCTAAGTTCCACCATGTTTGAACCACAGTAGACCTGGGCACAAGGAGGACCAGACACAGTACAGCAATCATTGTGACATAGCAACATGGGACAGGCATTGTGAAGGGAAATGGAAAATAGGCATTTACAACTGCAATATGCATTATGTATTAACTAATGGCATTTACCCAATTAGCAGACCAGACATCCATTCCTATGGCTGTGATGTTGGTGCATGAATGTCTTATTCCATATTCACACAGCAATGCCAGACCTCACCCCTTTTCTCAGACAGACCTGACTCACAGGTACATCATCTTTATCATCATCATGTGCTCTCTCCCCACTGAGTAATGTCCACAGTAGGTAACAGAAGCTCAATTGCATAGCAATAGTTCACATATGCACCAAGCACATATGTGGAAAAACATGTTTAGTCCTTGTAAGTTTGCATGAGCCATACATTATATTCAGCCAACTAAAACACAGGTTCACACACCTATGGTTCTCTGAGGAACTAGTTTATATGAACCATCCAACAGTAGAGGTAACAGTGTAATACTTCAAAGAGAAATTATAGTAATTCTCTTGAGTTTATAGCAACCAGGCATCACATGGACTTAGCAATTCTGGCGTGCCATCACCGTCCTGTTTACATATGGATATTTGAAGCATCTTTCCTTCCACTAATGTGAGAGGCTATTTATTAAATCACCCACTCACTCACTCCATCAATCTCTGCGTTTTTACAAAGGAACTTGTACATGTTTCATCACTCATTCCAATCCAGACTGCCATTTGTTAACTCGCACGAGAGCAAAGGTACAGTTGGTTTAAGAATAAGTCATCCTAGGCATGTAGAATGCACAAGGGGTTTTGGTTTGCGAATCTGCATGAGTGTACTACATTCCTCAAGCATACGCAACCAGTCACAACAAGGGATTGATATGCACCTGGAGTATACAGCGTGAAAGACGTGTCAAGGTTGAAGAAGCAATATTCAGAATTCTGGCGCACAGAAGTTAGGTTTTCCACTTTCACACATTATTCATAAAATACTCTTATATTCTTCTCTTTCGTACATTAGGTTTAGCCACAACATTAAAGTATGTTTTAAAGTGGTACCTGTTGTCCAGAGAACAATATATTGAATCTACAAGGGCATTGTTGGGTCATCACATCACTCTAGCGACCGCTCCTGGTGAAATTCCCGCTCCTACTAATTAGATTTTAAAATATGGCCCAGGAATAGCGTGGGCTCATTATTTATGAACCAATCATAAGACAAGTGCATACCGCCGCCTCCCCCAACTCGTTCTGGAACCTTCGATCCAAGAATAGCCCTTATTTTGGGATGGTCCCTGTTAAGACTCAAAGTATATTTATGAAATGTGTCGGACTGGAAATGGGGACTCTGTTCCATCATGCTACACCTTTATACCTTCTCCCAAAGGGTGTCGGCTGATTGTTAGGTTGCATGCTTAACCACGAACAAATTAGGAAGAACTTAGAAGCAACGGAGATGTGGTTCTTCAGACGAATGTTGCAAAAATCTTGGATTGCCAAAGTAACTTACGATTTCCTGGAAGAGGCTTATGAGACTAGAACATTATATACAACAACAAGAAAGAAATAAACAGCTTTCTTTGGTCATGTTATGAGGAGAGGGGTAGTGGAGAACAACGTGACAGCTGGAAAGACCTGTGGGAAAAGAGACAAAAGCAGACCAAGAGAAATAATGCTGAATAGACTGAGACGTTGGCATGGAAGTATATTATCACCAGAGTTGCTCCAGAACACCAAAGACCGAGATAGATGACGAGACACGAACGCCTAGACCAGTTGAAAGAGCGAATGATTATGGTTATATTGAACTTATAAACACAGAAAATGGCTTGACATAAACTGAAGATATTCCAGTATTAAACATCAAACGTCATGTCACCCTCTCATATTTAATCCTTCAGGAAACAGTTGGGGGAAAACGCAAAAGATGAAGACAGAAAATTCTGGACTGATAACATTAAAGGATGAACAAGATGCAGTACGTCAACACCTGTGCGTGTTGCAAAGGACAGAGATAGGGAGCAGATTGGTTACTGATGCCCTCCATCACGATACCCAAAAACCAAAGAATGGATGGCGGAAAATGGGAAGTACGCGTGTCTCACAGTTATGACATAAAAGTTGTTAACGTGGTAGCACATTCATCATCTCATCTCATTTCGTTCCTCTTGTACCTTGCGGTGTCGAGGTGAAGCATAAACAGCGGGAGTGTGCCAGTTTATGGGCTTCATATGTCGTGATTCACATGGATTCTGTTATTCTCTCTGTATGGTAGCATACGTGTTGTATTATAACGCAATGGCAACATTTCGGCGATATATAAGCTCATGGCAGATACGGGAAGTCGCTTAAGACGATTAATCATCCCACGGCAAGTAATCAGTTAATGATTCTCAAAGAGAGCCGCAGTGAGCTCAGATAGGACCAACTACGCCTCTGTGTGACGGAGCCATACAGGAAGCAAATGATAGTCACACTGAAACCTCCCGTGTATGGCGTAAAAGGCAACTACGGAGGGTTGGCATGAGACCGGCTATCGCAAACAGTAGAGAACTTTAGCTGCAAACCCTGACCAATCATGTACTAGTCTGCAAAGGGCTTGGCAGGAGTTGGCTGAGGGCCTATGCTCCGTTAGAAAATGAAATGAAATGGAGGAACTAGAAGGGGTCACTATTTGAACTTTTTTTCTCTACAGGATCTCAACATACCTATTTTGTCTCATTTTGAATCTTTAAACTTTCGTGTTTTCCCTGGAAAACCAAGGAACTTGTTAGAGTTAGTATCAGGTACTTATGGGTAAGATAAGCTCGTTAGGGAATAGTGAGAAGCGCAGTTTCATAATTCCCAGACATAGCCAGTCGAAGGTTTGAAATCAGCCGCGGAAGGTTTGGAAACCGACTGCTTTGCGTTGATTTCCATGGTTTGAGGCGTCGGTCGTTCAGACAGCTATGGCAAAACTACTGAACTAATATTGCCTAGTAAATCGCAGTCAATGAATGCTGGGGTTGATTGCAAAGTTCTTTAAAGGACATGCAACAAACTTTTAAGATTAGCTCTACCCACCTACAAGCGGCACTCGTGGAACTGGGGCAACACATCATAAGGCAGCCTGCACACTGTGTAGATGGTCTACTGTTTATCTAGTGATAGGTGACCTAGTTTCAAATCGGGTTTCTAGGCCACAGTTTTGAAATGGAATTTCCAACTGCTGTACTTGTCAGCTGACTGCACGCTGGCCGCAATTTGGGACGTTTCGAGAAGCAAGTGTTGACTTTATCTCTGCCTAGGTCGCCTATAAAATAAAGTCAGTCGGCTGTCAGCAGAATTGACATCATCTTCCACTAGTTGTTCATCGGGAATTCTAACAAACGCTTACAAGATTGATTGGATCTCTTGCAGTCTTCGCAGCGAAGACCGACTGCAATGGGTATCCAGCACTATTGGTCTGTCAGCACGACGGTACAGCTTAATAATCCCCTTTCCGGTCAATCTGCTGATGTTATATGTACGTCAAGGACGTCTTGTCACGACATAAAGTCTACTGGGGATATGACACTAGTCCCTGATGTTTAGACCCACAAACGATGTGTGATGTCAATATCTCGCCGACTGCCTTTACTTCCTAGCAAATGTTCTAGCTACATATTTTAGGCTCTGTCCATCTCGGAGTCTAGGCCATGGGGGGGGGGGGGGTGGGGGGGGGGGTGAAGGCATCAGAGGTGATTAATGACAGGTTGACATGAATTTCATGTAGTATCTTCACATGGATTTCTACTGCATATGGAATCTTCACATGCATTTTTATCTCCATTAGCTGGCCAAGAGGTTAACGACATTGTATAAATTCTTGACAATCTTGCAGGGAAGGCAGTCAACACATGAACTGACCCATGCCGTCGGAGGGATGTGCCAGAAAATTGTCCTCGTTTTCTGAACAACGTAAGTCCAACTGAAGATGCCGAGACAGCGGGTTCATCCCGTACGCTTGTCAGTTGGATTAAAATGTTGACTTCTCATCCTTGGCTTCGGGACGTAAATCACAAGTACCTCAGAAATCGAAATGGGTTCTCCTGATAATGAGGAACACGGGTAAAGGGGAAAACTAATCCACACGTAGAAACCAGTCCAGTGCACTAGAAGTAGTGGCACGTGGGTGGACTACGTTTGAGTTCAAAGAGAGAGAAAACCCCCCGGATGTTCAGTGGGCGGGGCAGATGGCATGGTTACTTTATCATGCGGTCCAGCCATTCTTTTATAAATACCGGGAAATAAGAGATCCTTAAACGTCAATTATATACGAAAACGTCACGCGGATCCAAAATGGTAAAGTAGCCTTTTGTGAGCTGGAAAGCATATCAATCAAATAAAATGTCAATTGCAGTACAGAAAACAGTGTTAACGTGCTAAATGACTGACAATGGTGCGATAGGGAGTGACTAGGGGATTTTGCCGACATCACGAGGAAAGGCAAGGCATACACATAATCATACTGAATCTTGTACCATTAATATTGGGACTCTTCGCTGACTGTTGGAAATTAGGGCGGAACGCGTTTCGGAATGCGCCGAATGCTGTGATGTGGATTCTTGGCTCAACTCAGTGCTAAATAGAGCCTGTACACATGAAACACAGACGATAAACAGACAAGATGTGAAATATGGACAATAAACAGACAAGATGTGAAACATCTATTATACTGGCACTTTTCCGTCTGGACAGACTATAGTTTGTTACATTGCGCTTCAAAAAAATAAAAAAGGCGTAATAACTACAACCCATGGCGGTAGCGAATGTGACTGTTCACATCAATTCGCTCGGTAAATGTTTCTCCACAATGGATGCATGTGAACACATGGTCATTTCTACCATCATGCACCATCTGAAGTCTCACAGGCTCGGGGTGTGACCTATCTGCAATCATTTTTCCCTGTGTTCCATTTTCATCTTTGCCATCCATGCATCACGAACAGCGGCCACTTACTCCAGGGTGCTGAAACATCTAATAACAGTGAAAATATGGTTTCTGGGGGATCTACCAACATTACTATGGACGGACAGCAAAACGAATGAGGCACTTCTTAAAAAATCAAATTAACACGGTAAACTGATCACATATATTAGACGTGAACCGTCAAAACTTTTGGGGCATGTAATGAGAAGAAATAAGCTTGAAAACTTAGTGACAACTGGCAAAATTAATTTTTTTAAAAAGCAAAGGAAAGAAAAACAGGTAAATACATGGATAAATAGGCCACATGGCATAATCGTGACAAAAACGCCGACCTGAAATAAGCTGTGGTGATTGAGCGAGAAGGCGAACAATGACCGACAACGCTTATCGGCATAGCACGTGATGATGACGATGATAACCATTGATAACTAGTTGGAGACAGTTGTCCCTTAAGAAAACTGACAGCACACCCAACATGGGAAAACCCCGAGGGCCTTCACAAGTGAAATCAAACGTTATTAACACATGAGGTCACGTGTTGCCGTGTAATTACAGTAGCAGCTGGCTAGCCTTTATTATCTAAAATGACCTCCACGATTTTTTCAACTCATCATCAGCATCATGTGCCATGCCAATAGGATCTGTCGGTCATGATTCGCGATGTCATACGCTCGCCAGTCTTAGATCAGGTCTGTGATCTTATCTTCAACTTGCCATGTGGCCAAGCCATCTAAGTATTATATCATGTCCTTCCCTTGCTCTTTCCCTATCACGTTTGCCTGTTGTCAGTAAGTTTTCAGGTTAATGCTCCTCACAGCACGATCAAAATCGCTTCCCTGTCTACAGCACAGTTCTCTAATCAAGTCATACTTTTTGTCTAATTCTCGAAGGACTGTCGCATTAGTTTTTGTTTTTTTTTTCTTTTCTGTTCGTCCGTGGTATCATTAATTTTTCTGTTCGTCCGTGTTATTCATTGCATTTCCTCCAGAAACTCCATTTCCACTGCCATGAGACGTCTCTCATGGTATTGTCCATGTCTCACACGTATACAACAACATAGGCTCTCTTTGATACTTTAACAGTCTTTTTCTTCAGCCATGCTGGCCAAATGAACTATCTTATTTTAATTCAGTCATTTACCAAGTATCTCACAATGAGTTTGTTGATTACGTATTTTCTAACTCTCTGTACTTATTTTCACTTGTTATATTAATCCACGATATATGATTTGATTAAAGCAGTGGCAAACCACTAAAAGTAACATTGCTTTAAAAAAATCAACCTGGGGTTGATAGCAATGTCCTGCAAAGGAAATGCCACATTTTAATCCCAACTGATGTTTGGATTCGTTTTCCTCAAACAATATATTACTTTAACTTATTAGACCCCAACATGTATTACTTTACAGTGGCAAGTGCTTGGGATAGAACGGCCTAAAATAACAGCAGGAAGAATGTACTCTTATAATAGGTTCAGTGCCAAATAAAAAAAAAAAAGTATGTTTGGACCAAACAAAAATCAATAGCGGAAAATTTGAAGTAGAGGTGTGTCACAGTTATGACTTCAAAGTTGTTAATATGGTAGCAGGCATGCTGTATTATATATCAAATTAATTGGGGTGCATAGGGAAAACTACATTAATATAAGCCTATGGCAGATATGGGAAGTCGCTTGTGATGATTAATCATCCCGTGGTACTCATTCAGTTAAAATGAGTGGGATTTTGCCATGTTTGACACCGAATTTTGCCCTGTTTGACACCGAATTTTGCCATGTTTGACACCGAATTTTGCCATGTTTGGTACTGGATTTTGCTATCTCGGAGATTTTGTTTGTTTGTTTGTTTGTGTGTGTGTTTGTTGTGTGTGTGTATGTGTGTGTGTGTGTGGTGGGTGGTGTGTGTGTGTTGGGTGGGTGGGTGGGTGTGTGTGTGTGGGGTGGGTGGGTGTGTGTGTGTGTGTGGTGTGTGTGTGTGTGTGTGTGATCATCATTGGCACCTTTCCGTCTTGACAGACGATAGTTTGGTACATTATGCTTCAAAAAGGCTTAATAACTACGACCCATGGCGGTGTCGAGTGTGGCTGGTAAGGCCAATTCTTGCTGCAAATGTTTGCCCACAACATGGTCATTTCCACCATTTTGCACCATCTTGCGTCTCTCACGCTCTGTGTGTGCTTTATCTGCAATTATTTTCTCCTTTGCCGTTATTCCATTTCTGATAGTTGCCCTCCATGCAACACGTTCAGCGGCGACTTGCTCCCAATGTGCATTATCAATGCCTGTATCAATCATGTCCCGCTTACACACATCTTTGTATCGTAGTAGAGGCCGATCCTGAGATCTCCTACCCGTCTGTAATTCACCAAAAAAGATGTCCTTTGGTATTCTACCATCATCCATCCTCCTAACATGTCCTATCCATCTAAGTCTACGAAGACTGAGCATGGAATACACCGTCACACAACCTGATCTTTCCAATACTTCAGTATTTGTGATTTTGTCTTGCCCCTTAATACCAAGTATTCTTCGCAGACACCGCATATGAAAGCTGTTTAAACGTTTCTCTTGGCGTGAGTAAGTTGTCCAGGTTTCACTGCCTTAAAGAAGAGTACTAAGGACACAGGCTTGGTAGACGAGGACTTTTGTTTTGGCAGTAAGCTTCCTGTTCTCCCAGACTCTTTTTGCTAACATATTCATTGTTGTTGCTGCCTTGTCAATCCTGATGTTGATTTCCTGATCGAGGGATAATTTGCTATTTACCTCTGATCCTAGATATGTAAAATGGTCTACTATCTCCAGTTCGGCGTCGTCAATAAAGATTGATGGTACACCATGTGTACCTTGTGACATAATCTGTGTCTTCTTTTTGTTAATTGTTAAACCAAATTCAGAACAAGCATTGGAGAATGCAGATAGCAGATGTTGTAATTCTTCCTCAGAGTGGGTCGTAATCGCAGCATCATCCGCAAAAAGCAAATCTCTGATTAGTACCCTCCTAATTTTGGTCTTGGCCTTCAATCTCTGAGCATTATACGGCCACCATCTGAGCGTGAGTGAATGTATATACCGTCATCCTTATTTATTTATATATATATATATATATATATATATATATTATATATACATGTGTGTGTGGTGTGTGTGTGTGTGTGTGTGTGTGTGTGTGTGTGTGTGTGTGTGTGTGCGTGTGTGTATGTGTAAGGTTTGAATTTTGTCACTTCCGTGATTGTTATTCAAAATTGTAGTGATGCAATTCATTGTTACGCTGCAATCATTTAAAAAGTATAACAAGGGAAGAAACGAAGCAAAAATAAATTATGCAAATTACTAGCCTAGAGAAACCATTTCTCTTTAGGTAAAGAAAGTAAAGTACCCCTTACGATGTCTTGATGCCTACTAGGTATATGGTGCTAGTAGCATATGCGGTTCTCGGTGATGACGTGGTAGTCATCTCACCGTCGGCAAGTTTCATCTCAGATCATTTCCTGATACCCATGTCAGGGTTTGTAGATTGTTAACTAAAGCTCCTGTCTAGATGGCCTAATTTGAATACATGACCATCGGGGCTGCAGGCAACCGCATGTTCTCATTATTGGACCCAAGTATTGGCTCTTCAACTAGTAAGAGTTAATTGGACAACTGTGTTACATTTTACACACACATTTCAGTAGCTGGGGAATCCCCGATGCAAATTGATATTACACAGAAAGATATTCACGGAAGTTGATCGGCACTCGTAGAAGCAAAGAAAAGAAATAGAAATCAAAGAACATAACAGACAATAGAAACGGGATTCGAATCTGCGGCCTCGAAATGACGACAGTGCCCATCGGAAGAAGAAAGGTACTTTGACGCAAGAACAGCTTGTCACCACATAAAAGACGTCACGAATAGCCTAGTGTGTCATCTACTTGAACCTCAACTATGGAATTTGGACGTAAATCCTACACATAAACTTTTAAGTACTGTAGGTCTCAGACATTTCTACTGACATCTAGTATGTCTCCCCTCTCCCCACATTCAAATAAAAGCCCCCTAGTAGGGGCGTGCTGTTGGCGTGTGTATTTTTATTCTCTCTCTCTCTCTCTCCCCCCCCCCCCCCATTATTCCATTACCTCTACCCCGTTTAACCTCAGAAGAGAAATTGTATTAGGGTCCATCCCAGGCTCAGATTAATATTCCCGTGACCGAGTTAGCCACAAATACTGGTTAGATATTGATGTGATTGTGATTTGTTGTCCAATGAGAGTAATGTGTTGTGAAGTCAAACACATGACATAGGCCTGAGTGTACGGGGGAATAGGTGGCCGACTTTTCCTCAGGTAGCGAACGACGAGAACCCTTGTCCGATGGCACTCATGTCTTTGTCAGCGTAACTTCCTAACCGTTACATCAACAGGCGTCTCTGTTTCCTGATGAAGAATTGACGTCATTGAGCTTGAGATGCACTCAATTAGCGCCAGGTTTCTCCCGGCTACATTGAAAGATGTGGTCGCTGATTCTCCCTTTAGCGAACTGGTTAACTATAGTAACTTCTATGAGAACTCATCAATACCCGTGCATGCATTTCTGTTCCGTCTTACGCGCTATTTAATAGTGTTTCAGTTTACTCAGACATATGGTATGTGCACAACGGGCAGAATCAGCTGGCAGTCGGCAGAAGATAAAGAAATTAAATGTGGGACTTCGGTGTTGTACAGCTTTCCGGTTGGAATTTTCGGCCGGAGGGATTACCTGCCTGTCTGTAGCACTAGGCGAGGTCTTGTGATATTCTGGGAACTTAGAGATAGAGAACATGCGAACTTAGCAGTGACACAAGTCTTGACTGTGGAAAATTGGAGACATGGGATTCTCGACACTGTGTAAACGGAAGGGATTCATCTGTGAGTAACGTTAGGCGAGGTCTTCTGCGAAACTTTCAGAACGTACGAACTTGGCCATGACGTAAGACTTGACTGTGGAAAATTGAACACAGGGGATTCTCAATGGTGTTCATGCGGAAGGTATTCTCTGTGGGAAGCACTAGGTGAAAAAGTAACATCCCTTTTAGAGGCGCTTTGGCATGTGTTGGTAGACACATATGTTGCATTGACCAATCGGCACTCCTGAGTGATGTGGTTAGTAGGACACTGGCCGCCTTGACTTCCCAACACATTCCCTGGTACCCATTTGGGGCTGGGTCGACCTGGGAACCCAGGCAAACAAATTCGAGTCCACGCCAATGCTTTTCGAACTCCCTACCACCAGGACGGTATGTGTGTGTCTAGCGACTACGTCATCGCGGCCCTCTCATCTATCGATACGCTCCGTACATTTCATTTGCCACAGGTAAGGGTTAGGCGTATATATGACCCCGAGACTTAATGCGATTACGCTTAAACTTCCAGTACGCTGACGGTGACGTATGGGGGTTCAACCCCTACACTGGTCAGATGGACTTCGACGTTGATTTCAGAAAGCAATGGCAAACTACTGAATTGCCGAGAAAAGCAATACAGGGTTGGGGTTGATCGTTACGTCCTGCAAAGGACATGCTACATAATTCTACATAAGTCGTTGTCGAGTTTGAGAACTATGAGAACGTACGGACTCGACAACGACGCAAGACTAAACTGCGTGAGGAATTGGGCATACGGGATTCTCAACAGGGTATTGGAGGAATGGATTCCCCGTGTGTAGGGCTAGTGGTGAGGTCTTGTGTTACCTTGAGAACGTACAAGCTTGGCATTTATAACCGTGGTAGGAGGAGGCGATAGAGTTCGGATGAACGACACCAACAGAAGTCACTCCAACTCTGTCCGTTGTTTAGTTTACAGTTTATTGGAGGTTACAGGCCCATTAGCCTCACCAGTTGTCTCTGCAAAACAATGGAACGCGTCATCAATCACAGACTACAGTGGTACATTGAAAGTGAAAACATCCTTGTGCCACAACAGGCTGCCTTTAGACAGTGCTACTCTACGGAAGATCAGACAACCTACCTCTCTCAAGAAGTTGAGGATGCATTCCAAGAGAAGAAGCTGGTACTTGCGGTTTGGATAGATCTGAAGAAAGCCTTTGACAAAGTCTGGAAAGAGGGTCTGATGAAGAAACTGAGAAACTGTAAAGTCAGTGGAAGAATGTACAAATGGGTGAAAGCATACTTGCACAACAGAAGAGCCCGAGTACAGATAGACGGTCTCAAGAGCAAGAAAGTTCTATTGCGTCACGGTGTTCCCAAAGGCGGAGTCCTGTCCCCAACACTTTTTCTAACCTTCATCAATGATCTTGTTGCTAATCTACCCGACGGAATTAAAGCGGCAATGTACGCTGATGACCTGGTTTTGTGGAGCGCAAATGAACATGCATCAGTGGCCACCATATTGCTACAGAGAGCTGTAGATACATTTGTTGCATGGGCGGATAGATGGTGTATCAGCATAAACACTGACAAGTGCAGCACCACTCTATTTACCCTTTCTCCGAAACAAAAGGCAGGGAGCATTCAGATAAATGGAACACCCCTAAGAGAAGATAAGGAACCAACATACCTTGGTGTAACATTCGACGACAGGCTGACATGGAGAAAACACATAAAAAAAGCAGTAGCAAAAGCCAGAAGGAAAATTGCCATCCTGAGAAAGCTAACTGGAACCACTTGGGGAGCCAGTGGGAAAATACTTAGCAAAGTTTATCAACAGAGCATACGACCACACTTGGAATACGGGTCAACTGCATGGTGTTCAGCATCAAAAACTACATTGCAGGAGCTGGACAAGGTGCAAAATCAAGCTCTTAGAGTCATCACAGGAGGGATGAGATCAACCCCTATAGTAGCAATGGAGAAAATGGGGAGGACACAAGCTTTAAGAGAACGCAGAGATACAAAAACACTAATACAAGCAGAAAAGTTTCTCAGCTTGCCAGGCCACCCTATGAAGAACCGCTTTGAAAACTTAGCTATGGGGCGGTTGAAAAGAAGTAGTTTCATCCACCAGGCCAAACATCTCTGCAGAGAATCCATCGATCTTCCGACAGTTGGTATCCCCCTGACAACTATTCCAGAGCGAACCCCGTGGAAAGATGAGCATAGAATATCGCTACAAATCCAGTCAAAAGTGAGAGGAATATTGGACAAGGAAGAACAGAACAGTGTGCAGCGCAGAACAGCCACTCTCAGCTTCCTTGATGATGAATACCCACAGGACCTCTGGATCCGAGTCTACACAGATGGGTCAGCACAAAATGCTGTTCGAAATGGAGGAGCGGGAGTGTACGTAGAATACCCAAATAATACTAGAGACACGGCCAGAATTGCAACAGGAAAGTACTGCCATAACTATGATGCTGAAATTGAGGCAATCAAGATAGCCACAGAGAAATTACAAAATACCAGCCATGGTACACAACCTGCAGTGATATTGACAGATGCAAAATCCGTAATAGAGGCGCTCCTGTCTGGGAAATTGCCAGTTCTGAGGACACTACTTTCTGAACTTAGCAGTCAGCGTAAGATCACCATACTGTGGATACCATCCCACTGTGGAGTCCCCGGAAACGACAGAGCTGATCGATTGGCTAAGGAAGGAGCAAAAGAAGAACAACCTGATGTGCCTATTACATACCACCAAAAGAAAAGAATGATCAAATCAATCAGAAAGCCTCCAAACCTTACTCAAGACGACTACCACGTTATGGACAGATCAGAACAGGTCATTCTTCTGCGCCTCAGAACAGGACACAATAGATTACGCAACCACTTGTATACAAAATTCAAGATTGGTGACTCAGCCATGTGCACATGTGGTTTGGCATCGCAGACAGCAGAGCACATACTCCAGGATTGCCCAAACTACAACATATCCAGGCGAACCTTCTGGCCTAGAGAGACAACAGTGGAAGATACTCTATGGACCGCTGAGTGAACTAAAATAGACTGTTAGATTCATACAAGAGACGACATTGCAGTTGTAGACATGTTTCAAGCGAACGAAAGAAGAAGAAGAAGAAGGAGGTTACATCGTTTCTCGTTTCAAAAATGCTGGAGTACAAACCACGTATATTGTTACATTCAGATCATATTTCATTCCAGATGGTGCCCACAATGATCATGCGACCTTCTTGGATGTTAGAATGGTCACAACTAACTTTGTTCCCAAGATGCTCGTCATAGGATGACAAACCCTAGCTACCTCCTAGTGATGTGCCCAACCGTGCCCATAATAATCTTCCCATTGCACACCACATTAAATCCCCATCTGCTAAGATACTCTGTTATACATTGACGCAAATCTTGACTAGAAAATTTAACAGAGGGAATTTTCAACATTCTATTGGCTGTGTGCAGCACTAAGTGAAAATTATAAATTAAATGTGTTTCGAATCAGTTTTCTGCTATGGGTATGTGATATGATAGCGTCGTCACATTTTGTTGGCCTAAGAGCTATCAGTTATCAATTGGGGTATCTTAATTGCACTCCGGAAAGGTCCATAGGTGCTCAGATCCTCCCCCCAGCATATGCATCAGCGTTCCGTGGCTAATAGTGCCAGTTCTGTGTTTGTTGACGAGGCACCTCGTTTTCCCGATGTACCTCTCGTGTCTGGCCGTGCCAATTCTTACTCCCAAGTCTTTCACCCTGGACAGCGATGTGGATTTACTGACGTCAAAGTTCTCTGTTCTCGACATGTCTTTAAGGACGTTAATAACATCGGCACAATCCATGGGCTGGCCATCTGCAGGGGGTGCAGAGCCAGCCACTTTATCAGCTCGTTTATTTCCCTCGACTCCCGCATGTCCCGGGACGAAGATGAAGGTGACTTTACGGACAACAGACTTCTGCAGCGATTCAGTCCACTGTCTACGTACAGATCCAGCTTCGACCTTCCGAATCATGCTCAGTGAATCACTTAGTACACATACATTGGTATAATGCTGTGCTTCTAGCCATATGAAAGCCTGTGTAACTGCCATCACCTCCATCGTCATGCTGCTCGTGGGCACAGTGTGGGCACCACTGGATTCTTGAACGGTTCGGCCTGCTGAACGGGCTGTAAATGCCCATGCACTTCCCTGCTGCTTTACAACAGATCCATCTGTATAGATGAGCACTTCCGGCCTGAGAGCAAGAAGGAATAGGTGGTCAATCTTTGCCTCACCTTGGTAAACGACCAGCCTACTTCCAATCGGGCTCATTATATTAAATGCAGTTCGCTATCAACTTCGCTAGGGCTCCCGCCAGCGCTAGGTGAAGTCTTGTTATACTTTGACGACTGTGAGAACGTCCACACTTGGCAGTGACGCAAGGCTTAGCTGTTGAAGATTGGCCATAAGGTACTGTTAACAATGTATGCTGCCGTACCGTTTCCTGGAACTAAGTTCCATTTTACGTCGCCTTTCTGTCCAAGACAATGTCTGTTGGAAAATATTAAATCAAACTTGCCGGCGTTATGGATTAGGGACAGTAAACACTGGACAATGAACGCTTTTCGCGATTCTCCCGACATATGAAGTAGAGGGTTCGAAATCAACTGCAGGGGATTTGGAAGCAGACCGCCTTATGTTTATTTCGATATCATGAGCGTTTTTTGCTCAGAAAGCAATGGCCAACAACTGAACGTAAAATTTGCCAAGTAAATAACACACAGCCAAATCATGCTGAGATTGAATGTCACGCTAACATCATACTTAACACTGTAAGCTTTATGTCTGAGATGGTTATTGCAATAACCCGTTATTTCCAAGCACTAACGTTAATTCATTCTCTTCATTACATTTATAACTGTAATTGCACGTGAAAATGACAGTTTATTACGTTAGAGTAAGAATTATATGAATAGACAGAGCAGCGGCAGTAGTAGCAGCAGCAGCAGCATCAGCAGCAGCAGCAGCAGCAGCAGAAGAAGAAGAAGAAGAAGAAGAAGAAGAAGAAGAAGAAGAAGAAGAAGAAGAAGAAGAAGAAGAAGAAGAAGAAGAAGAAGAAAATGGACAGGCAGTACTTGTGGACAGCATTTTCATGAACTCTTTGTTTCGTTTTATGACTGGTTATATTTCTAAAACGCTTCTTTCAGAATCATAAAACAATTCCAGGAAATAGCTAAGTTTAAATGGCAACTATAAATGCGCATTTAAAGAGATAGAAACATCACCACCAACCGTGGGGGAAATTCCATGTGCTCTATGGGTTATAAGTTATGGTTACAGACTCATAGTCAGCACATAACAAACTACAATTAATATCGTCTGTTTCTTCTTCTTCTTCTTCTTCTTCTTCTTCTTCTTCTTCTTCTTCTTCTTCTTCTTCTTCTTCTTCTTTCTTCTTCTTCTTCTTCTTCGTCTCCTCCTCCTCCTTCTTATTCTTCTTCTTCTTCTTCTTCTTCTTCTTCTTCTTCTTCTTCTTCTTCTTCTTCTTCTTCTTCTTCTTCTGCTGCTGCTGCTGCTGCTGCTGCCGCTTCTTCTTCTTCTTCTTCTTCTTCTTCTTCTTCTTCTTCTTCTTCTTCTTCTTCTTCTTCTTACTCCCAAGTCTTTCACCCTGGACAACGATGTGGATTCACTGACGTCAAAGTCCTCTGTTCTCGACATGTCTTTAAGGACGTTAATAACATCGGCACAACCTCCTTCTTCGTACACCTTCAGACGTCCACCTGCGTATAGTTAACGAAAGCAGCAGCCAACTTGAGCTTGTTCACATTTCCACAGAGTTTGTCCTGAAAGGTGCAGGTAATATCACATTAACATAATATTCATCAAGTATTCAAGCCCTTTAGCTGGTGGCAAAGATGTATCATCTTTTTACGCCACAGTTTTCCGGCTGTCTTGCACCGATCTCTTTAATCCTATGCATGCTTGCTTTATACATGTTTTCTTTGATCTATCCCTTCATCTGTCTATTAATATAGCCGCATCTAAACTAATAACACCGCACATTAGTAATTAGTAGTTGCATCTGTGCCATATGAAGTGTGAGAGAAAGACTCATTCATTCATTCAGTAGCATGTCCTTTGCAGAACCTCGCTCCCATAACAACTTTCCGGAAAACCTCTCGATCGTAAGCAAGATGTCCCGCGTCCGATACACCCATCTGGAGACCATCCACCACATCCTGCACCCATCTTCTCTTTGGCCTTCCTCTTCCTCTCTTCCCAGGCATATACTCCTCCATTATTTTTCTCTCCAAACTTTCGTGACGTTTCAAGTGACAAAAATATTTCAATTTTCTTTGTTTTATCGTCTTTAATAGCCAACCCTCTTCAATATTCAGCTCTTGAAGTATGAATGCATTTGCTCTTTTCTTTACCCAAGATATTCTTAGAACTCGTCTATAACATTTATTTTCAAAGGCATTTATGCGCTGTTCAGCTTGTTTAGTAAGTGTCCAGGTCTCACAGGCGTATGTTGCAATGGGAAAGATGCATGCTCTTAAAAATCTAATGTTTGTAGTTCTATCTGTCCCACTCCATAATTTATTCAGTTGTTTTAGTCTTTGAAGAGCAATTGATAGTCGTCGTTTAATTTCTTTCATTGTGTCACCGTTGTTGGTAATCAATGACCCAAGATATTCAAAATTTTCCACCACCTCCAATTTTTCCTCTTTAACATATATTTCTTTCTCCATAGTAGTTTTATCTGTATGCATTATTTTTGTTTTTGCTACGTTAAGATATAAGTTGTGATTTTCACTATTCAATTGGGTTGAGGCTATTAGGTTTTCTATACCATTCTGTGTTGTGGATAGCAATACTGTATCATCAGCATATCGAATCTCCGGTATGTCATGACCACCGATATTTAGGGCATCATATAGCTCCCTGTTTATATCATCTCTTACATTTCTCATTATATTTTTAGCGTACAGGTTACACAAATAGGGGGACAGCACACATCCCTGACGGACTCCTTGCTTGATGTCAAACCAATCTGATGTCTCGCCATCTATTCTAACCGCTGCTTGTTGGTCTAGATAGAGTTTTTAAGAGAGTTGTTTTACATGTGATGGAAAGCCCATATTCCTCAAGATTTCACAAAGTTTCTGATGTTGTACACAGTCAAATGCCTTTGAATAATCCACAAAACATGAGAATATGTTTACATTAAATTCTCTGCACTTCTCTATTATTAAACACATGTTGAGAATGTGATCTCTTGTTCCTCTTCCTTGTCTAAATCCAGCTTGAACCACGTTAATTTCTTCTTCCATTTTCTTACAAAGTCTTCCCATTGTGATGTTTAGTAGAATTTTACTTGCATGACTGATCAGGGCAACGATTTTATAGTTGGTGCATAATTTCATATTGCCCTATTTTGGTATTGGAATGAAGATAGTTCTCTTCCATTCTCTTGGCCATATACCATATTTCCATATCTTTTTACATAATGCGTGATAGATTTGTATGCTTTCTTCTCCTCCCGGTTTTATTAGTTCAGCTGGTATCTCATCACATCCAGGTGATTTACCATTCTTCAGGTTCTTCATTGCCCATGCAATTTCATCTAGTGAGGGTTCGGGTTCTGTCTCTGCTGTCATTGGCTCAGGTATCTCCTTTATATCCTGATCCTCAGTGTCACTCATATCATACATTCCACTGCAGTACTCCTGCCATCTTTCTAAAATTTGTCTAGATTCTGTTAGGGTATTTCCCAACTTGTCACAGATAACATTCAATTGAGGTTGAAATTTTCTTGTCAATAACTTCATTTCTTTGAATATTTCGTAATATCTTCCAGTCTTACGATATTGCTCTATTTTGGTGCAACAATCTTGTGTGTGTTGATTTTTGTCCTTTCTTGTGTTCTTTCTTATTTCTCGAGTTAAAGATTTATACCTCATCCTGCTGTTATCGGATTCACCTCCTTTCTGTTTAAGTTCCCTTCGTTGTTTTGTTAATTCTAACGTGTCTGATGTAATCCATGCCTTGTGTTGCTTTTTTTGTTGTTGTTGTTGATCGGAATTAAATCTTTGGCTGCAGTTATCAAGATATCTAGTTTGTACTGCCAGTTCATCAGGTGTCAATTCCTCTTGTACAGACATCAAGACCCCAAAACGATTTTTAACTTCTACGTTGTATGCATCTGGTATTTTTGTGAGATCAAAACGAAGTGGTCTTCGTCCTTGGATAAGTTTTCTGAGTTTTAATTTCAGATCTGCTTCTAACAGCTGATGATATGTATCAAAGTCTGCACTTCGTAGGGTTTTTGCAGATGTTATGCTGATCTCCATCTTCTTTGTATTAAAATATAATCTATCTGGTTTTTGGTAATACTGTCCGGGGACTTCCATGTGAAGAGTCTTCTTGGGTGTTGTTTAAAAAGTGTGTTGGCTATCGTTAACTCATTTTATGTGCAAAATTCAATTAATTTGTCACCTGCATCATTTCTATTTCCCAACCTAAATTTTCCTAAAACGTGTCTCTCATTTTCAGCTCTTCTACTTTTGCATTAAAATCTCCCATTATTATTGCTATACCATTATGACCAATTGTATTTAATGTGTTTTGCAGTGTGTTGTAAAAATCTTCAATTTCGTTCTCCTCTGCTTTTGAAGTAGGTGCATATATCTGTATGAGAGGTGTTTTTTTTTTTAGACGGCCTTTAAGTCTAATAGTGAGGATTCTATCACTAACTGGGTTATTTCTATTAAAGCTTTTGCAGTTATTTTATCTAAACAAAATGCCACTCCACTCTGGCCCCCGACGTCTCTACCAGAATAAATGAAAAGACTTCCATTTTCAGTTGTAAACTGTCCTTTGCCTCTCTAACGATGTTCACTAATTCCTAAAATTTGAATATTTTAACCTTTCAATCTCATCACATACAACTTTAAGCTTTCCCTCATACAGAGAGAAAGACTGCAAGCTTCAAAAACAAGATAATTTATATTGGAGATACGTTAAAACTAATAGAATAGAATGACAATGTCAACATCCCCAAACTTATTGAATAATCAGGGACAAAGTCAATATTCAATGAAATAACTAATGGACAGACAGACGGGTAAAAATACATTGGCGAAGTCAGATGAAGAATGACTTGCCCTATGAATTGGATTAAAGTGGGGAAGAGTTGCATAATTTCTCGACCACACTCTCTCGTATGATGAGGAAAAAAGATATGAGGACAGGATAAACGGGCGGACGGACGGACACTAACGGACAGACAGACAGACAGACAGACAGACAGACAGACAGACAGACAGACAGACATGGCAGGCAGGCAGGCAGGCAGGCAGATAGACAGACATACTGTCAGGCAAACATGCGAGCGGACGGACAGACGGAGGGATGAGCAAGGGAGAATTTCAGCCGTACGGACGGAAGGACAGACAGTTATACAGATAGGCGGATGGACGGAAGGACAGACGGACGAACAAATAGACAGACTGGCAGGCAGGTAGGCAGGCAGGCAGGTAGGCAGGCAGTCAGGTAGGCAGGCAGGCAGACAGACAGACAGCCAGAACGACGGAAGGATTGAAGGACAGACAGTTAATATTAACATTGAATTATCATTGTTTTTTGTTAGCTGATGAAGGTTTTATGACGACAATGTCCGCTATAATCGTTGTGCCCTTGCTTTGTTCATTTAAATAAAGACAGCTAATGTACTTTACTGGTAAATGTTCACAGCTATATCGCAATTAGCTTATGTTGCTGCCCCTAAAGCATCGTGAGTGAACAATAAGCTAGGTACAGTTGAAACCACCATTCTTGACAACGGATGCGTCGCATCCATTTACTCCGCGGCAGTGATCTTGGCACCCCTTGAACGACACATCCTACTGCAACCAGGAGTTTTATTTATTCATTTCCCACCGATGAATGAACCATTAAAACATGGAATAAAACGGCTGCGGATATACAGGCCACCATTAATACATCTAGCATTGTTTTCTTCCTCGCGAAAATGACGTTGCTTAAAGTCGTATCCGTTTTCAGCGAAGCAGTGGTATCTGCGCATTCTCACCAATACTTCCTGATTTCAGCAAGGAATTGTGTGTATTTAGATCACAGGGGTGAATGAACCATTATACTGGGAGATAAACACGCCACATATTTAGACCGGGACTTTAGTATCCACCAATCATTCTAATAATAGAGATAACTCCTTCCCCTCGGCGTTTTGGCTTGCAGGTTAGTGAACGTAGTTGAAACTGCGTTCCCCGGCTGTGATACCGAATACTGGGTCATAAATCAACCGCAGACGTTTGCGTTGATTTTCACAATGTTATGGTTTGAGGCGTCGGCCGTTCAGAAGGTAATGGCAAACTGCGTTTTTGCATGTCCTTTACGGGAAGTTGCAATTAATCACAGAGTGCATTGGCTGTTTGTGATTTACTAGGCAATGTTATTTCAGTAGTTTGCCATTCCTTTATAAACCGCCGACGCCTCAAACCATATAAATCAACACAAAACAGCCTGCTTCCCCGCAGCTGATTTCGAACCCTCGACTCCGTGTGACGTGGAATTATGAAACCGTGCGTCTCGTTCTCCTCTAAGAAACACACCGTCGTGTAGTGGCAAACTGCTGAACGTACAATTGTCTAGAACGTCGTGAACAGCCAATAAAAGCCGGGGTTGATTGTAAAGTACTGTAGAGTACATGCAGCTAGAAGTTTCTCCTTCTTCGTGTGTCTTGTCTGAGCAGATATTGGCGATCATGACTCTCCATCTCCCCTGTCTGTCTGTCTGTCTGTCTGCCTGCCTGCCTGTCTGTCTGTCTGTCTGTCTGCCTGCCTGTCTGTCTGTCTGTCTGTCTGTCTGTCTGTCTGTCTGTCTGTCTGTCTGTCTGTTTGTGATGTCTATGGGGGGGGGGGGCGGAGTTCTGGGATGAAAAGGCATCGGTAGTACCTTTGGTAAGGATGGCTGTCACGCCATTTTCAGGGCCCATTCCCCACTGGTCCAAGCCTGACATCCAGCTCACGCTTGTGGCTCCTAGTTGTTGTCAGCATGCGACAGCGGCCACCCCCTGGGCAACGGCTGTGACAGACCGGCAAAACCAGGCGAAGGTAACAGATTCGGCGTCAAACCAATAGTCAATAGGTGAACTAGGGTATGCCTACCCAACATGTGAAGACAGGATTCAGCAGACTGCGTGGAAGAAATCGTTGATGATTCAACGGGCAAGACGGCGTTTACCTGCAAAGCATTGTGGAACGTAATGAGCGCCCTGGTCATCCACTTCACCTGTATTCGTCCCCAATCGTCTTGACTTGTCTTGTCTCTGGATTCAGACTGATTTTGGCGAGAGAGTGTGGTCGACTAATTACGCAACTCTTCCTCACTTTAATCAAATTCATCGCGCAAGTAATTCTTCATTCAATTGATCTCTCTCTCTCTCTCTCTCTCTCTCTCTCTCTCTCTCTCTCTCTCTCTCTCTCTCTCTCTCTCTCTCTCTCTCTCTCTCTCTCTCTCTCTCTCTCTTAAGTATTATTCGTTTATTCACTTCAGATGATATATAACTTTGCAGCAAAATATGCCAGGCAAAATATCGTGCTACATATTGTGTGTGGTTTATGTGTGTAAATTCACTAAGGGAATACATTGTTTAGAGCTTATGACTTTGTTACATATAAATCCATAGAACATTTTCAGAGCTTTCTGCAACATATCTGGGAAGGATGCGATATCAGGAAGGGGGCTGACCAACCTACCTCAGATATCGTGACCTAGAATACTTTAAGCCTTAACATGTCGAACACAGCAGTATCTGCTATAGGTCTATTTTTACCTTTTGTTTTTACTGTAGAGACTTCAGCCGATAAAATGGGTTTGCTGCTGCCGAGCTTATTTGTGTGTGAGTGTGCGTTTGTGTATGTCGCTGGGCTAGTCGCTTGACTCGCATGCCAGATTGCAGGCTCCCTAAACGATTTTTTATTTACGGTGAGCTGCGCTGTGGTAAACACCCCCAGGGCGGCCAGAGGAAACGTTTTAAAGACACTCTTAAGATCTCACTAAAAGCTTTTTGAAATTCATCACGACACTTTGGAGGCTGCTGCCAAAGATCGAAACTCGTGGTGTTCATCATTACGCAAGGGTGTAGTCACTTGTGAAGCAAACAGGACTGCAAGATCTGCGAAAAAAATTGTGCGCAAGGGCTGGGGAGGGAGGGGAGAGACCACTGCAGGAGATTCCCCCTCCTGGAACGTCAAGCATTCTTTTCCCACATTGTCAAAGAATACTTCGAGCCATAATAGGCCGTGCCGCCTTGCCAGCCACCTTAGAACTCACGGCTGCAAACTGTCAACCCCATTGGATGAAATGAATGGTCATCATCATTCTTGATGGACAAACACCATATAAATATTGCATGTCCTTTGCCGGACATTGCGATCAAACTCAGGTTGATTGTCTAGGAAATTTTACGATCTCTAATTTGACATTGCTGTCTGTACAAGAAGTCAGTGTTCAGTTCTCATTTTCCTTGATCGAACAAGCAACTATGGAAGTAGACATTTGCTTTGTTTGTTTATATATTTATCATCTTTTTGTTCTTGTTCCGTTGTTAAGGATTTCGTCTGTTACTGTTTCATCTTCTAAGTCTCTTAGTTATATTGTGTGTTGTGTGTCTATGTGTTTTCGACTTGGGCATGGAATTTTATGTGTTGTTCTCTTGTGAATGAACCATAAGAATGAAAGAAAAGAATTGCACGTATACAATCAACAGTTAGACAAACATCACTCTTCGTCCGCTAGAATGTGATGTTGGTTTTGCTGTGACCTCACATCCGCTTGACAGCAATATTTACCCAAGTTACGCCTTTACGCCGTCACAAGAGATGGTCTTTCTGTTCAGCAACAGGATTTGGCTTCCTGTTTACAATGTACACAAATATTCTGTTATGGCCAAATGTTTTCATTGAGAAATTTGTCAGGGCGACGACCGATGTGACCTATATTTGTGCGATTTTCCCTTGCCGATCTAATGTTTGTGACGTCAACTCCTGCTTCCCGCACCATTGCCCCGGGAGGCTAGTCAATGTGGGGTGGGAGGTGGGTTGTTATGACATCATTGTGGTCCTCGAAGATGACAACTCACGAGGTTATTAGACATGGTAGAGCAGCTAAAGGAACACAGAGAGAACAAATAGTTAAATAAATCACCTTCTATGTAAAGGCTACCGTACTGTGGCTTAGAGGATAGTGAAACGCGCAGTTTTATAATTTGCCGTTACACTGAGTTGAGGGTTCGAGATAAGCTGTGGGAAATTTGAAAGCTTTGCGTTGATTTCGATGGTATGAGGTGTCGGTCGTTCAGAAGGAATGACAAATTACTGAACTAATATTGCCTAATAAATCATAAACAATCGATAAATGCTGGAGTTGATTGCAACATCGTGTAAAGAACACACAAGTAACTTTTTAAATGAAAAGGTGCTCCTAATCAAGTCTGTTAGATAACTGAGCCAACAAGACAGCTATTACTACCTTGATCGAGCGAAACAGATGATCCTGTTTCGTATCAGTATAGACCAGGACAGACTAACAGACACTTATACAGACTGAAGTTGGTTCCGTCACTGATGAGCACAAGAGTACTGGCAGAACTGACTAGCAGGACATATCCTTTAAGACAGTCATATATTTTGTCAGTTGCGAACTGAACATTGGTCCACGGAAACAAACATTGACGTGGAGCTATCTGGGAGTCTCAACCAGATCTTCAATACAGCAACATAGAAATATAGAAACCGGACTTCTTTTGTCGCCATTACTAGAACTACAGCGAAAGAGAAGAAGGAAACGCAGGAGGGTGAAGAGGAGGAAGGAGGAAGAAGAAGAAGAATGTATGGGACAGACAGGTGTGAAGATGGTTGTACGGATGGATAACATAGATACATAGGTAGTCTGACAGATGCAGACAGACAATCAGACACACAGATAGGCAGAGACGTAGGCAGATAGAAAGATAGTAAAGACCAACGGACGGGGGGAGAAATGGACATTAAAAATACATCTGCAAGTGGAAATTGAAAAGAAAGGCTGTATAGACTTCTGTCGGGCGGGGTTAAATGTCACATTTTAAAACGTATCTACAAATGAACATTGAAAGCATGTGTGATTGTGGCATACGCACTGTTGGAACCTAACAGATGCAAGAATGTTTGTGCACTGTGCTCCGATTCTGCTTGCGTAATTTTGAAAGGAGAATACAACAAGCATGGGAGTATCCGTGTGCAATGGCGGTGATCCTGTACAGACCAAACAAACCATTCTGTCCATGGGCCGTGGTAAAAGACAAACATATGCTCGGTGGTGATCAGCAGGTCCTTGCAGAAAGTCGTTCTCATCACTGCCCGTTGAAAAGCACCTCGATCCCTGGTCAGTCCTCTTACATTTTTGTCCACAAAGATTATTATTAATTATTATTCCAGAAAAAAAAAATATGTTGATTCTGGTTGTCTCTATGTTGTAGCAGTTAAAAACAAGACCCAACAATATTTTATACTCTGCATACAATCACACGCTGCCTGGGTTTCTTAATACGCGCTTGAACTGCAGACGCAGAAAAATAGAGAAAAGCAGTTACCGACACACATCTTGAAAACTTGTGTCAAGGTCAGCAAACAACTAGAGCTAAGACTCTAATTCATCCTCGGTGTAGGTGGCGCTGGGAACAGAATGCATCACCGCTGTTTCACCAAGTGTATAAAAAGCAGTCCAATAACAGAGAGTTGCTGAGTGTGAAGTGTTTGGCCTGCGTATATTTCTAGGCCACGGCATGTGGAAGCGACCATTTTCATTCCTCGCTGCCGTTCTATCCCACACAATTTTCAGAAAATTGACTGGTGTCCTTTTTATGAAGCTTGTTCGACTCTAGAATGCTGCTGATAAGAAAACATGATTCCTGTCATTGCTGGGAATTCAATCACTAACGACTGTTCCCAGTGGCGGACTGGGTCTACAAATACTAGCCGCCCGCGGACAAGGCTAATGAAAGTATATTAATATTTTAAACATATTGTCTATTGTTCAAGGGGGCCCACATCACCATGGTCTCACTGGACCCACTTGCCAGAGGGCTGGCTGATACCCTGAACAGTCCGCCACTGGGGCTTCAGGAGAGTGTGCCCCACAACCAAACATTTTCAAGTTCTATCACAACCTGATCAGAATCCTCGTGAGAAACACAACTGGTTGTGTTACAAACATAATCCCAGCTATCGTTGTGACAGAGTTTTACATGCTGCTGATCGTTCTGCCTGGTTTCTGTGAAATGGCTGCTAATGATCTTTGAGCAGTCAGGAATCGTGACAGCTGCACCCAGGCAAACAGCAAAAATAAACAGTCTATCTGATCGTCAGTAAACACCATCTGCTCTTATTAAAGACAATACTTGGCTGTCGTGGATTCAGTCCGGGTTCAGATTGATCCAGTCAACCAGCTATGGGTTCAGACTGATCCAGTCAGCCAGTTCTGAGTTCAGATTGAACCAATCAACCAGCTCTTATTCAGAATGATCCAGTCAGCCAGCTCCGCGTTCAGATTGACCCAGTCAGTCTGTTCTGAGTTCAGATTGATCCAGTTAGCCAATTCTGAGTTCAGATTGAACCAATCAGCCAACTCTTATTCAGATTGATCCAATCAGCCATCTCCAGGCTTAGATTAATCCAATCAGCTAGATTGGTAAATAAGCCAACTATGGGCTGAGATTAGTCTAACCTGAAAATGGTATACTTCCTTTCTGATTCTAGGGTAGTGGATTAGTTGTCGAGCCATCTCAGATGTGGACAAAAAGCTAGAAGGATTTGTGATCATATTGTGAAAATAAAAAATCCCTGGTTAGTTAAAAACAAGAGTAGGCCAAATAAGCCACTGTACAGGCTAACCAGTGTTTCCCAACGTGGGGCCCACGCCCCACAGGGGGGCAATTCGACTGTTAAGGGGGGCAATTCGAAAATGGAAGAAATCGGCTGAATATAACAAAAAGGGGAGACGAGACTGACCCACAAAATAGTTCAAGCATCTGTTTCTGACATACACATATTTTGATAATCTCAGTTATTGTGTAACTTGTCAATGTTCAAATCCAGTATACTTGTAGATCAGCATTGCCGAATGGATAAGAACGCGTGCTCTTAAACATCTGGTGCGCTGATGCAACCCCTACATGTTCACCTATTGTCCTTGACTTGGGAACGTATATTACAAGTACCTCTGAAGTCGAAGTGGGTTTGTCTGATGGCGAGGGACACTGTTAATAGGGAGAGCTAATCCACACGCAAAATTCAGTCCAGCACTACTAGGAGTAGTGTGTATGGACTACGCTTGAGTTCAAAGCGAGCGAGCACCCCCCCCCCCCCCCCCCCCCCAAAAAAAAAAAATCCAGTACTTGATATCAATTTTCAATGTTAAAGAAGACTGGTTATGAAGACAAACAAACATGAAGAAAATGAAATAGTTTGAACATGTAAAAAGACATGATGGTCTAGAAAAGGTAACTATGGAGGGAAGTGTGCTGGGGAGGCGAAGAAGAGAAAGACCATGAAGTAGATGAAATCAAGATGTGACAGATAATTGACACGCAACAGAAACAAAGGCGGGACATCTGGCTTAAGACAGAGAGACATTTCAAAATACTTATGGAGGAAAAGTTCTGCACAAGACAAGCCACTGGATAATGATTAATATGTTCGAGAACATTACATTGCTTTATTGCAGCACAACAATCTTGGAAGCGTAGTGGTTAGTGGCTCAGCTGACCAACACGGTGGTCTGCGGGACAATTCTCAACACTGATAGAACTGAACTCTTTCTGATCAGCTTCGGGAAATAGGGGCAGATAATTTTCAAGAAGGGAAAGATGATGAGGAAAAGGGGTGTTCACCAAATCTCATTATACAGTGACCTAGTAGGGCCTGTCCATTAGTAGTACAAATTTTGACTGTTGCATTCCTCAAGGTTTCTTTTCAACATAAACCACAATGTCATTTATGCTGTCATCTGCAAATATTGTAGCATCGCGCATAAATTTAGATAACACTTCTCTGACATCACGTGTACTTGACCATAAACAGTACCTACATATTTGAACATCGCAGACAGACTTAGATAACACTTCTCTGACATCATTTGTACTGACCATAAACAGTACCTACATATTTGAACATCGCAGACAGACTTAGATAACACTTCTTCAACATCATTTGTACTGACCATAAATAGTACCTACATATTTGAATAGTACCGATAACTGGGGGGTGTTCTTCTTCTGCACACTCAGGCCTACAAAGTGTGATGGTCATAACACATCACATACCCACACAGGTTCGTGCTATGGGGCATGGTATTTGGGAGACTAGAGGCTCACCTGCCGGACCCAGTGGCCATGGCTTCAAACCTGCATTGGGGCAGATAATAAAAATGGACCTAAGCTTCCAGGTCAACCCTGCCTAAAAATGGCTGCCAGGAAATGTTTTGGAAAGTAAAGTCAACTTTCGAGATACTGACCATATCGCCCACTGAGTGCTAATTGATCTATAAATATAGAGACTAGCATCGTGTGTCCAATACACCTTCAGGTGTACAAAAGGGTCCTATACTTAAATACAGTGGGGTATCGGATGTCTAGGTCAGGACTATGAAATCTTGCTCCTTCTATGTAAGATATCACACAGCTCTTCAAAACTACTTTATCTTCCAGATGGGATGCCTCTTGCCACAAGGTCTCAATGTCCAACACAAGTTTCATTTAACTTTTATTACCATCTTTTCCATTTTCCCCATTTCATCCGACACCCTTCGTTCTCACTTCCCCCACCTATTATCCTATCTATTGTTTCTCTGTACTTACCTTTTGTTTTCTATTCTCTTGCCTTGACCTTTTTCTCCTGAACCTTCTCCTTTTTTGTCCAGGGTGATACCTGAATGATATACTCCCTTCCTGGCTAATGTTGACCTTTCTCCCACTTCCTTGTTAATATGTAGCTGTTGACCTTTCTCCCACTTCCTGCTTCATCCCCTCTTTCCCTACGCCCTTTGACCTCTGTTGTCATCTTCTATTGGCTAATCTAATCCTCTTGATTATTTCCTTGGAGGATTCAATGTATGCATTGTGATTCACATCATCTGAGATATGCACCTCATCTTTGTTTGTTGATGAGGGCTTTCTGACATCACACCTATCCTGGCCTCCATCTACAGCTGTGGGAGTCCTGGTCATTGTCTGCCTTGATGTGCCACACTGATAATGGTCCCTCTTTTGACTTGGTTCTCATCCTCCCCCTCCCCACTTAATGCATGCATTTTTTATAACTTTAACCAGTTTTTGCATATCCTATTTACAGGACATCGCTGTCAACACCAGCATTTTACTGCCATTGTTGATGTCTTGGCAAGTTTACGTTCAGTAGTTTGTCATTGCTTTCTGAATGACCGACTCCCATACCAACATGTTAAAACCCAGCACAATGCGGTCTGCTGCCAAATCGGTCGCAGCTGTGTTTAGACCGTGGGTAAACAGGCTTATGAATTGCGTCCATAAGCCCTTCGCCACGGAGACCGGCTTAACCAATTTAACCCATTTAAAATTGTACACTACTATAGCATTACATGTCACAGGATCAACATATTACACAACAAATAAGCCAAATAAATCAGACCATGAACATAGTAAATAGTTCACAGACATTATGTGTTTATTACCTGAAGTAGTTAACACCTGTGTAAATGACAAATGATATCACAGTAAAGTTAAAAGCATATATAAAAGGCATGCAGATAACAATCTTTACGATATACATTTACAATCTTGTTATAACTTATAGTATAAACAACAAAGATGCCCTTAACAAATAAAAACAACGTTGACACTTTAAAACAGCAGTTATTGAATAAACAAGGTGTATCACACATCTTTCACTATTAATGGTATTCAAATTCCCCTTGAGGTGGGAAGTTTTAAAAATTGACCGGGGCTTCAAGTTTAACCCAGCCTCAGTTGGGTAGCAGGAAATTTTCTGGGAAGTAAAGGTGATCAAATCATTCATGAAGTGCTGATTGGTCTACGAAAATATCTGGCTAGTACCATATAGCCAATATAGCTGCAGGCACGTAAAACGGTCCTGTAATTGTCCTGTCATGTGGTCAATATGCCTCAAGGCGTGTACGATGGTCCTGTAATTGTTGTACTAAAATCATATGGTCAAGACAAAGTATGCCACCTTTACTTCCCACAACATTTCCTGGTACTCTGTTTAGGCTGGGAGCTCAGGTCAATTTTTAAAACATTGGTCTGTATAAGGATTCAAACACATGACCACCAAGCTCATTGGCTTCCCTTTACTTTATGAATGGTATACAATTGACTGACCTGGTTCAGAAAACAATGTAACATTAATATCTGATTACAATATAAGAACTTGCTAAGTGTGTAAATGCAGCAAGAATTAATATTTTTAAAAAGTTAGTTGCATATCCTTTACAGGATGTTGCAGTCAACCCCAGCATTTTTTGGCTGATTGTGATTTTATTAATAATTGACTTTAATAATTGACATTAATATGTGATTGAATTAAAATAAACTCTCTCTCTCTCTTTTCTCCATTACCCCTACCCCGTTCAACCTCAAATGAGAAGCTATAATTAGGGATCATCCTAACCTCAGAGGAATAATTCTGTGGCTGAATCAGCCACATTTATATTAATCTGAAAGGGATTGTCATCCATAGGGATAATGATGTATTCTATTCCCTTCTATCATTACCTCTACCCCGATCAGCCTCACAAGAGAAGTTATATTAGAGTCCATTGCCGGGCTCAGATTAATAATCCTGTGACTTTAAAAAAAAATAAGGGCTCATGGTTCCCCAGGGGTCAGAGCCACCCCATTAGGTCCGCACATCCCTGTATGTCATTCGGCATGTGGTCCTGGCAAGATCAAGTGCAGAAACTATACTTTGATCTTAGCCAAAACCCCCAGAAGCTGTGACAGTCAGCCACAAATAGGATATTAATGTGAAGGTGATTGTTGTTCTCTGTAAATTCAAATCTCTGCCCACTTAAATGCATGGTTCATGTGTTAAAAATGTAGCACACAAAACATTATTAAAATCTTACTTATACAAGATATTATTTAGGATACATATTATTTTTTCTTAATTATACATGTTGGAAGAACTATCCTTCTTATATCAATGATTCTGATGAGCTCAGCACAGCCATTGTGACAAAAACAAACTGCAAAAACATCACAATATCATGGTATCTAGCAAGTGGCTTCCAAACAGGGACATAACTGCAATAACTCCTCCATGCTCAAGACAGGTTGCTGTTGGTGGTGATGCTTTTTTAGCGATGATAAGAATGTTACACAATAATTTTTTAGCTTAAAGGTAATTATGATCATCATTAATGACAGGAATGTTGAAAATGAAATCATAAACTGATTTTAAATGAACAATATTTTTATTACTTTGACAATTGTGCAACATATCTGCAGTTAAAGCAACAGAGCAAATGGGCTGAATGAACTTCACTTTTATTTCACAACCGTATAAAATATAAATACCCCTGGAGAATACATCATGTGACAAGAAAAAACAGAGAATGGAAGCATACAAACTGAATGAACTTCACTATTATTTCACAGCATAAAACATGAACTCTTAACAGGTGGGAGCCAGCTTTTTGGGCAACTGGCAGTTCCCAATATTTCTGACTGGAAAACTAGTATTTAGAAAGCTGACATTTCCAAGCGCCACTGACAGAAGATTAGTATGTGGAAGGTTTATATTTCCAAGCCTAAAGAGACAGTGATGAAATGCCTCAGGAAAATATGTAATGTGACAAAAAAGGACAAATGAAATCCCCCTGGAGAATACATAATGTTACAAGAAGAGACAGAGATGAAATGATAACATAAAGAAGTCTGTATGTAGATGTCAACAATAGATTTTACCAAGCGACAGCACACAAAAACTTTGTCAAGAAAGCTCTTAATAACCTGAAGCTCAAAAGCATAACAGTGAAAGCAGAAAGACAGAAGAGGAAAATAAGACAGTATGCAGAGAACAAAATGTACTTACATAAAAGGACAAAACTGTAGCATGCAAATGCTTGAAAAAAATCTATTCTGATTATGAAATTATTGCCTGCCTTTGCTGTTAATGAAATTCTGCTTAAATACCTGATTATGAATGAAATCTTCACAGTTGAAACATTAAACTTGTTCCCCCCAAAATATCACATCAGTTAGCATCTTACAAGAGGGTAGCATAGACAGGATCTCCAACCTTAATCTTTCCTGGCTTGTCATTTGCAAGGTTGATGCCAAAGCAGGGCTTATCTCCATAGGGATCTCTCAGTCTGTAGCTGAAGTCAACAAAAGACACGTGTGTCAGTGCTTTAATGTCAAACATTATCAACCACATGATTTTAATTTATCTATGGTGTCTCCATGCCGATGGTCAAGCTACCTGCATGGAGCTACAAAGGTGGTGGGTTCATTTTTGCACGCATTCTGTTCCCATGTGCAATATTTTCAGACACCAAAACTAGAGAATAATAAACAGCACAGTAACAACTAGCCCACGGGCCGCATGCAGCCCGCCGAGGGTCATGTTGCGGCCCGTGGAGCTAGGTCAAATGAACATAAATGTTAACTTTATTATACATATCACCAAAATAACATTACATCATGAGTCATTGTGACATATTTCCAATATTTTATGCCTATCAACGACACTTGGATTCCCTATTAAACTGTGTATTCAGAGGTCACAATGTTAATTCGAGGCCAAGCCCAATTTTCTAACCATAACACTTAAGCCGCCGGAACGTTTGACGTTGACAGGAGTTGGAAACTGTGTCCACACAACATAGGAACAGAACACGCGTGACCATCTGGTGGGTGACAAGAAGACGGGAGATGGCAACACTACTGCCCCCCCCCCCCCTCTCTCTCTTTCTCCAGCCCGGCCCTTTCCTAGACACCAGCCCCATCAAGCTGTCATGTTCCGTGCTAAAAGTGCGCCTAGGATAGGTACATTAAAAGAAATCGAGTGGGTGGATTGAATTGAGAAGTTTTTAAGGGGTGACATTGAGAACTGTAAGGAGTCTGAGAAATGCTTTTCTAGCAACCAGCTGTATTTTCCGTATTGCATACAGAGGGGTTCTTTGGACTCCAGGATGGTGGACTGTGCCTTAGCCAAACATGAAGCATAGTACAAATGCTCTAGCTCTCATGTGGAGTGGCTGATTCATCGGCACAGGATGAAAAGGATTCGCCTTCATATTGCTGTAAGAGCAGAATTTCCTTAATATTATTTGCTCTCCAAGTTTAAGGCAACCCCAACATTACAGAAGTCCATTGAGTGAATGATCAATGTATATAAGAGGATGGCCTGGCCAACACCAATGTACCTACCACTCAAGTAAATGCACCAGTTGAGTCCTCCCTTCATTGCTAGTTGTTAAATTCAAGAGAAGGGTTATGAACATTGGCGAAACCTGGCAGTTATCCAGATGGACATTTACAAAACATGGATTGTTTCCACCTGGACATTTTTAAGACCTGAACTTTATCTATGAGGACATTTTGAAAACCTGAACGGCATCATCGTGGATATTTTTCACCGCCTGAAACTTATTACTGCCCGTCGTTTATCATGTATGGATAATTTCCATCCTTGACTGGTATCATTATGGATATTTATGACTCTTGAAGTTTATCTGCCCTATGGATGTGTATAACTCCTGAAGTTTATATGCCCTTTGGATATTTATAACTCTTGAAGTTTTCCAGCCCTGTGGATATTTATAACATCTGAACTTTATCTGAACTATGGCCATTTATAACTCCTGAAGTTAATCTGCCCTGTGGATATTCATAACTTCTGAGGAAATTTATTATCAGGTATATTTCACCGCTTGAGGAATGTTGCACTGGATACTCCCAATTCCGGAACATTTAGCCGAATGAATATGTGCACCTTGGGAACTTATTAACCTGGCTAGTTCTACTCCAGTGACTTGAACATGAACATTCGTAAAGGGAATATTATGGACCATAGACTGTAGGAACCATGGTGGTTTAGTTTGTGAAAAGACCTTGTGGTATTAGATATAAACTCTCTGTTCCTGATATTTCTCTGAGTGGATGTTGTTGAAGGAAGAAATAATATTGGTTGGATATTGGCTGAGAACATCAGTGAGAAAGGTATGATTAATATAGATTATTAATATTATTTTGATGTGGGTTTTTGTTATGTGAATATTCATTATGTGTATTTGAGGTATTACGTAACCATGGCGTCAACTAGTAAAGACGTTGGACCAAAGAAGAGAAGAATCACAGAAGAATTAAGAGGTTTTCAAGACAGGTGGACTATATACTATTTTTTCATGGAAATTAAAACAAAGCTCATATGCTTGATATCCAAAGAACCTGTTTCTGTCTTGAAAGAGAATAACATCAAACGGCACTATGAGATTAAACATGCAAATTAGTTTTATAAGTACAAAGGGCAATTTCGACAAGACCAAGTAAATGACTTTAAAAAAACATTTCTGCACAACAAAGGATAATTTCTAGAGCGGGTTCAGAGTCAACATGCTATGTAAAAGCTAGTTATGCAGTACAGAAATAAAACAAAACAAAAAACGAAGCCATATTCAGATGGTGAAATGGTTAAGGGATGTTTGGAGAGCGTCGTTGAAACTCTGTGTCCAGAAAAGAAGAAGGATTTCTCAAAAAATAAATCTGTCTCGTCAGACTATTACTAGGCGTGTGGACGACATTGGAAAATATATTGAAGATAATTTGAAAAGTCGAGCATCCGAGTTTATATTTTATGCTCTAGCAGTGGATGAATGCACAGATATGGCAGATACTGCCCAACTGACAATTTTTATCGTGGGTGTTGATATCCATTTTAAAAAGACAGAAGAATTAGCTGCACTGTATCCACTTAAGGACACTACTAAGTTACGAGATTCGTTAGAAGCAGTTACATCGACATTGAATCGCTTTTTGTTACAACTAAACAACTTATCGGGCTTAACAACGGATGGTGCTCCAGCTATGGTTGGGAAACCCGAAGGTTTAGTAAAATTGATTGAAAATGAGGCCTCCAAAGTCGGTAACACTTCAATGCTAAATTTTCATTGCATTAATCATCAGGAGAATTTATGTTTGAAGGCCCTCAAAATGGACCATGTCATGAAAGTGGTCATCAAAATAGTGATCTTCATGAAGTCGAATGGGTTGAATCACCGTCAGTTCCAAGAATTTCTAGTCTTTGGACTCAGATTATCATGACGTTACATTTTATGCAGAAGTAAGAGGCTGACCCGTGCCAAATTGTTGAAAAGAGTGTTTGATTTGCAACATGAAATACAATCATTCTTTGCAAGCAAGTCGAAGAGTTTGAAGACAAAGAGTGAGTTTGCGACTTTGCATTTCTGGTTGATATAACTGGCCACCTAAATGACGTTAATACTCATCTACAAGGGAAAGGTAAATTAATTAACAAGATATATATTTTTTGTTTACATTAAACCAGGCAAGCGTTTGAGCACGATCTGGGACCTACAGGAAAGCGACGATGTGGTGGAAGCTGTTGCACGCTTGCTTATTTACTTTAATTAATAACAACAATAAAAGAAAAATTAGGTGCATGGCCCCACAGGAAATATTATTTCTGAAATTTGGCCCGCCTGCTGAAAAGGTTGGCCACCCCTGAACGAGACAATCCCAAGAGAATAATATCCAGCACAGTGACAAACTAGACAATCCCAAGAGAATAATATCTGGCACAGTGACAAACTAGACAATCCTAACATAATAATATCCAGCACAGTGACAAACTAGACAATCCTAAGATAATAATATCCAGCACAGTGACAAACTAGACAATCCCAAGAGAATAATGTCCAGCACAGTGGCAAACTAGACAATCCCAAGATAATAATATCCAGCACAGTAACAAACTAGACAATCCCAAGATAATAATATCCAGCACAATGACAAACTAGACACTCCAAAGAGAATAATATCCAGCACAGTAACAAACTAGACAATCCCAAGATAATAATATCCAGCACAGTGACAAACTAGACAATCCCAAGAGAATAATATCCAGCACAGTGACAAACTAGATAATCCCAAGATAATAATATCCAGCACAGTAACAAACTAGACAATCCCAAGAGAATAATATCCAGCACAGTAACAAACTAGACAATCCCAAGAGAATAATATCCAGCACAGTAACAAACTAGACAATCCTAAGAGAATAATATCCAGCACAGTAACAAACTAGACAATTCCAAGAGAATAATATTCAGCACAGTCAACAAACTAGACAATACCTAAGAGAATAATAATCAGCTACAGTAATAAATTAGACAGTCCCAAGAGAATAATATCCAGCACTGTAACAAACAAACTAGACAATCCCAAGAGAATAATAAATAGTACAGTAACAACTAGGCAATCCCAAGAGAATAATATCCAGCACAGCAACAAACTAGACAATACCAAGAGAATAATATCCAGCAGAGTAACAAACTAGACAATCCCAAGAGATTAATACCCAGCATAGTAACAAACTAGACAATTCCAAGAGAATAATATCCAACACAGTGACAAACTAGACAATCCCAAGAGAATAATATCCAGCACAGTGACAAACTAGACAATAACAAGAGAATAATATGCAGCACAGTAACCAACAAACTAGACAATCCCAAAAGAATAATAAATAGTACAGTAACAACTAGACAATCCCAAGAGAATAATATCCAGCACAGCAACAAATTAGACAATACCAAGATTATAATAAATAGTACAGTAATAAATTAGACAGTCCCAAGAGAATAATATCCAGCACTGTAACAAACAAACTAGACAATCCCAAAAGAATAATAAATAGTACAGTAACAAACTAGACAATCCCAAGAGAATAATATCCAGCACAGCAACAAACTAGACAATACCTAGAGAATAATATCCAGCAGAGTAACAAACTAGACAATCCCAAGAGAATAATATCCAGCACTGTAACAAACAAACTAGACAATCCCAAAAGAATAATAAATAGTACAGTAACAACCCCAAGAGAATAATATCCAGCACAGCAACAAACTAGACAATACCAAGAGAATAATATCCAGCAGAGTAACAAACTAGACAATCCAAAGAGAATAATATCCAGCACAGTAACAAACTAGACAATCCCAAGAGAATAATATCCAGCACAGTAACAAACTAGACAATCCCAAGAGAATAATATCCAGCACAGTAACAAACTAGACAATCCCAAGAGAATAATATCCAGCACAGTAACAAACTACAATAACATGCAATAACATGGCTCGAGACACAGACATTCACTAGGGCTTGTTTCCTTAGCGACTCAATGAACATGATCAAGAGGATAGAGGAGGGGTCGATCCGAAGAGAATGGTTGCTGCCTCTGGAGCGGTCTCGATTGGCAAAGATTAGTTTCATCTTCGTGCCAGGGCATGCGGGAGTACAAGGAAATGAGCGGGCTGACAAGCTCGCAGGTGAGGCTACTGTGGAGGGCGGACGCGCCATGGACCAGGCCGACATTCTGAATGCTCTACGAGAAGTAAGACTTTTGCGAGAATCAAGTGATGACTGTGAATCTACAACCATGGCCAGACTGCGAGAGCAGCAAATTAAAAGAGGGGTGGCCAAACAAGAACACTACGCAGGAAGCCAAAGAAGATTGATAAACCAACACAGAACTGGCGTCGTTAGCCGCTACATGTTGCGGGATTTGCTGAGGAGGGGATCCGAGCACTTATGTACTGAATGGTTCGATGTGCAATGAGGATGATCTGTCGACTAACTAACTAACTAACTAACAGTAACAAACTAGACAATCCCAAGAGAATAATATCCAGCACAGTAACAAACTAGACAATCCCAAGAGAATAATATCCAACACAGTAACAAACTAGACAATCCCAAGAGAATAATATCCAGCACAGTGACAAACTAGACAATCCCAAGAGAATAATATCCAGCACAGTAACAAACTAGACAATCCCAAGAGAATAATATCCAACACAGTGACAAACTAGACAATCCCAAGAGAATAATATCCAGCAGAGTAACAAACTAGACAATCCCAAGAGAATAATATCCAGCACAGTAACAAACTAGACAATCCCAAGATAATAATGTCCAGCACAGTAACAAACTAGACAATCTCAAGAATCCAACAGTGACAAAATAAATAACTTTAAGAGAACAGGATCCAGCAAAGAAACTAAAATACTGCATGTACTTTGCATATGAATGGTACAAGAACAAGCATCTGATCTATTATTAATGTACATAAAGGCTTCTTCTATTCTATTTTTAGATGTCCAAATGAATGCTTGTGACATAAAAATAAAAACTGAAACCAGTGCTATATGTTGATTATGTGGACATGCTAGATTGTGTATGGCTATCGTGTGAACTTCTGTATTTGTGGGGAGAGACTAAGTGTGTATAGGCATGTTACCAGTACAATGATCTTGCATGTGCTTAACCATCATTGTGCCACAACATAGGGGCTGAGTGGTCTCGTGTTACGGTGTTCGCCTCAAGTGCTGGAGGTCCCGGGTTCAAGCCCTGGCAAGGGCCAGAATTTTTTTACGTGGACTTCTAGTAACAAAATTTCCCCTGGTCTCTGGGTAGTGAGATTGGACGCCCATGTGTATTGTTGCGCATGTAAAAAATCCCTTGGCAGTTGGAAATCGAAAAAGAGTAGCATAACGACGCTGCCCGTGCAAAATTTTGAGTTAAAAATCTACCCAAAGTATTTTAGGATCCTTGCCAGTGCTATGGAGTTCATGCATTGAGCTGAGATTCTCCGGACTCAGGCTTGAGTTAGGAGTAAAACAGAGCACTTATGGGTTACACCCGTGTGCCATGATGTTTATCTGAACTAAACTAAACTAACTAAACATTTACATCAACATCCTTGTGACGAAACGCGATTATCTGTCTTGGGTCGTCAAGATTCCGCACTATTTTGGCGCGTCATCGGGGACTGTCCCAGCTAAGAATAGACTGAGGGAAGCCGATGAAGGTCTTACGATCTAGAATATTCTCGAAACACCGAAATTCGAGTAACCCGTGATGCTGGGTATCGCTCTAAATTCTCGTGCAGAGAGATCTAGAAACTCTAGGCGGGGAATGAGGGTTTTCCCGAGAAAGTATCTTTTCTCGAGAAGCACTCGCTTCTAGTGCGCATTGAGTTGGCACGAAGCGGGAATGTGGCTAAATCAGTCATTCACTTACTGTCGTTGCCACAGTACAGACGCAGGCCGAATGTGAGCCGTTTTGTGTGCGTCTCCCCTCAACCATTATTCGGCTGACTGTAAGATCAAGGAAGAGGAGAAGCCCTTGAAACAGTTCGGAGCGGTCTGGAGGTCTGGTTGTCCAATACAGGTAGATAATTGTTTAAATCATTTAACTTTGTACGTGTGTTCCACACGCCATTGTTCTAACCTCATTACCTATGCGGATGTCCTTGCATACTAATTAGCAAACCGATCGATAACGCAGTTGATGGCGAATCGTGTTTGTTTACCGTGTGCTCGCGAAACAGCTGTTAGAAACGCCGTATTGTGTTGTAGGCGATTTGGGGTCCAAATATGTGTAACATATTTTGACAATCGTTACATCTATTAGGTTGCTGTGTTAGAATAAAACCTAGTTACTTGTGCCGGATGGAAACCTAGATTAGTTCAGTCAGTTGCTGATGCCCGAAGAACGGTTAGAAAACCAGGTAAGTTGGTAGGTGGAGTTTCAGACAAAATTGTGCTTAGTTACTAAGTAAAGGAAGAACTTAGTTCTGTGCCACCAAGAATGATGTAACTATGGTGTAATAACTTAATAGTGAATTCATTGTGTGGAACAGCGGATTTCTGTGTCAAGGTAAGTTGCTTTGGTGCTATATTTATATATATATATATGATGGGACATTGTGTGCATATATATTAGATCATGGCATGTGATACTTCCTGGAGTAAGTCCGAACGCCGAATAGGTCGTCGTGAGATAACACTGCGTGCCGTCGCGATATAAATGTGCGTTCTGAAATCTTGTCTGAGCTATCCTGTCTCTTTCGTACTGGCGCTAGTGCGAGTGAATGCTCAGGTGCTGGAAGTATGGAAGGATGCTAGGAGGCTGCATGAGACTGGGGAAATATAGAATATGGGGGAGGTAAACGCAAGTTATGAAAGTATGTGTTGGTAGGCCAAGCCAACGATGAAGTTCCATCCATGCCAAGGCTAACCCACTTGGGGAGGACAGAACTGGAAGATTTCCCTTGGAACATGTGGGGAACATGTATTCTCAAGAAGGCTTCTTGACTCTAAGGCAGAGTCTGATAAGAAGAGTTTGCTAGGGCAGGGGCAGGTGGTCCCACCAGCAAACAGGCTTGTGTACATAGTGGGTGTGATCATGTCCTATTCCTATATCCCGAGGGATGGGATATTGATCCAGCTTATGTTTCTTAATGTACATTGATGATGTTAGGACTGAGTCTAGGGACTCTTTACTTATGTTTAGTTCAATTAACTTAGAACTATAATAATAGCCTTGTATCACTACTGACGTTAGCGACGACTGGTAGATGATTAGGGAGAGGTGAGACCAAAGATCAGACTCGTCATTCTGATATCTTGCTCTGTTTGACGGGCTGTTCTGTGAGGCCAGCTGACATTTGTGAACCCATGCTATACTACTCTCCATATAGAGATAATGCTTTAGTTATATGCATAACTAAGTAGCATGACTGAGAGTTAAGTAGTTATTGGTAGGATGCATGTGGACTTATGTTTGGGCCAGTATACTCTCACCGGTCGCTCTTCCTTTTCAGGAGTTTGCCTGTTGAGGAACCAGTCAACTATAATGTTGTTGGCAGGAAACCACTTCGTGTGACAGAGCGAAGGGTTCAGTTCTTTACTTATCACGCCAGACTCAACCACATCAGGTACCCAATATTGATTCACCATGAGTGAAGGTTGCCTCAAGACATACAACCACCCTGAAGGTGCCCGTGTGAGAAGTGTTGGTTTGTGATTGTTCTGATAAATAGACGACACTCTGTTTTACTAGGAACAGTTCAGCATGTTGAGTAATCATGCTCAACGACAGGGAACACCGGTCCGTCTAGTTTGACGGGGGTTCTGCCTAAACGCAGAAGTAACTGATCTTCAGACACTTGAATGGTTCTTTGGACAGCTCTAGTGGCAGGTCCTGAGAAGAACTTCACCAAGTAGTGGTGACGTGTGTCAAGGTAACCCGGTGGAAGGGACTATGGGATTATAGTCCAACCTGAATTGTTGCTGTGAAATAGTTGTCTGATTCTATTAATGTACTGTTGCAGTATCAAGATTATCAACTGTGTTATCCAAGAACTCAATAACATTTAGTAGCCATATCTGATTCTACCAGCAGTGTGACTGTAGGAGACCATTGAATTGGTCCGTGACACTTTTCCATTCATGTTCCGGTGCTGGGATAAAGGGACCATTAAATTGGTCAATACCATAGCGGTTCTGCAGTAAGACTGTGTGATAAGGGACAGACCATTAGCGTGGTCAGTGATTCGTTTAGTTCTTCGAAGTAACGACTACTTGGAGTCAAGTCCAGGAGGATTGTCTTCCAACTGGTATTGTTCGAGAAGTGTATTAACAGTGACTCCGTGGGAGTGATAGAGATGCAGTTGTCCAGTGAAGTGTGGTCCAGCAGTGACTCTAGTGTTGTGGATCCACGCTCGGGAGACAGAGTGGTCTCCAAGGTTCTAGTCATCTCACTGGAAGGAAGCCGGGTGAGTGGCGGACCGACTGGACGGGACATCTGCATCCAATCTACTTCTCAAACTCGAGGAAGATACCTACATCTCTGAGTCTATCTATACTCTATCTTCTATTTGTGTAAATAGATTCTTCTATCAGGATGTTCATTTCAGTTCTATATTCTCAAGGGTAGAATAAACTTTATGTAAGTTGACTTGCTCTTTGTATAATGATTGAGTGTGGTCTCGGACGATGCCTCAGTGTTCATTGTTCCACAGGTGTAGGTAGTTAGTGGGGGTCTAGAATCTGGAGGGGCTTGTAGACGTAATTAACTAATATGGGATCAACCACAGAGGAAAAAGGTGTATCTGCTCATCCAACCCCTGGGGCTAGAATACACGGGAGTGCCAGAGACACCTAGGGTGTGGTTCACTCTCGCTACCCAAGGTGAACTCGTCACACTCCATACAGAGTGGGGGCTCGTCCGGGATTATTCCAAGCTCTCTGTGTGTTGTAGACCTCTCACATAGTGATAGGGACTTAGTCTTTATCCTCTACTTCAGTCTACATAAGATTCTACTACTTCTACCTATCTCCTAACTGTCTGACAGACATTTGTGTTGTGGTGATTAGTTAGTACTATTGATTATTGATTCATTGTATTGCTGCACCCACACATACTTGAGTACCCACATATCATAGTCAACATGTCTACCCAAGAGTTAGACTTAGACAAAGTTCAGGAAACTGGACGTAAGTCTGGTCTAGAGGGAGATGCTTTGAAATCCTATGTGCAAGAGGTGGAAAGAAATTTTCGCCAAGAGGAAAGAGAGAGGAGGAGAGCAGAAAGAGAACTGGAAGCCAGTAAAGTGGCTCTTGAGGAAAAGAGGATAGCGGCTGATACTGAGATGAAACGGCTTGAGTTGGAAGCCGCGAAAGAAAAAACGTGACCATGAGTATCGAATGAAGCTACTTGAGGCACAAGTGCCTGCTACAGGTGTAACTGATGGAGCTATGGGAGGAGGTGTACCTCCTGGCTCAGAGTCAACCAGTAGGCGTGACTACCAGGCTATGAAATGGCCTTTACAGCCGTTCGAACCCGAGAAGGAGCGGATAGACCAATACTTAGAGAAGTATGAAGCCATGGCTATTGCAATGGGACTAGACAAACAGAAATGGTGTTTAAAAACTCTCCCAGGGACTCCGTGCCGAAGGTTATGAGGTGTATGCACGCTTGCCACCGGGTCTACAGAATGATTACCCGGCTCTGAAAGCGGCTCTCTTGAAGAGATTCGAGATCACAGCGCACTCATACCGAAGGAAGTTTCGGACTGCGAAGCGAGAACCTGGTGAACTGTTTTCATCATACAGTGTGAGATTGAACTCATACCTTCTTAAGTGGATGGCCTTGGCCGGATTTAAAGAGGAGTATGAAAGTTTGCGTGAGTTGATGGTTGTAGATCAGATGCGAATGCAAATGTCTAAACCCTTGCGAAACTTCTTAGGTGAGAATGGGGCTGAGAGATTGGATATAGTCACCAAGTTAGCCGAAAGATACGTTGAAGTCTATGGCGAGACTGGGGATACCAGTCCAACAGATCCGAGATCGAAAGATAAGGATCAAGGTAAGTCAAAGAAGAAGACCAAAGGTTCTAATGAACCCAAGAAACAGGTAAACTCTTTAGAGAAGATCTCTAACGTCAACCAAGGTAAGAATAGCCCACCTAGTTCTCCAAAGAGGAAGTGGAGTGAACGATGGTGCAAATTCTGCAAGTCCAGCACTCACAATACGAGTGAGTGTAGGAGTAAGCCAAGGACTTTCACTTTGCTTGTCTTGCAGAGGTTAGGGATAGACCTTGCAGGAAAGTGAAGACGGTTGATGGGAATGGAGAACCCGAGCGACCTCCAGTGGTTGAGGAAGTAGAAGTGAATGGGCAACAGGTGTTGTGCCTCTACGACACAGGATTGCAATTTTCATCTGTAATTGCATCCCACCTGACAGGCCCAGAGCAACTCACCGGGGAGATGACGGAGAATACAGCCAGCCAGTAGGAGTGCTGTAGCGCTACGTTGCCCGATTGCCAATGTGGAGATTCGGAGCAAGTACGTTACTGGACGCATTCAGGCGGCAGTCGTACCGGATCCTCTCTATCCCCTAATTCTTGGCCGGAAGTACGTGTTTCTGGGTGAACCAGAACACCCTAGCATCCATAAGTCTAGGCAGGTCAGAGGTACAGAGGAAGAGGATCTCGAAAAGGTAAGTCTCCGAAATACTCACCCGGATGGAATGAGTAATGCTCGGAGCAAGGATGCGACGGAGTGTCCTTGTTCAGAACGGTTGCCCAACAATAAAAACCCGTTAATTCAGGGTGAGTTCAACTCTGATAACCGGTCACCGTTAATTCAGACCGGATCAGAGAGAAGGCAGAGGGATCGTAAGTTGGTTCCTGAGAGCTTCAGAGCTAATCTGCTGCGAACGGTACATGTCAGGTCCCCAACCGGACATCTGACTGTAGGGACAACCAGTAAATGTCTATCCCGGTACTATTGGTGGCCGGGAATGACAGGCGACGTGCGCAGGTATATTAGGTCTTGTCCTGAGTGCCGTAAATGCACACTTGAGAAACGGACGAAGACGAAGATATCCTTAGAGGTTGGAGACCGAGTTCTAGTACTCCCTCCCAATCGAGGGGAACGAATTCGAAATCGGGTGGCAGGGCCCATTCCTAGTGGATAAAGTGGGGCCTCCACAAGCACTATGGAGTGGTGATCCTGGGAAAGTCTTCTACTTTCCATTCCAGTCTCCTCATGCGCTATGAGGGGAAGCCCGATGATAAGTCCACCAGCCCAAGGGCGCAGAGATTCGCTGAAAGAACGGTTCGGGGTTCAGGTCAGGTAGCGGAAAGCCTGTCACACCATAGGCAGTCCTATATGTATGTGCAGGTACCTTCTTCGGTTCAGCCCGGTGCTCGGGGGAACATGACCGGCCAAAGGAACACCCGCAGTGCTAGCTACACTGAGAACCGTGGTCGGAAGAGGTGGGTTGTGTCGGAACGGACACAGACCCTTGGTCCCTCAATCCGACCGACTGCAGTCCAGCTGGGTCCTCGAAAGGGGAAGCTGGAGTTGCAGAAGTCCAGTAAACTCTGGCAGGAAACGATCGTTAAATCAGATCGAGACGGGAGCTCTGTTCCGCAAGACACTGCGAGATGCCCGATCGCAGTAGCGGAGTAGGCGTTGATCACCCGTGATACTGAATAGCTTGTCACCCCACCTAATGGGGTAAAAGTATTCTATACAATATTGACGGGTTAGACTTCCTCACCCGCCATCCGGTCTCTAAGAAGAAAGAACGAACGACATAGACAGCTTCTGCGTAGAAGTGGAACGACGGGGTCGATCCTCTTAAAGTGGGGGCCTATGTGACGAAACGCGATTATCTGTCTTGGGTCGTCAAGATTCCGCACTATTTTGGCGCGTCATCGGGGACTGTCCCAGCTAAGAATAGACTGAGGGAAGCCGATGAAGGTCTTACGATCTAGAATATTCTCGAAACACCGAAATTCGAGTAACCCGTGATGCTGGGTATCGCTCTAAATTCTTGTGCAGAGAGATCTAGAAACTCTAGGCGGGGAATGAGGGTTTTCCCGAGAAAGTATCTTTTCTCGAGAAGCACTCGCTTCTAGTGCGCATTGAGTTGGCACGAAGCGGGAATGTGGCTAAATCAGTCATTCACTTACTGTCGTTGCCACAGTACAGACGCAGGCCGAATGTGAGCCGTTTTGTGTGCGTCTCCCCTCAACCATTATTCGGCTGACTGTAAGATCAAGGAAGAGGAGAAGCCCTTGAAACAGTTCGGAGCGGTCTGGAGGTCTGGTTGTCCAATACAGGTAGATAATTGTTTAAATCATTTAACTTTGTACGTGTGTTCCACACGCCATTGTTCTAACCTCATTACCTATGCGGATGTCCTTGCATACTAATTAGCAAACCGATCGATAACGCAGTTGATGGCGAATCGTGTTTGTTTACCGTGTGCTCGCGAAACAGCTGTTAGAAACGCCGTATTGTGTTGTAGGCGATTTGGGGTCCAAATATGTGTAACATATTTTGACAATCGTTACATCTATTAGGTTGCTGTGTTAGAATAAAACCTAGTTACTTGTGCCGGATGGAAACCTAGATTAGTTCAGTCAGTTGCTGATGCCCGAAGAACGGTTAGAAAACCAGGTAAGTTGGTAGGTGGAGTTTCAGACAAAATTGTGCTTAGTTACTAAGTAAAGGAAGAACTTAGTTCTGTGCCACCAAGAATGATGTAACTATGGTGTAATAACTTAATAGTGAATTCATTGTGTGGAACAGCGGATTTCTGTGTCAAGGTAAGTTGCTTTGGTGCTATATTTATATATATATATATGATGGGACATTGTGTGCATATATATTAGATCATGGCATGTGATACTTCCTGGAGTAAGTCCGAACGCCGAATAGGTCGTCGTGAGATAACACTGCGTGCCGTCGCGATATAAATGTGCGTTCTGAAATCTTGTCTGAGCTATCCTGTCTCTTTCGTACTGGCGCTAGTGCGAGTGAATGCTCAGGTGCTGGAAGTATGGAAGGATGCTAGGAGGCTGCATGAGACTGGGGAAATATAGAATATGGGGGAGGTAAACGCAAGTTATGAAAGTATGTGTTGGTAGGCCAAGCCAACGATGAAGTTCCATCCATGCCAAGGCTAACCCACTTGGGGAGGACAGAACTGGAAGATTTCCCTTGGAACATGTAGGGAACATGTATTCTCAAGAAGGCTTCTTGACTCTAAGGCAGAGTCCTGATAAGAAGAGTTTGCTAGGGCAGGGGCAGGTGGTCCCACCAGCAAACAGGCTTGTGTACATAGTGGGTGTGATCATGTCCTATTCCTATATCCCGAGGGATGGGATATTGATCCAGCTTATGTTTCTTAATGTACATTGATGATGTTAGGACTGAGTCTAGGGACTCTTTACTTATGTTTAGTTCAATTAACTTAGAACTATAATAATAGCCTTGTATCACTACTGACGTTAGCGACGACTGGTAGATGATTAGGGAGAGGTGAGACCAAAGATCAGACTCGTCATTCTGATATCTTGCTCTGTTTGACGGGCTGTTCTGTGAGGCCAGCTGACATTTGTGAAACCCATGCTATACTACTCTCCATATAGAGATAATGCTTTAGTTATATGCATAACTAAGTAGCATGACTGAGAGTTAAGTAGTTATTGGTAGGATGCATGTGGACTTATGTTTGGGCCAGTATACTCTCACCGGTCGCTCTTCCTTTTCAGGAGTTTGCCTGTTGAGGAACCAGTCAACTATAATGTTGTTGGCAGGAAACCACTTCGTGTGACAGAGCGAAGGGTTCAGTTCTTTACTTATCACGCCAGACTCAACCACATCAGGTACCCAATATTGATTCACCATGAGTGAAGGTTGCCTCAAGACATACAACCCACCCTGAAGGTGCCCGTGTGAGAAGTGTGGTTTGTGATTGTTCTGATAAATAGACGACACTGTTTTACTAGGAACAGTTCAGCATGTTGAGTAATCATGCTCAACGACAGGGAACACCGGTCCGTCTAGTTTGACGGGGGTTCTGCCTAAACGCAGAAGTAACTGATCTTCAGACACTTGAATGGTTCTTTGGACAGCTCTAGTGGCAGGTCCTGAGAAGAACTTCACCAAGTAGTGGTGACGTGTGTCAAGGTAACCCGGTGGAAGGGACTATGGGATTATAGTCCAACCTGAATTGTTGCCGTGAAATAGATGTCTGATTCTATTAATGTACTGTTGCAGTATCAAGATTATCAACTGTGTTATCCAAGAACTCAATAACATTTAGTAGCCATATCTGATTCTACCAGCAGTGTGACTGTAGGAGACCATTGAATTGGTCCGTGACACTTTTCCATTCATGTTCCGGTGCTGGGATAAAGGGACCATTAAATTGGTCAATACCATAGCGGTTCTGCAGTAAGACTGTGTGATAAGGGACAGACCATTAGCGTGGTCAGTGATTCGTTTAGTTCTTCGAAGTAACGACTACTTGGAGTCAAGTCCAGGAGGATTGTCTTCCAACTGGTATTGTTCGAGAAGTGTATTAACAGTGACTCCGTGGGAGTGATAGAGATGCAGTTGGTCCAGTGAAGTGTGGTCCAGCAGTGACTCTAGTGTTGTGGATCCACGCTCGGGAGACAGAGTGGTCTCCAAGGTTCTAGTCATCTCACTGGAAGGAAGCCGGGTGAGTGGCGGACCGACTGGACGGGACATCTGCATCCAATCTACTTCTCAAACTCGAGGAAGATACCTACATCTCTGAGTCTATCTATACTCTATCTTCTATTTGTGTAAATAGATTCTTCTATCAGGATGTTCATTTCAGTTCTATATTCTCAAGGGTAGAATAAACTTTATGTAAGTTGACTTGCTCTTTGTATAATGATTGAGTGTGGTCTCGGACGATGCCTCAGTGTTCATTGTTCCACAGGTGTAGGTAGTTAGTGGGGGTCTAGAATCTGGAGGGGCTTGTAGACGTAATTAACTAATATGGGATCAACCACAGAGGAAAAAGGTGTATCTGCTCATCCAACCCCTGGGGCTAGAATACACGGGAGTGCCAGAGATACCTAGGGTGTGGTTCACTCTCGCTACCCAAGGTGAACTCGTCACAATCCTCATCTTGTAGCAGGCTCTTTGCAAAAAATTGCTCTGATCAAGGCCTGCATAAAGATTTCAACCCCTTGCCAGTTTTCTTGTCTCATGCAGCTTCATGCCCAGGGTGTCAGCCACGATCTGTATCCTCCCTTGTGCTGGCTGACCTCTGCCCTTTCGTCCTGGAGCTATGACCTCCATCGCTGTTCTTTCCAAACCACTGTAACTTTCAATATGGCCTAAGTATTTCAGTTTCTGAGACATGATGTTGTTAATGAGTCAGTTTTCTTCAATGTTCAGATCTGGTAGAATGTCAGTGTTGTTCTTCTTCTTGGTCCATGATATTCTAAGAACTTTTCTGTAACGTTTTAGTCCTCAATTTTCTTCCTTATTATTCTACAGTGTGTTAGAGAAGCCTGGAATCAATTACATTTACACCTCATATACTTATTTATACACTTATACTTACTCTAATCAATTACATTTACACTTATTTACTTATTTATACACTTAATCTTACTCTAAAATCCCCCAGTGGAGAATGGACCCTCAAACGTTTCACGCTACGCCCTTCTACCCTTTTCTATGTCTTGTAGATTCTTTCATATCTTTCCTATTATACCCATCTCTTGTTTCTAATCCTCTGAACTACACATTTCCGTTATCAATGTACCACATTTGTTTTGGATACTTTTCAGCATATGCAATTGGCTGCAACACAAATATTATTAATTCACTGTGTTCACAATTCATTATATAGTCACTGGGCTGGTAGACAAGTGCTATAGTCACTGGGCTGGTATACAAGTGCTATAGTCACTGTGCTAGTAGACAAGTGCTATAGTCACTGGGCTGGTAGACAAGTGCTATGGTCCTGGGCTGGCAGACAAGTGCTATAGTCACTGGACTAGTAGACAAGTGTTATAGTCACTGGGCTAGTAGACAAGTGCTATAGTCACTGGGCTAGTAGACAAGTGTTATAGTCACTGTGCTGGTAGACAAGTGCTATAGTCATGGGCTAGTAGACAAGTTCTATAGTCACTGGGCTAAAAGACAAGTGCTATAGTCACCAGGCTGGCAGACAAAATGCTATAGTCACCAGGCTGGTAGACAAGTGCTATAGTCATCAGGCTGGTAGACAAGTGCTGTAGTCACTGGGCTGGTAGACAAGTGCTATAGTCACCAGGCTGGTAGACAAGTGCTATAGTCACTGGGCTGGTAGACAAGTGCTATAGTCACTGGGCTAGTAGACAAGTGCTATAGTCATCAGGCTGGTAGACAAGTGCTATAGTCACTGTGCTAGTAGACAAGTGCTATAGTCACTGGGCTAGTAGACAAGTGTTATAGTCACTGGGCTGGTAGACAAGTGCTATAGTCACTGGGCTGGTAGACAAGTGTTATAGTCACTGGGCTGGTAGACAAGTGCTTTAGTCACTGGGCTAGTAGACAAGTGCTATAGTCACTGGGCTAGTAGACAAGTGTTATAGTCACTGGGCTGGTAGACAAGTGCTATAGTCATGGGCTAGTAGACAAGTTCTATAGTCACTGGGCTAGTAGACAAGTGCTATAGTCACTGGGCTAGTAGACAAGTGTTATAGTCACTGGGCTGGTAGACAAGTGCTATAGTCATGGGCTAGTAGACAAGTTCTATAGTCACTGGGCTAGTAGACAAGTGCTATAGTCACTGGGCTAGTAGACAAGTGTTATAGTCACTGGGCTGGTAGACAAGTGCTATAGTCATGGGCTAGTAGACAAGTGCTCTAGTCACTGGGCTAGTAGACAAGTGCTATAGTCACTGGGCTGGTAGACAAGTGCTATAGTCACTGGGCTATAGTATGTCCACTATTGTTTGCTTCATTCACGATCAATTATTTTGAAAACTGTCTGTTGCATCGTTATGAAATTTTTCCAGCCGTCTTATATTTACCCCCACCCAAGGAACATGTCTTTGATAGGTCCAAAAACAACTTAAATAATTGAAAGCGGCGACATTTCTTTGATGTTTTGCTTAACAACTAGTGATTTCTCGCTAACAAAGTTATTTTTACGGTAATGTGAGACCTGCCAATTCTGATGACACACAAAGGCGTATCCGGATTCGTATGGGAGTGGGTGCAATGAAAGAACTAGCTTAAAATCGACAGGGTCGGCTGCATTGCACCGGGTTTTTATCCCATATGGCTCAGTTTCTTTCCGCAGTGCGAAAAGCGTCACACAAAGCACAAACTCCGTAGCTCTAGCGACGACCCTCGGGAGTCTCCGAAAAAATGCACTCGTGAAATGAAGGACGCGGCCTGGAATCGAACATACAACCTTCGGAGCCCGAGTCAGACGGCTTGACCACTTCACCACGGAGAATCCCGAGAGGGGTGCAATGTGTAATATTAGTAAAGACAGAGAATTTACAGAGGCAGGGGTAAATAATTTGTAAATTAACAGGAAAGTAGAAGGAATATATTTCTTACCTTATTTTTCATTTCCTTCTTGTGTCTTCAGCTGATGCTGATGCTGTAATGTTTAGGGCATGCAATTCGTCTGAATAGTTGGAGCAAAATATCCCAGTAAGTGTGTACGTAGATTAAGGTCTGCGATCTGCTCAGACCTTAATCTGTGTCGGACGATTCCAGAAAGTTGATGATTGCTCTCGGTTGCATAAAATTCAATCCATCCTTTCTCCAATAGTCCTCTTCCTCTTTCAACACATCGTCCTGACGTTTTTTCCAGTAACTTTTATCAATATTTAATAGCGCGGACAGACAGACAGACAGACAGACAGATAGACAGACAGACAGACAGACAGAAAGGTAGGTAGGTAGGTAAGTAGGTAGGTAGGCAGAAAGGTAGGTGGGTGGGTGGGTGGATGGATGGCTGGCTGGCTGGCTGGCTGGGTGGGTGGGTGGATGGCTGGCTGGGTGGGTCGGTCGGTCGGTCGGTGGGTGGGTGGGTGGGAAGGCAGGCAGGCAGACAGATTAGATAGATAGACAGACAGACAGACAGACAGACAGACAGACAGACAGACAGACAGACAGACAGACAGACAGACAGACAGACAGACAGACAGACAGACAGACAGACAGACAGACAGACAGACAGATAGATAGATAGATCACCGCCAGGAGCCGGGCAGAGCCAGCTAGTTTATTTATATAATCACGTTTCATGAAAGAACCCACAGTTTGACGACACCTCTGAACTATCCCATATAAATTCCCTCAGTCTGCCAAAAGCGAAAACCGCGCAGACAAATTTAAAAAACTGCGGGGTGTGTCTTGTTGAAGCGGAAATACTCTTAAAATGATGGAATGAATGCGGGGGCAATAAAATATATACCGCATATAAACAAACATTGAAATCTGCTGTACAATCTCCAGAACAAAAATTGTATTGTTGGGTGGACATAATTATAAGGTTATATATCTAAATCTCATCATTTTCCCTCAGTTGGTTACTGAGATATTGAATTTTATATTGAGGCAACCCAAAAAAAAAAAACATTATAGTAGACAAGTTCTATAGTCACTGGGCTAAACGACAAGTGCTATAGTCACCAGGCTGGTAGACAAGTGCTATAGTCACTGGGCTAGCAGACAAGTGCTATGGTCACTGGGCTGGTTTACAAGTGCTATAGTCATGGGCTAGTAGACAAGTTCTATAGTCACTGGGCTAAAAGACAAGTGCTATAGTCACCAGGCTGGCAGACAAATGCTATAGTCACCAGGCTGGCAGACACGTGCTATAGTCACCAGGCTTGTAGACAAGTGCTATAGTCATCGGGCTGGTAGACAAGTGCTATAGTCACTGGGCTGGTAGACAAGCGCTATAGTCACTGGGCTAGTAGACAAGTGCTAAAGTCATCGAGCTGGTAGACAAGTGCTATGGTCACTGGGCTGGTAGACAAGTGCTATAGTCACTGGGCTGGTAGACGTGTGCTATAGTCACTGTGCTGGTAGACATGTGCTATAGTCACTGGGCTGGTAGACAAGCGCTATAGTCACTGGGCTAGTAGACAAGTGCTAAAGTCATCGGGCTGGTAGACAAGTGCTATGGTCACTGGGCTGGTAGACAAGTGCTATAGTCACTGGGCTGGTAGACAAGTGCTATAGTCACTGTGCTGGTAGACGTGTGCTATAGTCACTGGGCTGGTAGACAAGTGCTATAGTCACTGGGCTGGTAGACAAGTGCTATAGTCACTGTGCTGGTAGACGTGTGCTATAGTCACTGTGCTGGTAGACGTGTGCTATAGTCATCAGGCTGGTAGACAAGTGCTATAGTCACTGTGCTGGTAGACGTATGGTATAGTCACTGCTGGTAGACAAGTGCTATAGTCACTGTGCTGGTAGACGTGTGCTATAGTCACTGGGCTGGTAGACAAGTGCTATAGTCACTGTGCTGGTAGACGTGTGCTATAGTCACTGTGCTGGTAGACGTGTGCTATAGTCATCGGGCTGGTAGACAAGTGCTATAGTCACTGTGCTGGTAGACGTATGGTATAGTCACTGCTGGTAGACAAGTGCTATAGTCACTGTGCTGGTAGACGTATGGTATAGTCACTGCTGGTAGACAAGCGCTATAGTCACTGGGCTAGTAGACAAGTGCTAAAGTCATCGGGCTGGTAGACAAGTGCTATAGTCACTGGGCTAGTAGACAAGTTCTATAGTCACTGGGCTGGTAGACAAGTGCTATAGTCACTGTGCTGGTAGACGTGTGCTATAGTCACTGGGCTGGTAGACAAGTGCTATAGTCACTGGGCTGGTAGACAAGTGCTATAGTCACTGTGCTGGTAGACGTGTGCTATAGTCACTGTGCTGGTAGACGTGTGCTATAGTCATCGGGCTGGTAGACAAGTGCTATAGTCACTGTGCTGGTAGACGTATGGTATAGTCACTGCTGGTAGACAAGTGCTATAGTCACTGTGCTGGTAGACGTGTGGTATAGTCACTGCTGGTAGACAAGTGCTATAGTCATTGTGCTACTTGCAGCTTACTAACATGTACAAACATATCTCTTACTTTTTCAGGGTGGCAAGGGGCTGCTCATTCTTGTCTTTAACTCCCTTGGTCTGGTCAATTGTGACAAGGATACATCTAGTACAAGCATCCAGGGCACGTAGATGGACGTCTCCAATCTGGACAGAACTCCAGCTATCCTGAGTTATCACGACGACATTTGTTATAAAACACCACATTTTGGGTTTCAACACTGTTCAATGTTCTGGTAATAAGGTACAGACAATAGGCTTAGTATGAAAAAAAAAGGCTCAAGTTTTGAGCTTCTTCTTTGTTTCTCTTCAGAGAGGCATTCAGCCTAGTTACACACATCTATAGCTCAGAAGTCAATATTTCATATGTGTAAATTTGACTTCCTCTAGACAAATTCCATTCAAGGTAACAGGTTCCATATAGCCATGGTTAGGTTTTCTTTCCTAACAATTTTGCCATAGCAGCAACCTTACTTGCCAACTCTATGCAATTTCCAACTGTCATGGGATTTTAATGTGTACAGCTTGGACATGGGACCTTCTGTTTTTTTTGTCCTTAGCCAAGAAGGCTAGGAGTCTCACTATCCAAGGGGATGTACATCATTAGAATACAATGGTTCCTGAAAAAAATCCAAGGCTATAGAATGTAAACTGAAGCAGGCAGGCTACTTACAGAGCATAGCATAGAGTCATGTTACAAGTGCGAAAGCAGTTTCTGTGGTCAAAAATTGTGACAAGAATGTTCCTTACAGCAAAACAAAGCAGGTCAAAAAATGTTCATTCATTATCTCATCTCACCTCGTTCCTCTTGTACCTTGCAGTGTCAAGGTGAAGCATAAACGGGAGAGTGCCCGTTTCTGGGCTTCATGTATCGAGATTCCCATGGATTCTGCTATTCCCTCTGTCCATCATTTATATGGCTGGCCTCTTCCTCTGCTTCCCTCTGGCCTGTACATCATTGCTTGTTATGGTATACTGTTAGTTGTCAGGCATTGGTAGCACCTTTGGTAAGGATGGCTCTCATGTCCTTTCAGGACCCATCCCCCACTGGTCCAAGTCTGACACCCAGCTCGTGCCTGTGGCTCCTAGTAGCTGTCAGCATGCGACAGCGGCCACCCCCCGGGCAACAGCTGTGAGAGGCTGGCTAAACCAGGCATGGGTATCCGATTTGGTGTCAAACCAAGAGGTAAACTAGGGTATGCCTACCCAGCATGTGAAGACAGGATTCGGCAGACTGCGCGGAAGAAATCATTCCTGATTCAACGGGCAAGATGGCGTTTACCTGCAAAGCGTTGTGGAACGTAATGAGCACGGCAAGGCACGTAGAGCGCCCTGGTCATCCACTGCACCTGTATTCGTCTCCAATCGTCTCGACTTGTCTTGCCACTGGACTCAGATGGACTCAGGCGAGAGAGTGAGGTCGACGAATTGCGCAACTCTTCCTCACTTTAATCCAAGTCATCGCGCAAGTCATTCTTCATCCAACTCACACTGTGCCGAATATCAAAGTGAATGATCATAGACTAAGTGTTGTGGACAAATTCACCTATCTTGGCAGCACCGTGTCACAAGCTGCCACAATCGATGACGAAGTGAATGCAAGAATCTCCAAGGCCAGTGCAGCCTTTGGCAGACTGTACAAGAATGTATGGGACAGAACTGGAATAAGCCTGCAAACAAAGCGAAAAGTCTACAAAGCAGTTGTATTATCCACACTGCTATATGCTTGTGAAACCTGGACTGTTTATCAGCGACACGCTAGGAAATTAAACCACTTCCACACAGTCTGCCTAAGGAAGCTACTGAAGATTAAATGGCAAGACAAGATTCCAGACACTGAAGTCCTAGAAAGAGCATCCATGCCCAGTATCCACACTCTACTGATGAAGAATCAGATTCGCTGGGCTGGTCACTTGACTTGCATGCCAGATCACAGGCTCCCTAAACGAATTTTTTACAGCGAATTGCGTTGTGGTAAACGCTCCCAAGGTGGCCAGAGGAAACGTTTTAAAGACACTCTGAAAATTTCACTGAATGCTTTTGGAATTCATCATGACACCTGGGAGGCTGCAGCCAGAGACCGAAATTCGTGGCGTGCATCATTGCGCAAAGGTGCAGTCATATGTGAGGCAACCAGGACTGCAAGAGCTGTGAAGAAAAGGCAGGACAGAAAAACCACTGCAGGAAATCCTCCTCCAGAGATGTCAAGCATTCTTTGCCCACATTGTCAAAGAACATTTCGAGCCAAAATAGCTTATCAGCCATCTTAGAACCCACGGCTCCACACCTTCAACCCCACTGGATGAAATGAATGGTCATCATCATTCTTGATGGACAAACAACAACAATACTGTTAGTTCGTAATCTAGTTATATGGCTAAACTATTTAACTTGTCTTCTCATAAAATCTAGTGCTGCTATAACCCCCACTTTAGTCCTGATTTCTTCATTTCTGATTTTCTCTCTTCTTGATACATTGAGTATTCTTCTCAGGAATCTCATTTCTTTTGTTGTGATTTTTCTTGTCTCTTTTTCTGTCATTGTCCAGGTTTGGCATTGGTACAACAGAGTTGGTGGGAAGATTGTGTTGTAGAGTGCTGTCTTAGTAACTATTGATACATGTTTGTTCTTTAGTATTGGTATTCATTTATAGGGCTATAACAAGTTACTAATTGTAACCTGTATGTTGTACTTGTGAGGTGTACATTAAATGTGTTGAGTTTTTCATCAATATTATAGCAAGGATTCAGTTTTCAGTTTCAAACAAAAAATGTCAAAGTCAATGACAATTTTAACGGTAGATCAGCATTATCAACACTCAACAACCTTCCTGTGCAGAAATGCTTTCATCCTACAGGAAAAAATTAATTACCTCTTCATCAGAATGGGTTCAGAAATTTCTCTTAGCAAAAGTTATAAGGAATGAAGCTTGGAACCCACACCATAAAATCTTGCCCTGGCATATTTTTGGATTTATAGAACAGGTAAGTAAGTACAGTAAATAAAGGACCCTTTCACATGTCTTAAGGCAGGGGTGTCAAACTCAATTCGCTCAGCGGGCCAAAACTCAAATCACACGTAGGGTTGTAGGCCGAACAGGATAAACATCCAATAACGCGAAAATTAAATCTTTTTAAACATTAATATAAATTAAAACAGAAAAACAGTTTTAATAATAAAAAATTGGTATACATATTTTCACTCTTATGTCAATTTGTAAGAGCACAATGTTTGGCATCTTTTCTTGGCTACAAGTTCGTTTATGTTGGGAGTAATGTTCTGTGTCATTGAGATTCTCATGATGGACTGCAAGTGTTCATCAGTGAGACTACTCCTGTGTGATGTTTTTTAATCTTCATCACAGAAAACAGCTGCTAACACAGATATGTGCTACCAAACATGCTCAAGTTTCGAGCCACATGTAGACGAAGCCGGGGCATCTCTTTAGGAATGAAACGAGTGAACTGTACAGGCCTCACAGTGTTGTACGTTGCCTTTAGTGTCCCATTACACTGCAGCTCTATTAACTCCATCTGCAAATTTACAGATGCAGTTTCCACATCTATGGCAAATGGATTACGAAAAAGCTCAAAATTACTTTTCTGTGCTTCAAAGTCACTAAAGCGCTGTGCGAACTCAGTGCAAAGTAAGCTAAGTTTTTCAGCAAAGTGTGCATTGGGAAACACCATAGCATTGACTTGATTTAACATTGCTTGGCAACAATAAAAGTGAGACAGGTCGCATTGGTGCATTTTAGTCTCCCATAAGCGCAGCTTCACTTGAAATGCCTTCACTACATCATGCATATCTGTGATAAAGTGATCCTGTCCCTGGAGCTGCAGGTTCTTCTTCTTCTTCTGCGTTCATCTGGAGTTTTTTTTTCCAGACGTGACTGCGTTGTGCCTGTTTACAGCAGAGCTGCGTTCTTGCGCCGTTAGGCCGACACATCGACTTCTGCAGGCATTTGTTGACCGGGTTAACCTTCCCGGGGGTTTCTTAGGACGTTTGGCTGCAGGTTCAAGTCGTTGAGATGAGTGGTTATATCAGACAGAAACGCCAACTTACATTTCCACTTTTTATCCAGAAAAACTGTGGAATCTTTTCCTTTACTATCCATGAATTGACAGATTTCCTCGATCAGATGGAAATATCTACTGAGAACTTTTCACTGACTTAGCCACCGCAGCTCTGTATGATAAGGCATGTCACCGAACGCCGACTCTATTTCCTGCAAAAAAGACTGAAATTGGCGGTGATTTAAACCTGATCAAGTTGACAGTTTTTGTTACAGTGCTCATTACATCTTCCATGTTGAGGACTTTACCACACAGCGATCCTTGGTGTATGATGCAGTGATATGCTATCAATTCACCAGTACAGTTCTACTGCATCCTTCCAACTAGTCCACTTTTATCGCCCCACATCGCTGGTGCTCCACCTGTTATCAGTCAACGAGTTTGTACCAAGGCAGGTTCATGTTTTTTAAACTTTGACATATGTTGTCAAAAATGTTTTTTCCTGTGGTCGTCCCATGCATGGGTTTTATGTCTGTAACATTCAAACTGGAGTCCACTCCATGGATGAAGATGGCGAGCTGTGCAGTGTCAGCCGTGTCATTACTTTCATCGACAGTGAGGGAGAATGCAACAAAGTCTTTGCCTTTTTTGATTTGCTGTGTTTTCACATCTGTGGCCATCTCAGAAACCTGATCAACAACCGTATTTCTGCTAAGGCTTACCTTTACCGCCAATATCAGTAAACATATATTCAGCCTCCCAGTGGCTTTGAAAGGCTCTGTTTTCAGAATCAACTTTTCACTTGGTCATTTTAAAGGCTAGCTTTGATTTAAAAAAGATTGTGCATCTACCGAAAGACGCTTAATTGATATCAGGTTAGCCGTAGAGAGAAAAGGTGATGTAATATCTGGGCACTACACTACTTTCATTTCTTATGCGTCAATCCAAAATGAGCAACTGAACGTTGCTAGGTCACTATAAAGACGAATATCCACTCACTACACAACTTTTATTTTCGCTTATTCTGATTTAAGCGAGAACGCTCTCAGGTAGCCTATCATTCAGCAAGGCAATTAGGGAATTTGATTTGCACTTTATATCGTGTCTATTAAAAACATATTTTTGTCTAAAATTCTCTCTCGGACGAAATATATTTGTATGTTGGTTGAGACCTCCCGGGCATGATATGATTGCACGCTGGGCCTGATGTAGCTCGCGGGCCTTGAGTTTGACACATATATCTTAAGGCATATTGGTCCCATGGTGCTAACCTCACATTTTTACCGACCAATCAGCACTTGATAGCTGATATTGTCAATATCACGCTAGCTACCTTTACTTCCATTTTGGAGCCCAGGTCACTTTTTAAAAATCCACATTAAGTGATACAATGTTAGGCAAATCAGAGGAAGATGCGCAAGATGTACGTGTAAAGCTTACACAGCTGGGCAACACACAGGATTAGCAACAACAATCTCATGAAAATATGAGATGACTGAGCAGTTTGGACAGTTATGATCACCAATGTCTGCTTCAGACCAGGCCCTGGAAGAAGTAGAAGAAGAGAAGAAGGAAGAAGTAAAAGAAGAGGAGGAGGAGGGAAGGAAAAGACAAGAAGATAAAAAAAAGAGGAGGTAGAGGGATATGAAGAGGGTGGAGGAGGAGCAGCAAGAGCAGATGAAGAAGGAGGAAGAGAAAAAGAAGAAGCACAAGAGGAAGAGGAGGGAGAAGAAGGAGGAAGGAGAAGAAGGAGGAAGGAGGAAGAAGAAGAAGAATGAGGTATATAGCCATGTAAATTAGTTTGGCGTGGTTTGTAAAGGTCACCTTCATGGCTTCTTCTTCTTCTTCCTCTCGTCCTCCTATATCATGCATGGGAACCTCTATTAGTGCTTCTGACTCATCCATGGACTGCACAAGGAGAATTTCAACACAGTGCACCAGTCAGGACCTAACAGGTTTTATACAAGATCTACACATACAATACGGATGTGTGTGTAAGTGTGCTTGTGTATGGGGGTTGAGTGTTGGGAACAGATTTTGAACTTTTTATTGTTTTAAATTTAATAAATTAACCTTAAAGATGGAAATAAATTATAAAAATCTGTCTCACCTCAGCAAAAGGGTCACAGTCTTCAATGATGATGTTTGCCCTGAAGTTTGTAATAGGCACAGGCTTTTGCAGTCGAGAGTTCAGATCCACCAGGGAGGATTTTGACAGCAGCATGTATCCGCAGTAGTCATGGAAGGCACACTAGCAGTGTCAAAAACAAATGTAAAATAGTCATCAGAGAGTAGCAATACTATTCTTTTTATACACAAATGATCATCTTAAGCTGGATTTTTAAAATATAGTCATATGCAGAAGAAATGACTTAACCTTTTATTAACCCTTTACAGGGCACAGCGATCAAATACGTCGTTACTACCGAATGGGCAAAACGTCTGAAAGTGACAACTAAGGGTTGAAAATACGCGACCTCAAGACTTTGCAAGACTTCCTATTGTTTACGTCCTGTTTTGCTAATAACTTGATAATGTGGGTGCCATTTTCAAGTGTTTTCTTAAAATTTGATCAGATTTTTTTTACATTTTTCTGGGTTTTTATGCTTTGTTTTTCAAAATGGATTTTGATGATTCTTCAAGTGATAGCGGAGATTTCGCTGGGTTCAATTTAAATGACATTGCAGTGCACGAAGTTACTATGAATCAGGGCTAGACATCAGTGATATCAGCATAAGCAGTGTATTCAGATCTCTTGGACTTTGAAGAACATGATTCTGATTCTGAAAATGTGTTTGTAAACAATGTATAGATGACTGACAATCGCAAACAATATGTTGTATGTTGTAAATATTTGTGTTCATGTGTGGATTAGGAAAATTTGATTATTTATTTCACATGTGAGTAAACTAATCTGCATTTATTTTCCTTCATTTTGTTTTTTTATTTCACAAAAATCTGTTCACTAACACCTTAGATTTGATGTTTTTACTAACGTAACCCTAAATCTGAAAAATTGTGCCCATTAAGAGTTTAAAAATGGAAAAACGTGTGCCCTGTAAAGGGTTAAAAGTTCTTTTTCCTATAGCCCATACTGTGTGGCATTGGTGATTGTGTTAGTCCATAACGTTTGGCACTGGTGATCGTGACGTTCCAAAGCCTTCTGTATAGTGTGCTGCCAATCATTTCTGATACTGATATTCCCCCCATACCATGATGTCAAACCCTTCAGCATCTTCTCTCTTGGTCTCTTCCTGCCTCTCCTCCCAATAGTGTGAACCAGAAATTTTGTTTGTGTTATTTCTCAACATAGAACCTGGCAACACAGTTGGTCCACCTGTCCACAAGCTTGTTGATGTTTTCTAGGCCAAGTTTTTTGGTGTGGCCTTTAACCAATTTTTCACCGCTTCCATTACTTCATTGTCATCTGCAAACTTCTGACCCCAAAAATGTTCTTTCAAGGGTCCAAACAACTGAAAGTTTGATGGCACCAAATCTGGACTGTAAGCTGGATGTTTAAAATTTAACAGCATGTTGTCCGTGGCGAAAAGGTTAGGGGCGCAGTTCATAATCCCGCATACCCGCGTTCGAAACACAGCTTTGGAAAATTTGGCAGCAGACTTATGTTGGTTTTTTATGAAATGGTATGGGTGCCGGTTGTTCAGAAAACAATGGCAAACTACTGAACGTGAACTTGCCCAGGAATCATGAACAGCCAATAAATACTGGGGTTGACTGCTGCATCCTGTAAAGGATATGCAACTAACATTAGAGTAGTGTGACATGTTATTCTGCAGTGTGCGGTAATTCAATTTATACTGATATTATGATCCATAAAAATATGGAAAGTTGTGAACAAGAAACCACAAAGGCATCCTATTCAGCTTACATGTAAGGCAGCATGAGAATACTACAAGCCAATGACAGGAACATTTTGGGAACATAAATTACAAGTACCTTGGAATGGGTTCGCCTGATGGCAAAGGACACTGGAGACAGGGAAAGCTAATCCACACACAAAAATCAGTCCAGTGGACTAGAAGTAGTAACATGACTACACTTGATTTCAAAGCGAGCAGGCGGCCCACACTCCCCCAAAAAAATGAAACAAAAACAAAAAGAAATAGGTCAGGTATGAGATTTAGCTCTCTGTAAAGCATCTCCCTGGCCTTGGTTTGGCAGATCAAAACATGTGTAATTATGCCAAGAATAAAAACAATACTCCTACATTTGAAGCGTTGGTATAGTGGTTAGTGAATGTGCTTGCCAAGATATAAGTTGGGGTTTAATCCCCAGCAGCAGCTGAATTCCTCTTTCTGACCAGTATAACTTAACAAGCATGGCTCCTGACTTACCATATCTCCTGGTTTAGCTGGGTTTTCCCAGAGTTTCTTGGCATTTGATGAATCTTTCTTCTCCTGGGATGGACCAGAAAAGTGAAGTCGCAAACCTGGGCGTTTAAAGTATGTGCTTAACCAATTGGCCACTTCATCTCCACAATCAACAGAGGGAATGGTATCTGTTTTGATACTGTGATTCAGCATAACAATTAATTTCATGCATAAAAGATAATGTTATATCAAAAAAAGACTAATTTATTACAATTTATTTCTACAAAATGTAATTAACATTTTGTTTATTTCAATATGGCTGAACAGGCCAGAATTCTTGTATAAATTTTAGAAATACTTCAGCCATGAATCTAAGACATGCTCAAGGCTATCAAAATTATATTTGTCTGAATTTAAAAAATATTTATTCATAATTACCAGCACCTTTAAACATAATAGTCTTCTTCTTCTGCCTTTTATTGCCCAGTAAAATACAAGCCCTCAACCCCTCACGCCAAGCCCTCCTTTCCTTTGCTACCTCCTGCAGCTCCGTCCATATCCCTCCCATATTATTCATCACTATCTTCAGTTTTCTTCTCAATGTTCAGTTAGGTCTCCTATTTCTTTTGTCCTGTTGGTTCCAGTTGAAGGGCTTTCTAGTTATACTAGCAACAGGTTTTCTCAATATGTATGTCGATTCCTGCGCCAAGTTTTTCCTCCCCTCTTGACTCACTATAATTTGTCCAGTTCACTCCATAAGCTGCACACTAGTGATTCTGTCATACCATTTCAGTCCTATTCTACGCAGTCATCAACTAATGAATATTTGTTAATGAATGTTCTTACTAATTATTTTAGGAATTGTCCATGTTTCTGGGCCACACGTCTTCTTCTGATAGCCCATGCCATGTGGCAAGATCATGTCTGTCAATAGCCTTCTGTTTTGTGCATTGCTAATCATTTCTGATACTAATCTTCCTCCATGCCATGATGTCAGTCTGCCCAGTATCTTCTCTCTAGGTATTCCTTGCCTCTCCTCCCCTCCATCTTGCCCATTGTCATGAAGTTCTTCAGCATTTCTCTTCTCATGGCATGCCCAAAGAATATGGACTGTCTTCTTTTGATGTGAGTAACCATTTCTCTGTATGAATTAACTGCTTTTCAGATAACTGCATTATACTTTCTATCCATTCATGATTGATTGATTGATTGATTTATTGATCCATTCATGATGTTCTCATCTTTCATCTATAAAACCACATCTTCACAGCTTCCACATAATTCCTCACTTGTCTGCTAACTGTTCATGATTCACTTCCATACATCTGGATTGGTTCAATATAGCTCTTAAGAACTCTCTTCCTCACCTCAATTGACAGAGATATATTGAAGAGAATATTCTTCAACTTGTGAAATGCTGTCTTTGCTTGGGCTATTCTACATTTAACTTCCTTAATACATCTGAGCCTTATAGCTGTACTGATTTGATGTTACATTTAAATATTCTCATTTTGGTACTTAATTTCTTTTGACTCCACAAATTTCCTAGTTCTTGTAAGTTCCTCTTGTTTTTTTTTTTTGTATGCTTATTTTAATAGTTCTCAGCCTGTTAATTAATTTGGACATCCACATATATTGTACAAAGCAATAATTTAAGAATATAATCAAACCTTCCAACAACAAAATATACAGAGAAAAACAAAGTTAGTTGCATATCCTTTACAAGACATCGCAGTCAACCCCAGCATTATCTGTGCTGTTCATGGTCTCTTGGCAAGTTTACGTTCAGTAGTTTGCCATTGCTTTCTGAACGACCGGCACCCATACCATTTCATAAAAAACCAATGTAAGGCAGCCAGGTTTCCAAATCTCCCGCAGCTGTGTTTCGAACGCTGCATGCAGGATTACGACCTGTGTCTGTAACCCCTTCGTCACGGAACGTGTTTAAGGAGGAAAGGCAACAAAACTTGATATAAGGTACTGCTTGAACAAACTGTACTCCCAAGCATTTATTGAAATTGTGTATAGTATGGCTATAGCAGTGTTTGAGACAGGTTCCAGAAATATCCCAACTCTGATGGAGAACATTTCAAGCATGTAGATCATTCAGGGATTTGTAAACATCTCTGGGCTCTCAGACTGACTCAGCCTAGAATGAGTACCAGGATATGTCCTGGGAAGTCAAGGCAGTATGATGCTGACCTCATCATCTACTGAGTGTCGATTGGTCTATAAAAATATGGGGCTAGCACTAAATACCAAACCCTCCTCGAGGTGTGGACATGGGTTCCTAGCTTTACTTTTACTAAGAGATCAGTACTACATACCTGTTGTTGGCCCACCCTGAACTAAAAAATATTCAGCAACTTTTAAAGTCAATATCTATCTTAATGTTGAATTTATAAAACAAAAAACTGACTGTTTTTGTTTATTTAACCCCCCTTCCCCCCCCCCCCTCCCCAACTCCCAAACACACACAGAAAAGATGATAGTGACAGAGTGCCTGGTTGCCATGTCACCTAGATATGTATGTTTAGCTGGCAGCTAAATTTTCAAATGTTATCTTATTGTGAGTCATGGTTTTATTAACCCTAACAAAAATATGCTGACCGCTGAATTATTATTTTTCTTTACACACCTCTCCCTCTTTTCTCTCTCTCTTTCTCTCTCTGTCTGTGTGCATACATTTGTGTGTGTGCATTCTGTGTCCACTCTGCATGTATGCACACATGTACACATGTACACATGCACACACACTAAGTATATTCTTTAAAATATAGCATGCCAACTGTAAATATTCACACAACCAAAGATCAACTGTTATTGCTGTTTGTTACAAATAAAAATCCATAAGAGTTAATGAAAATAATGTCTGTATATAAAGAATAATAATGAACAATTATCACAACGTCAGCAAACACAAACAATTACACATTTTGAGAACATGCATATTTCCAGTGGCAAGCGTGACACATTAACTACTGTGAGTCATCATAATTGTAAAGTTGTTATAATAATGCTATGCCATCAATGTCCAGATATTTCTCACACCCAAGCAAATGCTCATCTCACATGGCACACATACAATGATAGATAATTAAACTATATTCACTTGATGACTCAGCTTCATGATTTCCTGTGGCATTTCATACAAAATATATTTCCTACAATACTGCAGATAATTTTTCACTCTGTTTTCTGTTAACACTGACAGCTTTTCTGTAAACATTATAACTCACTTAATCTGAACTTTCAGTTTGGAACTTCCAACTGTTGTGTTATGACCATAGTAATTTAGTGTTGTGTCTTCAATGACTGGGAAACTGGGAAAACATAACTGTCCTTACGTGACTTTGCTAACATTGTTGTTGGTAATATCAGGATTTACTGGGAAAGAAATCGGTTCCATGCCAGGAGCTCTCAGTTGTATTTGATCACCTTGTAAGACAGGCTCAATGAGAGCCATTGTTGGTTCTTGTCTCATGGTCAGATAGATACCATCAGCAGTGCTAACAGCCCAGTGCCTGTGGTAAAATGACAGATATTATAATAAATGTCATAAGTGTTATAATAAATGCCATAAGTGTTATAACAGGTGCCATAATGAGTGCCGTCTTCACATCTGGACACATGACACTTATTCGTATATTGTACAAATATTATTCTATGTATTAAGAATAGTGTACATGCTCAGAAAATCAAACAAAACAAAGTTAAATCATGCTTACTATAGTAAACTTGTTTTGTGCCTGTACAGGCATGCACATGAAGAAATCAAGATAACACATTTGGTCTATGCTCATCTCATCTCATCTCATCATATTCCTCTTGTACCTTGCGGTGCCGAGGTGAAGTATAAACAGCGGGAGAATGCCCGCTTATGGGCTTCATGTATCGATATTCCCATGGACTCTGTTATTCCCTGCGTCCATCATTTATGTGGTCGGCCTCTTCCTCTGTTTCCCTCTGGTCTGTACATAATTGCCTGTTGTGGTATACTGTTAGTTGATAACCTACTTGCATGGCCAAACCATTTGACTTGCTGCTTTCTAATAAAATCTAGTGCAGCTGTAACCCCCACTTTAGTCCTGATTTCTTCTTTTCTGATCTTATCTCTTCTTGATACATTGAGTATTCTTCTCAGGAATCTCATTTCTGTTGTTGTGATTTTTCTTTTCTCTTTTTCTGTCATTGTCCAGGTTTGGCATTGGTAACATAGAGTTGGTAGGAAGATTGTGTTGTAAAGTGCTTTCTTAGTAGTTATTGATACATGTTTGTTCTTTAGTATTGGTGCCATTTGTCCAATGAGTTGGTTTGCCTTGTTGCATCTATTTTCGATCTCGTCTTCTGATTTGCCATTTGATGATATTATACTTCCTAGGTACTTGAAACTCTTTACTTGTTTCAAGGGATGTTCGTTTAGGTAAATCGTTGTTGCTTTTTCTTCTTTAGTTATAGTCAGTACCTCTGTTTTACTTGTGCTAATTTTCATGTTATGTTCCCTACACATTTCGTTTAGACTATTCATGTGGTCTTGTAATTCAGCTTCTGATTTTGCTATTAGTGCTTGGTCGTCCGCAAACAGGAGTTCTCTAACGGTTAGATTTACAGATGGTTCTTCTTCTGTGTTCTCGTCATGCAGTGTTCTTGCGGTCTCTGTTTGGCTGGTTTCTTTACATATGTTGTCTATATATGTTATAAACAAGAGAGGGGACAGGACACAACCTTGTCGTACTCCGGATCTTATGGTGAAGGGTTCTGAGTGTTCTCCAGTTGCTCTCACTATGCATTCACTGTTGTTGTATAAGCTTCTAAATAGGTTCATTAGGTGTGTACTCACTCCATATTGTTTAAGGATTTCCCACAGCTTGTTTCTATCTACTCTATCAAATGCCTTTTCTTGGTCGACAAAGGCTAAGTAGAGTGTTTCATTGAATTTGATTGATTTTTCTATAAGTTGTCTAAGAGAAAAGATGGCATCTGTGCATCCTTTGTTTTTCCTAAATCTAAGGTCTATGCTAAAATGTGTGAATTAGGAAAAGACATCACCCACACAGATCTCTGAGAAAGTCAACATAGATGCGTGGACTGATAATTAAAGATCATATATGGATCCAAATATGCACATCATCACTAAAGATGTTTCTACCAGATGCCCTCTATCTAAAGATAGATGAAATAAGAGACATAAAATAATATGTTACTTCATTAAAATAATCAGTGAAGGTTTGAATAAATGTTATATATATATATATATATGTTAGTTAGTTAGTTAGTTAGTCGACAGATCATCCTCGTTGCACATCGGACCATTCAGTCCATAAGTGCTCGGATCCCATCCTCAGCAAATCCCGCAGCGTGTAGCGGCTAACGACGCCAGTTCTGTGTTGGTTTATCAATCTTCTTTGGCTTCCTGCGTAGTGTTCTTGTTTGGCCACCCCTCTTTTAATTTGCTGCTCTCGCAGTCTGGCCATTGTTGTAGATTCACAGTCATCACTTGGTTCTTGCAGAAGTCTCACTTCTCGTAGAGCATTCAGAATGTCAGCCTGGTCCATGGCGCGTCCGCCCTCTATATATATATATACATGAAATTATATATAATACAAAAGAAAAATATATCACAGCATTACAATGCAAAAGAAAAGTGAAAAGTTTAATAACAACATAAATCAACGAAATTTTGGATGAAAATAAAAAAAGAACAAATCCACAGCGTTCAGTGTAACACAGTACAGCTCAAAAAGGAATATATTAAATAGAGATCAATGGAGAGAACTGGCAACCTAGAGTGAAAATGGAAATGGAAAGTAATAATAATTTAATGCCAGATGTAATTAGGATTTCACATGTGCCAACATTAGCCTGTCTCTAAGACCCTGAGGTCCCAATATTTTGATCTGAGCATAAATTCTGTATGTAATGTACACCAGCATTTGCAGTTTATGGGGGAATTGTGTCCTAAATATTGACTAATCAGTTTTCTTTTTATGGAGTGATATAGATGTAAATAAAGATGTCAGCACCAATTAGCACAAACTAAATTAACTCTGAGCTCAATTTCTCTGTGAATTTACTGTGGATGAAACCCCCAAAAATATGTTCTCTATATTAAAAACGGAAATCGGGATAAGAACAAGAGTGAGGCAAGGATGCTTCTTGTCACCCTTACTATTCTTACAGATTATAGACTGGATTATGAAGACAATAACATGCACTGTCAGAAATGGAATTTAATGGACTCCCCAACAAAGCAGCTTGATGATCTGAACTTTGCTGATGACATCGTCCTCTTGTCTCACACATGAAATTAGATGTAGGATAAACTAACAACACTAGATGACAGGTCGCAACAACTAGGTTTAAAATGTGATAGAGGAAAGACACAGATTATGAGAATGAATCAAGCAAATGATAACCTGATCTTCATTAGGGAAACCTCAATTCATTTAGGTAGCAATATAGAAGGTAGTGGAACAGATAAAGATATCATAATAAGGATACAGAAGGCTAGAGGAGCTTTCATAACATTAGGAAATTTGAGCAAGTCAAAAGGAATTAACTTGGCACAAAACTTTGAATATTCAATAAGAGATGACTGAGATGATGAAAATAGAAGTGGTAAGATGAAGCAAAACTGGAGTTGTCTACTCAAGAGCTCCGAAGGAAGTTATTTGAAGGCCAGGAAGAAAAATGTTAAAAGGTTTAATATTTTTTCAACCTTTTCTTTGAAATACATAAAGTCCCCGGGAAGGTTAACCCGGTCAACAAATGCCCGCAGAAGTCGGATATGTCGGCCTAATGGCGCAAGAATGCAGCTGTGCTGTAAACAGGCACAACGCAATCACGTCCGAAAAAAAAACTCTGGATGAATGCAGAAGTAGAAGAAGAAATACATAAAGTGAATGAGTCATTTAAAATGCTATACAGGTGATATCAAAATTGTACCTGTCTCTAAATTCCTTCCACTTGATCCCAAGTGGTGTACAATCAGCTTCCTGGATGGCTATTCCCTTAAACGATTTAATCGGGAAAATCCAGATGCCTGCAACTCTGCCTACATAGCGGTACTGGTTCTTTTTTATTTTTGGAAACCTGAGGCCAGCCACATACTTGACAACTGCAAAGGCAGCGACGGCAGCAAAGAGGGCTGGAGCTGATCCTTGGTCAAAGACATTCATGATGCGTTTGTGTGTATCCTGTACTCTGGAGCTAAATCTGTCTTACTGTACCTGCTCAACAGGTAACATTCTCACATTAGTAATACATTCAATCCAATTATCACAATTTATAACTGTCTGAATTGTCAATTACATGAAACAAATCTGAGATTAATCTATTTATAATAATGAACTCTGGAATGAACTCACTAATAGACAAATCTTATATATTAGGGACGTTCATTTGAAACAAATTCCAATGGCCTTATTCAAAAGCATGAAAGAAACATTAACAGGCGTGGTAGAATTAAACAAAGCATTCATTTTGAATGAATTATGCACCATGGGTTTGTCAGAAGAAGTCGCCGTAGGCATTCAGGCAATCATAGGCAGGCGGAGAATGCCGTCTGCAAAAATGGATTGTGGTTGCTCACTGAACCAAGTGTTTACCGCGTTCATTACATCTGCATCTGTGTGAAATCGTTGCCCCTTGAGAGCTTCTTTTAGAGGTCCGAACAAATGAAAATCACATGGTGACAAATCAAGACTAAAGGCTGGATGTTGCAGAATTTCCCACTTCTTCCTTGCTAATGCTTCCTGCGCAATGTTTGCGACATGCAGACGAGCATTCTCGTGCAACAAAATTACACCATGAGAAAGCATGCCGGGTCGTTTATTCTTTATGGCTTTTTGCAGCTTGTCTAGTGTTTGCAAGTAGTGGGTAGGGTTGATATTGACACCAGGTTCTTTAAAGTCGGACAACAATAGCCCTTCATGGTAAAAAAATGCGCTCAGCATTACCTTACCAGCGGAAACCTGTAACTTGAATTTTTTGGCTTTTGGTGATCCAGCATGCTTCCATTGCATGCTCTCTCTTTTGCTGCTCAGCTCAAAATGGTGAGACCATAATTCATCGCCTGCCACTATGCGGAAGAGAAATGCATCACCCTCCACTCTGTAGTGCAACAAGTGGTTCAAATACCATCCCATGCGTTCCTCTTTTTGGTGGTCGGTCAACACACGTGGTACCCACTGTGAACACACCTTCCGATATTGCAGTTTCTTACGAAGGACCTTTTGAATTGTCCCAATTGACACATCAAATTCTTTCGCTAGCGAACGTATGTTTTGACAACGGTTCATCTGTACTGCTGCATCAATTTTGACGATGGTTTTTTCTGTTGCGACAATATGCACTTGACCCAGCCATTGAAGATCTGTCGCGAACTGACGTCCTTTCCAAAACATTCGTGCCCAGTCTGTCACTGTTGTCTTTGACACACATTTGTTACCGTATGCTGCCTGCATTCTTCGATGAATGTCCACTGGTCAACATCCTTCAAATGAAAGAAACTGAATCATTGCTCTTTGAGCTTCTTTGGATGGATTTTGGATCAACCTGGCCATTGTCTCAATGGTCAGAAACAGAACCTATGCATCATGGGACATTAAGCATGTGCTCTTTTATTCATTGGTCAGTACTTATCACATGACTATGACATGATCATGTTCAACGTACAATATTACGTGCGGTGCGGCACGAACAGATTTCAAACGAACACACCTTAAACATTACTATACATCTAGCCATAGGAAACCTGGCTTCAATTCAGCGTGAATCATCATAAATGCACTCCAGACATAGAAGCAGTAGCAACGCAATGGCTAGCTTGACTGCATGCAGGACCCTTGGGCCTGTGTCTAATTTCTCCTTGAAGTGGGGATATTTTATAAAAAATGTGCCTGAGCTCCCAGGTCGAATAGACTTAAACTGGGTACCAGGAAATGTTCTGGGAAGTAAAGGTGATCAATGTAATATTGAACCATCATCCATCAAGTGCCGACTGATCTATGAAAATATGGAAATTAGCACCTTTTACCAAATACGCCACGTGATATGGAAAAAGGCCCTTTATTTCTACATGCTCCAGACATATTCCATAGGTGTAATTATCGCTTCCATAATAAATCTATCAGCATTCAGCAACTAATTCTGCAAGTTCAGTGACAAGCATACTCATGCATTTTGTGTGCTGCTCTTGACTTGCCACTCTGATCTTCAATCCAATATTTTGCATGCTAGCTATCGATGCTCGCCTGTGTGTTACCAGGACCCCTACCATACATGTTGTAATTAAGGAGAGTTGGTAGGGGACTGGCTTCCCCAGCTGCAAAATCTATCCAACCATGAACAAGTCTGAAGAAAAGGAAAGAGAAATTAACTCTGCCAATCAAGATGAAAGGAGGCTCTTATCCAAGAAGAAGTATAACATTATGTGGAGACACCATAAGGAGTCTTGATCACCGACTTGTTTACTTGTCTCCAGGGCCTGTAACCAGCTTTCTGGTTGCTTGTTCATTGTCCAGGCTACAGTGCCAAATAGTAGTGTTCAATATACATAACATTTGACAATCCTCTTTTTTAATGTGTTGTTAATCTCTCTAGATTTTAATACTGATTTCATGATGTTGAAAACATGTTTGGCCTTTACTATTATCTTTCTGATATCCTTTTCACTTCTGCCATCATCTATTAATTATTACATGTCCAAGATAGGAGAAACTTGTCGCTCGTAATAGTATCTTCCCATTTACTGTGATATTCATTGATAATCTATCCTTTCCACTGCTAATTATCATAGTTTTTTTCTTTTTAGATATTAATATCTAAGCCACATTCTGCACTATGCATGTTTACTTGTTCCACTAGGTCTTGTAACTCTTGCTCGCTTTCTGCTAGTAACAAGGTATCATCAGCATTCCTAAGATTGTTTATGATTCTTCCATTAATGTTAAGTCAAGGCAGTTTGACTTAATTAAAAATTCTTTGTGTATGTAAGTTTAAGAGGTTTGGTGGCAATGTACATTACTGTCATACTACTTTTGATCTCAATGGGTGATTAATACTTATTTCCATATCTAATTGTCACCACTTGTCCCTTGTACAAGTTACTAATAAGTCTGATGTCCTTTCCGTCTACTCGTATATCCTGAAGACATGTAATTAATCATTCATATTGTACTCTGTCAAAAGCTTTCTTGTAGTCTATAAAACATACATATATGCATATTTTTCAATCAATATTCTCAAACAGATTATGGCTTCTCTAGAGCCTCTGGTCTTCAGCTACTTTCTCATCTATTTTGAATTCTTTCTTGTATGACCTTGAGGATATCCTTAGTTATATAGCTCATTAAGCTTCACAATCAAAAGCTCTTGGCTTCTTGGGTAGTGTGATGAAAATGGATGTTTTCAAATCCTCAAGGTTGTTCCTAGTATTATATATATATATATATATATATATATATATATATATATATATATATATATATATATATATATATATATATCATTACATAATTCTGTGATAGTATCACTATCAGTGCTATCTTGTCAGAACCTGGAGCCTTTTTTGTTTCAATTTTTTAAATAACTTTCTCTACTTCAGCCTTTGTTGTTTGAGTTTGGTCCATCTTGATTATTACAGTTTTGGTTTATTGCCTCTGTTGTTCTAACATAAATCCCCCGTGTGTTCTGTTCATCTTTTTTATTACATCGGTATTATTTATCAACTATAACTAGTATAATTTATAATTTCTCACTATTTTTATTTTCCTCTACTGCTTTATTTTACATCCACTGTTGTTATTCTGTCCATGCAATTATATATATATATATTTTGTGCCATTTTGCTATATTTTTTTGGGGTGTAAATCTTTTTTATATTTTCATGCAATCCTTTTGAGTTGTGTTTTATTTCTAGATCCTCTATTTCTTTACATTTTATGTGAACCCAGACTTCTTTGAATAGCTGTACATCTACAAACCTAGCGGTCGGGTTAAGGTCAAGAGGCGGGGCTAAGAATCCCAGTCTCCAGTAAATGAGACCGTTCACCACTGGGGGATTGATCGTTGACTGTTCATGCTGGATAGCCAGTGCACTGTCAACAGCTCTGTTATGACATTGAAATATTAATACTTAGGAAAAGTTTTTATTTCCGTTTTAAAAACTGATTGATAAAAATACTTACCGCTGTATTCGGGGCCCAAACCTCTCCTCAGACACAAGCCTGCTGATGTCGAGTCTCAGTCTCAACGTGTAGGAGTTCAAAGGTCACACAAGGTGTATAGTTTCTGATAGGGGCACTTATTTCTCTTTCAAGGTGCCCAAACATTCCTATATGGGCCAACACGAAGATGAAACAACCCACAGATTGAAATTGTTAATGAATAATATTAATAATGCTTATTATTAAAATTTATCTGTTTGCACTTGAACAATATAGGAGCAAAATGTGTTTAGTTTTAACTCTTTCAGTTCTACTGCCCAACACATGACACGTTTATTACTTTGTGCTTCTGTTCCAGTTTAATACATTAATCATTAATCCACGTTATCTCAAATGTTACTTTAACTCCATTTGTCCCATAATGCTATGATGCTAATAATGTAGATCAAAATGAAAATACCTTTAAAGTACAGCTTCTTATAATGATGATGATCATCAAGTACCTTGCCGTAGATCAGCATGGCTGAGTGGAAAAGATCACCTGTTTTCCGGTGTGCTGATGCCGAGGTAATGGGTTCAACCCCTACACCAGTCCTGCTGGACTAAAATGTTGACCTATCGTCCTTGACTTAAGGACGTTAATTACAAGTATCTCTGAAGTCAGAGTGAGTTCGCCTGATGGCGAGAGATACTGCTAATAGGGAAAGCTAGTCCACACGCAAAATTCAGTCCAGCACTACTAGAAGTAGTGTGTATGAACTACGCTTGAGTTCAAAGCGAGCGAGCGCAAAAAAAGTACCTTTGCCAACTGGCGTAGGCTTCCATGTCTCTCCACAGATCTCGGTCTTTGGTGTTCTTGATTAACTGCTGATGATATTCCTCCATGTCACCGTCTCAATCCATCCAGCATCATTTCTCTTGGTCTGCCTCTCTTCTCCTTGATCTTTCTAGTCGTCACGATGTTCCCCGGCGCCTCTCTTCTCATCAAATGATCAAAGTAAGCTCTTTGGTAAACAGCTTTCTTATGACAGAGCGAGTTAAACTAACAGCTGTAGGGAGAGGTTAACAAAGAGAATATGGAAGAACAGAAAGCTTAATGCCAAAACAAAAGTCCTGGCCTGTCAAGTCATCTATCTATGTGGCAGGATAAGATAGGACCACAAGTACTCCATCCATCCATCATGTGACATGCCGGTAAGCGTGGGCGGTCATGTTCTGCCATCTCACTCGATCACCAGAGTCGTGGATCAGCTCCGTGTTTCTGTCTCGACCATGCCACAAGGCCAAGCCATCCAGGTACTTGCTTCTAGGTCTTCCCCTTGGTCTGTTCCCCTCGATCTTACCAGTTGTCACCAAATTCTCCAATCCATTTCTTCTCATAACATGCCCAAAAAATTGGGACTGTCCACGTCTAATGTCTCTAATCAGTTTACGAACTTCATTTGTTTCTTGAAGGACTTGTTCATTGGTCTTTCTGGCTGTCCATGGTATTCTTTGCATTTTCCTCAGAAACCACATCTCTACAGCCATCAGATGTTTTTCAGCCTGACTGCTCATTGTCCACGCTTCACATCCATATAAAAGTACAGGTTCAATGTAGCATCTCAACACTCTTTTTCTCGTTTCAATTGACATCTTTTTATTGGTCAATATGTTTTTCATCTTGCTAAAGGCTACTTTTGCCATGGCGATTCATCCACAAGTACTGGAGTACTGGAAAGATTGGGTGATATGGCGGTTTGTCCCATGCTGTCCTCGTAGATGGATAGGACACATTGGGAGGATGGACGATGATAGAATACGAAAGTACATTTTTAGGTGTAATACAGATGGGTAAAAGATCTCGGGAACGGCCTTTGCTGGGGTACAAAGATGTCTGTAAGCAGAACATGAATGGTACAGGCATTGATATTGCACTCTGGGAGCAAGTCGCTGCTAATCACGTTGCATGGAGGGGAAAGATTAGGTATGGAATAAATACAACAGAGAAAATGATTGCAGATAGGTCAGACACTGAGCGTGTGAGACGTCAGATAGTGCGTGACGATGGAAATGACCATGTGTTCACACACTGGCGAGGAATAGCAAGAAGAGGCAAGATACGGTGTGTGAATAGTCATTGAACCACGGCTAGCAAGAGGAATAGTAGAAATAAAATATATATCAGAAAGAATCATAACAGTGAGAATAAAAGAACAAACAATTACAACATATGTACGAGGGCGAGTCAATAAATAAGTCACACAGTTCTGTGGGATGGCAGGTAAATGTAGTTGGTGTTTTCTACAGGTGTCATCAGGTGACAGCAAAATCGAACTTTATATTCCCGTTCGTCAGATGGCGCTGGGTGTCTCATGCTCATGCGCAGCGTATAAACAAAATGGCAACTGTATTTACGGAGTGTACAACCAAAAAGCAACGTGCTGTTGTGCGTTTTGTGTGTGTGCTTGCGTGCGTGCGTGTGTACGTGTGTGTGTGTGGGGGGGGGGGGAGGACTGCATGCAAAGGACATTCATAAGGAAACGCTTCCTGTTTATGCTGACAAATGTTTGTCCCGTAAAGCGGTGCATAGCTGGGTAGAAAAATTTCTCAAGGACGCTCTAAAATTGTTGATGACATCCAATCTGGTCGTCCTGTTTAGATTGCAATAGAAGCATCCGTGCAGCGGGTGGAGGAGATTATTAGAGGTGACAGGCGAGTAACGATATATTCGGTAGCATCTGCAATAGGGTGCTCACGTAGTTTAGCATACAGCATAATGCATGATCGATTGAAATTTAAGAAAGTGTGCTCAAGGTTGGTACCCAGACCATTGAAGGAGGAACACAAAATGAACTTCACTATTTATGTACTCTTCCCTTTCTTTGCCGATCTCTACAGATATCGGAACACCCCCCCCCTCCCCTTTCTTTTTATTCATGTATTTCGTCTGGCTTACACTTTATACACAACATCACTTTCTTTAAGCTGACCAATAGAGCCCCCGATAGTGCATTTTGATTTTCGCGCCCTATGGTTCAGACGTCGCGAGGACCTAATCTGGCAATTTCATCTCATCTCATCTCGTGTTCCTCTTGTACCTTGCGGTGTTGAGGTGAAGTATAAACTTCGTGAGAGTGCCCGATTATGGGTTTCATATATCGATAGATCTGGCAATTTAAACGAAAATATGTCGTATCAGTGTCGTCTTGTTTTTGTGTGCCAACAAAGACTTTCCTGTCGTAATGCCCATTTGTGTCACTTGTGACTGTGTTTTCGTAAAGCCAACCTTTTCCATATTCCGTTTTTGTTGATTTACCCATTGCATCTGCGCAGCTATACTGCAGTTCTTCTTCGTTCATCCGGAGTTTTTTTTCGGATGTGATTGCGTTGTGCCTGTTTACAGCAGAGCTGCGTTCTTGCGCCGTTAGGCCGACACATCCGACTTCTGCGGGCATTTGTTGACCGGGTTAACCTTCCCGGATACTGCAGTTCAACCTATTTCGTTTCTCTGTTATTAAAGAGGAGTCACATTTGTCTCTTGTTGTTGTTGTTGTTTTGTTTTTTTTGGGTATTTTTTCGTTTGTTCGTTTGCTTTGGACTTAAGCGTGGTCCATTCACGTGTTACTACTTGTTGTGTACTGGACTGATTGTTCTATTCAGAAGTCATGTATATATCGCAGACAGAATGTTGGTATCATCATCATCTAGTGCATTGCCGGTTGGTGTGGGCACTCTTGCCTCTCCACAAATTACAATCTCCGAAGTCATGGATCAATTCGTGTGTTGACTCCCTCCCGTACCATGACACAAGAATGTCAAGAATCTTCTCACGCGGTCTTCCCCTATTTCTCTTTCTGCAAATCTTTCCGGTTGTCACAACATGTTCTAGTTTTTGTCTTCTCATAACGTGACCAAGGTAAGAGACCAAGGGGAAGACCGAGAAGTAAATACCTGGATGGCTTGGCCACGTGGCATGGTCGAGACAGGAAAACGGAGCTGATCCACGACTTTTGTGATCGAGTGAGACGACAGAACATGACCGCCCACGCTTATATACATGACACATAATGGATGGATGGATTGTACGTGGGCCAAAAAACGATGGGTGCCTCTTTCTGATGTTTGTGATAAGTTGTCTTTGCGGCACAGCTTCCCTTAAAACGTCCTGATTGCTCTTTTTGGCAGTCCAATTAATTTTCAGCAATCTTCTATAGAACCACATCTCCTAGCGAATGTGGTGACAATTGACAAGATTGAGGGAGAAAAAATTCATTGAAGGCAAAGAAGTGAATATCTGCTAATTGACTGCGATTGCTGTCGACATCATGGTACTGCATAAATCAGCCAAAGAATAAGCAAGAACGCCGACTTGCCGTATGGAGTGAAGCTCAGTAAAAATGCTGACACCGCATAGATAAACACACATTATGTACGTACAGCACCGACCGTTTTAAAGCAAATGGTTGAGTCTGCATATGCACAGTTACAATTTATTTCGTTGTACACTGATTACTGGTCGCCTGCGTGTGTGTTCTTTACTTAAAACTTGAAACTAGCATCAACAAAACTAGACCGTCAGTAATTCTTGCCCTTCGTCGTCAACCTGCGCTTTAACACACACTGTCGGGGTGATTTTATTTCATTTGACTGAGGTGATTAACCAATGGCTCACGTTCATCATCATTATGTGTCATGACGATAAGCGTGGGCGGTCACGTTTCGCCATCTTACGCGATCACCAGAGTCGTGGATCAGCTAGATGTTTTTCTCTCTACCATGCCACTTGGCCAAGCCATCCAGATATTTACTTCTTTGCATTCAATGTTTTTTGTCTCCCTCAATCTTGTCAGTTGTCACCACATTCTCTTGTTTATCTCTTCTCATAAAGTGCGCAAAAAAAATCTCGTGTCTACGCTAATTTCTCTAATCACTTTACAGTTTTTATTTGTTTCTCGCAGGACTTGCTCACTGTCTTTTCTATCTGTCCATGGTACTCTTTGCATTTCCCTCAGAATCCACATCTCCACTGCAGTTAGATGTTTTTCAATTTGTCTGCTCATTGTCCATATTTCACACCCCTACAGCAGTACAGATTCTATGTAGTACTTAAACACTTTTTTTCTTTCGTTGCAATTGACGTTTTTTTTTTTTTTGGATCAGTAGGCTATGTTATGCATTCCATTTTACATTAGGCAACTGTTTCATAGCCATTCTTGTTCTAATCTCTTCAAGGCACCCACCATCAGATGTTATGAATGTTCCGAGATAGTTGTACCGATTCACTTGTATAAGAATTTTCCCTTTTACCCGTATTTTACTTTGAGGTATTTCTTTTATAATATTGTTGATGTTATGTCCGCCAATGTCGATTCCTCTATCTTCTAAATTTCTCAGTATTTTCATCGCATACGGAAAACAAAACATCTGGAGACATTACACATCCCTGTTAAATACCTCTCTTAATAGTCTGATATTTACTGCATTATCAGTCTTATGACCGCTTGTTGTTTTCAATATATGTTTTTAAAAACACAAAAAGGTCTACATGGTCATTTCCGTCAGTGTGTTTATCTGCAAGCATCTTTATCATGTCTGTTGAGTTGAGTTGAGCTAAACACTGACATCACTGCACTCAGGACAATACCATACGCGCTCCGTCTCCTAGTTCAACAGCCAGCGAAGAGTCACACTACTAATCCTTCCCATCGCTATCTGATTGAAAGTTCTCCCGGTCTTCTCGCTGTTTTGAGATTCTATCAGAACCCCTGCCAATCCCCCACAATATCATTCTTTTCACATACGGGTTCTCAATCTGTTTCCCCACCTGGCCCCACAGGAGCACGACCACCGCTCCCTTGTCCATAGGTAATCTAGCACCAAGCGGTGCACCCCCCCCCCCCCCACATGGCCAGGGCAAAAAAAAAAACATCCATACGATTCTCAAAATCTGTGACCTCTGAAGCAAAGTACTTAGTAACATAAACAGCACAGCTGTCTTGACATTTTAGTGTTATTAGTTCAAGTAGTATCCATTTTTCGTTCTTCTTTTTCAGCGTTCCGAGCCTTGAGGTTCTTTGCTGCAGATAAAATCCGTCTCTCTGCTTGACCTTCTCTTGCAAGTCGTTGATTCCAAGTGCTTGTACTACAAGCAGGTCTGTATATATATTCTCTCTCCACCGTCTTCTCGGTCTACTGTCATTTATTTCCTGAGTGTAAGAGTCCTTTAACGTTCCGAGATCATTAGTCCAAATAAGTCAGTCCGAATTCGAGGCTTATGTATCTGTTTCGTAACAAAATAGTTTTTACAAAGGTGGGGATGTTAACCCCACGCTTCCAACCTGGAGCTTTGTCTGTTCTCTACTCTTTGACCTGTCCGGCTTGGGAGGCCCTGCTGGTAGCTACGCTACCGCCGGCATAGCTCTCGGGGTCATTTAGAAACTCAAGCTCCCCCACCACGACAGTGTGGAAACACCATTGGGGGAGACTTTTCATTATACTTTCTAAAAATGTATATGTGTGTGATTGTTTCCCCAGGGACATAGGTTTCATTATCAGTCAAGTTGTCTGGTTGAATGGCTGTTCTCCAGGAAGGTTAACCCGGTCAACAAATGCCCGCAGAAGTCGGCCTAACGGCGCAAGAACGCAGCTCTGCTGTAAACAGGCACAACACAATCACGTCCGGAAAAAAAACTCCGGATGAACGCAGAAGAAGAATGGCTGTTAAGAACACACTGCAGTCAGATAATGCAGACGGGAAAACTATTATACACAGCATCCCACGCCATATGGCACACGGCCATGTGTAAAATTAGCAGTGTTATAGTTTTTGTGTGTTGAATGTTAAGTCAGTTGCATATCCTTTACAGGACGTTGCAGTCAACCCCAGCGTTTTATGGCTGTTTGTGATTTTTTTTTCTGGGGAAGGGGATTTACGTTGCGTAGTTTGCTAAAGCTTTCTGAAAGACCGGCAAGCATACCTTTGTATGGGAACCAACGCAAGGCAGTCTGCTTCCAAATCTCCAACAGCTGTTTCAAACGCGGTATCTATATATATATAAAAGACGATGTATCTATGTATGTGTATAGGGATGTATTTGATGCGTTCGATAACGGTCCATCTGATTGAAATGAAATTTTCTACATGTATTCTTTACATTACCGTGCAGCTAACTGTAATAGTTTGTTAGTGTACAATCAGCTATTTACTTACTAAAATTTAATATTTAAATTATCATTTATATATAGCAAGGGGACAACTTAAGAAAAGTTATTTCAAGGGGCATAACTTTTAATATCATTGCTATATATTTTATATATAGATTGTTGCATTGTTTTCAAAGATTTATAAACTCTTTGTCTATAGTTATTTACAGGCATATGAGTTATAATAAATAATGATATAATCTTTAAGGCATTTTCAAAGTTTTCATAAAAATAATGCATCTATTTAAATAGTGAAAATTTTCTAACTTATCTTTTTATTTTTCTTCAACAGCACATTAATTTTTTTAACATTCACATATGTATGGCGAGTTACACCCACGTTGGATATTTATGATGACCATGTTAAACATTTCCTCACCGAGTTACTTTTCATGCATTTTAATGCTTATTGTTCTTTTGTTGTCAAAGAATTGCTTCATAAGAGATGTTGAATGGAAGAATGTATGAGAGGAAATAGAGAAGAAGGGCAGAATGTAGGACGGGCCTACGAAAGATTTTCGTTCGTTTAAAAAAATAGTAATTTTTTGTGAGAAAGTTAGTTGCATATCGTTTGCAGTACTCTACAGTCAACCTACCGCCCACCATTTATTGGCTGTTTGTGATATCTTGGTAAGTTTACTTTAGATAGATCTCTTCCAATCATATTTTCTACTATCAATCTATTCTATCTATATTTTTAACAGGAACGGGCCGAACATAGATATATATGTGATAGCGCCAGACCAACGAATTTTGGTTTGGTCTATATCGAGTTAAAAATCTGGACGACGCCGGAAACGCCACGTGAAACAAAGGGACCTGAGGCCATTTTCATTGTAACAGCCGGCTGGGTTTGTGAAGGCAGGCGCTTGGGCCCTGTGTAAATAGTTTATGGCCAGCCTGCCTTGAGACAAGACATGTGGGGTTTCTCATCTGTTCATCAGTGAAAAACTTGGCACAGGAGAAAGCCGTAAGTTTAAAATGTTTAATTTAATAAATATTTGTTAAATCGCAGCACACGCCATGTTACCAGCTTGAAAAGCGTTGGCGTGGGAAAACTGATGTGTGTGAACAGAGTGTGTTAGTCGAGGTGGTAGGAACAAAGAAATATAAACAGATCAATGTAACGTCCCTGAGATTTTAGGCATACAACATTTAATTCAGAGAGATTTAAGCAATCAGACGTGATGTGAAATATGTAGAATAGGTCATTGGTGGTGATTAAGTGTCATGCCAGCCATGCTGGCACAAGATTATTTTGTTGGGAATTATTTTACATGGTTATCCTATGGCATTAATGTGTTACTGGCTAAATAGATATGTGGGAGATTCACCAAAATATACAATGTGTTGGGCCAGAGACCTGTAGATAATGACCTCCCTGAACTGAAGACATTCTGTAAGTGAATGCTGGGCTGTATGGGGAGGTGTAGTAGGCTGAGGTTGTTGCATTAGAAGGTGTTCCATCCTAGCAATATCAAGTGTAATCTCATGACAGCAGTGGCACAACTGGAGAAGACAATAAAGTGGGTGACCTGATGATGCAACATTGATTGTTGTAATTAACAATTAGAGATGTAGTCACCTTGAAGAAGGAGGTAGCAACGAATGATAATGACAGACATCAAGAGTTACCTCAGAATAACAAAATAGATAATTAGATGTGGGAGGGACATTTATGACCTATGGGTTAATTCATGTGTTATATTGTATGTGCTCATTGCTTCATGTGTTTAATATGTTTTCTTTACAATAATCATAGGTTGTGTTTTCCATTGTTGCAGGAGCGGCTGACTAGTTAGTGCCAGCAGGCCTAGGTTCTTGGTGGGACAGTAAATTGTGTCACAACTCTTTGTTTATGTTGTGTAACCTATGTTTTTGTAGTGTCTTATTGTCATCTGTGTCAAAGTCCTTTATTGTATCATTCTACTCAGCTACTGTTTGAAGCACCTGTGTTGTGGTATTTGGTGTACCCTGTTGTGTTAAGTTCTGGTGACTGAATAGGGGCCACCCTTGGTTGATGTTTGATATATGCAGTTGTCTGTTGTACCTGTAAGTGAACATCCCTTATTGAATGCTTTATTCAATGTGTTTGAACACAAATTGTCACCAAAATTTGTAGCAGTTGATAAATAAAGAGCTATTTTTGTACTGTTTTTGATTTGTTTGTCTCTTTTAGTTTTTACAACCACTATTTCTACCACAATCTAACACCTTATTTCATTGCTTGGGCTCTAACATGGTGTTTCCTGTGTGAACATCTATAAAATAGTTTCTCAGCAGAGGTGACCCAAAAAACCAAGATCTGTGGAGAGTCATGACTGCCTAAGCCAGCTGGCATGGCAATTTATGATGATGAAATAAAAACTATGGCTTGTAATAGAAGTAAGAAAAAAGAAGAAATTTGTTGCATATCCCTTACGGGACGTCGCAGTCAACACCAGCATTTTTCAGCTGCTGTTGATGTACTAGGCAAGTGTTACGTTCAGTAGTTTGTCATTGCTTTCTGAATGACCGGCTCACATACCAACATGTTATAACAACGCGACACGGTCTGCTGCACAAATCGGTCGCATCTGAGCTTCGAATGCCTGGTACCGGTACCCTTGAGATGTATTCGATATATGGTGTAGCCCCATGTTTGTAATAACCAACCAACACTCAATGGGTGATGTGGTTAGTATAACTGTAACAACCAATCAGCACTCAATGGATGATGTGGTTAGTACCTCTCTGTAACAACCAATCAGCACTCAATGGGCGATGTGGTTAGTATCTCTCTGTAACAACCAATCAACACTCAATGGGTGATGTGGTTAGTATCTCTCTGTAACAACCAATCAACACTCAATGGGTGATGTGGTTAGTATCTCTCTGTAACAACCAATCAACACTCAATGGGTGATGTGGTTAGTATCTCTCTGTAACAACCAATCAACACTCAATGGGTGATGTGGTTAGTATCTCTCTGTAACAACCTATCAGAACTCAATGGGTGATGTGGTTAGTATCACTCTGTAACAACCAATCAACACTCAATGGGTGATGTGGTTAGTATCACTGTAACAACCAATCAACACTCAGTGGCTGATGTGGTTAGTATCACTCTGATCACCTTTACTTCCCAGAGCATCTCTTGGTACTTGATTCAGGCTGGATCGACCTGGGAACCTAGGTCAATTTATTTCAAAACCTCTCATCTCAATGGGGATTTGAACACATGACCACCAGCCTGGCAGGCAAGCAAGCTAGCCACGGTGCTGCCCAGGCTCCCTTGAGGAAACTAAGCCGGCCATATTTGTATTGACCGACTAGCACTCAGTGAGTTATATGGTCAATGTCACGCTGGCCAACATTACTTCCAGAAATTTCCGAGCACTCATTTTAGGCCAGGTCAGACTATGTACATTTGTATTAATTCCCTGTCCTGATCAGGATTTGAACATATAACCATCGGGCCACCAAGGAAGCGGTCTAGCCATTCTGCTACCATGTCATCCTATGTCTTGCAACAGTAAATGACAAACAGATGAAAAACCAACTTCAGTTAACATTGCTGACAGATGAAAAACTTCAACGAACATTGCTAACTGAAAGACGACTGAAACAAGTTAACTGCTGCTCATATCTTGATCACATAACAGAAAATAGTAGGTACATCATAGAAAGCACAAAGTTGAGTTGAGTCGAGTACCGACATCAACGCACTCCGTCCTCATCTTCAACAGCCAGCAAAGAGTCCCAATAGTAATGGTACCAGTAGTAGTCTGATTATGTGTCTGCCAGGCCTTTCCTCAGAGTCCTGAGTGTGGGTCAGATTCTCTGGTCACTCCCTGCAGCACCATTCTCTCCAGGCTGTGATGACCTATCTGTTTTTCGGTACTATACACACGATACCAAAGGGCCCCCACCCCATCTGCCTTATCATGCACCAATGCCCCACCGAGCGGTGCAGACCCAGCCCATCTGTCCGCCTGCTCTTTACCCAACACACCAGCATATCCTGAGGAAAAAAATCCAACAGATGCTTTCAATTTTTAATTGTAGAATGGAAGCCTGCCACTCTGCCCGAGGCATGCCCGCCTTCATCTTTCTCATCATACTTTATGAGCCTGTTATAGAAATCACAAAGAAAATAGCAATGGCTAAAACTCATCAACTGTAAGAAATTCTGACAAATGAATAACATACAATTATATCAACTACAAAATTAGACCCACCCGTATATTGCTTTGTGCATTCTACATTGTTATATGACACAGAGACATGGACTATGGCCAAACAGTTGGGGGCAAGACAGATCAGACTAGTTGCCATCTTCACAACAAAGATTGTCATCAACAGTTCTGTCAGTCTTGTCTCACAACACAATGGTAAAGTCTAAAACTGAATTTCCAGTCCAGCTATTGTTATATTATCACTGAAACCATTGTCTTCCTCTAACATGTTTGCCTTTCATCTTTTCTTCTACCATGGCCTTCAGGAGGGTATTAACATCATTTTTTATGAATCTAAAATATATCATTTGTTAAATCCTGATCTTGTTTAGTAATTCTCTCATCATTTCTAGTTTTTTTTTACACACTAGGTTGGTTGGTTGTGAATCCTCAGGAGGACTGATTTTGAGCTCTCAAATGTGATGCATCACATTGGCAATCAGGTCATCTGGGCCCTGAAAGGGCTTGCTGCTTCTATTGGACATGGCTATAGAAACTTTTCTCCACCTCTGTACAATAGTACCATATCCAAGGGGATTGTATCGCAGAGCACTCCGTTCCCCTCTCCAAGCTCTAAACTTGCAGGGTTGCAGGACTGGTACTGGAACTTCACATCTGTGGAGAAGCATATTAGGATGTCACCAGGTTATGATTCAGCACAGCACTTATGGACGGCTTGGAATTGAGCCTAGGCTGGAAATGTTTCCTCCACTGGGTTTCTAGTATTTCATTGTCAACATACTCCAACTAATGCCCTGCTGAATTGTTTAAGACATTTGTGTCATTTTGTCTTGTCATATTTGCCACATATTTCTAAACAGGCACATTGAAATGACATTCTTCCTTTGTTCTGCTTGTTCATAGTTCAGGACTCTGCACTATATAACAACAAAGGTTAAACATGGAACTTGATGACTCAGTTTTAACCAATATGATTGCTTGCTTGTTAGAATATTTTGCACATTGTGGAATACAACTTCAGCCTTTCCAATACTACCTGTATTTTCTCTATACAATCAGTGTATAAAAACATTCATACTATATATGTAGTGACAAAATATCACTCATGTAGTGACAAGATAATGCAATAAATAAATACATGAACGTAATCCTCCCTAGTAACTTTAATAAAACTTTCATTTTTTCATATGGTGTTGGCTATATTTTGAAACATTGTCATGAATGCCTAAACAATAATATCACTGTGTTTTCAACTAACATGGAAATAATTTCATGGTAAATGAAAACATTCATTAATTGGTGTCTGCGCAAAACAAAAGTAGTAAAATGATATGACAGAATCACCAACGTGGAGGTCATGGAGAGAACTAGACAAATACCAGTGAACCAAGAGGTGAAGACAAGTAGCTGGTGCTGGATAGCCTATGTCCCAGTGGGGAATAAGACTGAAATGGAGTCATGCCATCTTCTTTAGCCAAGGTGAGAACACAACAAATGACATGGCTTTAGAACATACAATTATAACTAAATAAAGTAGGCAAGTAAGCACATTTGTAGCTAATGAATCCAAGACTTTAATTCTGACTTAACAGAGTTACTGGAACATACACATATTAAAGCAATATTATTGCATTTACACTCATCAGGTAGGTCCATAGCCCTTATCACTGCCCTTTGAAAACATTTGTGATCCCTTCACCGGGGGAATATTGCTGTGTGCTTTATGATGATTTTTTACAGAGCATAAGCAGAAGAGTATAAAACCCACTGACCACCTGCATTATAAGTATCTTCATCTTCTGTCAGAAATGGAGCACTCACTGGCATTTCATGAGTTCTGTGTTATTGGTATTATATCACAGTTTCTGACAATGATTATTTGTAGCTGTATTTTACACAATATTCTTCCTTTTCATGCTGTTCTACAAAGAAGATTTTGTAGGTAACATACACACACAAAACATGTCTTTAATCATGTAGAATTGGTAACATACTCCTTATGCAGCAAACAATCATTTCATTAGTTTCTCCTTTCAGCAAAAACACATTTCAGTTTTTAGAACAATTGTATGAGCAGTATAGAGTAACCATGAGAGCATGGGTTGCTTAATACTGAAGGAGTCAAAATTAACTATTTCAGTGCCAGAAGGTTTTACGGCAGATGCTCAAAGGAGACAACCACAATGAAATATCAGAGTGCATTACTAATGAGGCTCAATACACATTGGAAGTGGTCAGTGGGGATGCCAGATTTCTTTGCCTCTGACCAAATGTAAGGCAGTTCTGTCTTTTGTATTTTCATGCCCAGGGTGTTTTTAATTATGTGTGTCTGTTATCGAAATGATCTGCCCCTGTCTCATGTACAAAGTGCAGCATTTCCCATTATTTTTCTTCCTGACAATTATGATGTTTCATGCGGCCAACATGTTTTATTTCCTGAGACTTGATACTATTTATATTCAGATCCAGCAGAATGTCAGTTTTTATTTTCATCTTCATCCACAGTATTGTTTCTGTAAGACCAAAGTGGAGCAATTTTATTTTCTCCTGCAGTGTTTGTGAAATGCTCCATGACGGACATCCATGTGTTGCCTCAGAAAAGATGTTCTCATAATGTTTACTTGTATTTGTTTGCTGGTGTTGTGCCATGGTGTCTTCATGCTGTTTAAGATCTGCATTGCTATAATTAGTCTTCTTCTCACTTCGTTTGAACTGTCCTCATTGTCGTTCATTATGAAGACAAGATATTTAAAGTTTATGACGTTTTCAATCTCTTCATTTGCCGACTAATTTTTGGCTGACATGTTTGTCTGTGGGCATCATTTTTGTGTTTTTTCCCACTCACATTGAAAGGTTTTGATATTCATTATGTCTTTTAACAGGCAACATTAACTGCTTTAATCCCTTGGCTCTATTTGAGAGGAGACCATGTCATCTTCATATGTGAGTTCTGGTACTGGGTTTCCACCAATTATAAATGGATCAAAACAGTTACAGACTTTCTTATTTTTTACATTTTCTGCACATATTTTGAACATATGGGGAGAAAGTAGAGTCCCCCTGTCTTACTCCTCTTCGCACCTCAACCCAGCATGATGTTTCACAAGTTACTCTTTACAGCTACCCGTTTGTGATACAATGATTCAATTCAGAGGACCATTAGAGAATGAAAGAAGAAGCAAATGAAAGAAGAAGTAGAAGAAGCGAAAGCTAGAAGAAGGAATATAAAACAGGGACTAAATGTATTGAAAAACCCTCTCTCCCCTGATGTTCCACCAGCTTCAGAAGTTGAAATTCAAGTATTACTGCTGTCTATGGAACAAGTACGAAGATCTATATTGTCCTCTTTTGCATTCTTCTTCTTCTTCAGCTTTCCGAGCCATTGAGGTTCTGTGCTGCAAATACAATCCGTCTCCATTCGTCTCTCTGGTGGACCTTCTCTTGCCAGTCGTTGATTCCAAGTACATGTATTATCTCTCCACCGTCTTCTTGGTCTACCTCGGGGTCTACGGTCATTTATTTCCTGAGTGTAAGCGAGTTTTGTTTCCATATTATCTTCCATTCTTTCTATATGCCCCAGCCATTGTAGTCTATAAGCCTTCATGATACCAGTGATTAGCGGGGACTTAAACAGATCATAAATGTCTTTGTTACTTCTTCTTTTCCACTCTCCACTTTGTGTATCCCTAATGGGTCCTCTTTTGCATTACTCAAAAATATTTATCATACTGACACACATCGTGACATCAGCAACAATATCAGTTACCAGCACAGGCACTACATCAAAGTAGATATGCAACGAGAGCAACAGGATATCTGACAAAAAATTGATTGACAACATCAAAGATATTGTACAATCACATGTAATGACCATCTCCAGTGCCACCCATCGGGCATGAGAGGTTAGCTATTCCTCCCCACGACACTTGACGGAAAAAAATCAAAGATGATGATGATGATTGTTTGGGAAGAAAGTGTCACAAGAAAAGCTGTTAACTCATGTGATGTATAGTATACATGTGTCTGACCACTGCCTGACTGCCTTGTAAACATTTGCTTCTTCCCTCATGAATACAATCTCAACCTTATCTTTCAAAGTATCTGGACACAAGCTACTGTATAACAGTAGATGGTACTACCTGCATTTTGCTAGCGCCAAATGTTGGGCAGCACTCACCGAACCTGAGACCTCACATTGTGCCAACTGGTTTTAGGTGGAGGAGCGTAAATAGGAGGGTACAAGCCTTACCCTACTGTGAGGAAATGCAACCTAAAGACTAAATATCGTGGCAGAGCAGACCAGGCCCTCAGATTTTGTCAGCAGCTGGTCTAAGATCAAAGCCCCAACAGGTGGACAGTTAGAGCATTGCTTTACTGATCCAGCAGCTTGTCTTGTTCTAGATGTATTGGTGTTAAATTTCCTCTGAGGTTATCTAGGCAAGCCGAGAGAGTGATGATGCTGTATGGGCAACACATGGTCTCTACAATTCAGCCCAGACTTTGTGTTATAGAGAGGTATGGCTCCATCCCTGGTTCCCACCAAGGGTTGTAGTTATAGTGCCTTGTTTTGAAGCACAATGTAACAAACGACTGTCTATCAAGACGGCAAAGTGCCAGTAAAGTAAGTTAAATCTGGACACATTCTCAATCTTATCTTTCAAAGTATCTATGCTGGTACTTTATTAAATGGACTCACTAAGTAAGCACTCAGAAAATTATTTTTGCACATGTTTTCAAAGGTGAACATTAATTCTTTGATTTACATGAGACCATTAATTTCAACATCAGTGTTCTGATTCCTCGCCTTATATCATGTAGTTTCTGTTTCGTAGCATTTTTACAGCTTTACTGTTCAACCCATTGCATTTCTCACTGTCATCCCTTCAATAACTGGAACTTTTTGTTTTCCATCTCGTCTTTATTGTTTTCATCTGACTTGTTGTTCACATGCTGATGAAGGCTTTCTAGCAGCAGCATTCATTATATTACTTGTCATTGTATTCTTGTAAAGCTTACCAATTTCACTTTCCATTTATTTTTAATACTCTGAAATTATAGGATACCTGTTTAATAGCCATTTTAAACTGTATGTATCCATAATTTTGTATTTTTGTTTTATTTAACATAAGCCGGTCTTCCTGATCTAGGGGTTACACAACTTTCTCCATGATCCTGTGTACTCTCGTGACGTTTGCGAGAATCGGTAGCGGTTCTCTCCACGTCACTAACTTATGGGGTATGTGAGCTGGTCGCTCAGAAAGCAATGGCAAACTACTGAGCCAAGAAATCAACAATCAGCTGAAAGATGCTGATGTTGACAGTGATGTCCTGTAAAGGATATACAAACAAAAAAAAACATAAAAAGACAATGAAGGAAATAACTGACACATAAGGCACTATACATACAAAATATCTGCACACAAGTAAAGAAAGTAACATTTATCTAGGCCTTTTGCAATAGATGACAATAACATAGGCTTGGCAGGTTAAAACATCTGTTTGTCCAAAATGTTTGCTTTGGACGTAAATGTCTTGTGCCTGTTTACAGTAGAGCTACGATATTTGCACTTTTCGGCCGACACATCCAACTTCTTCAGGAGTTTGTTAATCAGGTTAATCTTCCAGCATAAGGCATTCTACAATCATCAAATGCGTTGCTGACTGGTGTACTTTATGATGTTTCTTCACAACTCATTACCTCATCTCCTTGATATAATAATTCCATTGGTCAATTTAATTTCACATAAGACACCTTCCTTACTATTAACTATAATCTATATTGATATATGGTATAGTAGTTTTGTCCAATAGCAACATTAACATATATGTAAGCAAATCTAATTTACTCCAATAATTTGTCATAGACTTCAAATGAAAATGCAATTCCATTTTCCTCACATGTTTCTACCGGCACATGTTCATTCACTGTGTTAGGAACCTTCTTGAAAATGTTCTCATCAATGGCTGGGAAGAAAGTGTCACAAGTGAAGTTGCCGTGAACTCTTGTGATGTATATTCTACACGGATTTGGTCTCTGCATGGCCTCCTTGTAGACACTTGCCCCTCCAATCACGAACACACTTTCAACCTCGTTTTGGAGAGTGTCAAACAGTTCCAGAGCTTTATCAAACGACTTCACTAGGTAGGCGCCTTCAATGTTGTTCTGCATCTGTGTACTCAAGACCACGTTAACTCTATCACTCAAGGGGCGAAACTTTGGCGGTATAGACAGCCACGTATTCTTACCCATGATCACCATGTTTTTCTTCCCAGCATTTTTAGTTACCGTGGTGATTTTCTTGAAGAAGGCCATATCTTGTTTGAGCCGCCAAGGAAGGCTGCCCTCGATACCAATGCCCATGTTGTTACAAGCTGCCACGACGATATGTAACTTGCTGGTAGTGGAACACATTGTCACGCAAGAGAGAGACAGCTTGTTTGACTATTCGTAAAGAAAATATATGTATTGACTGAACTAAGCGATTTATCTGTAACCAAATGCACAAATACAGAAACAGCGAGTTCTTCTCCGGAGGACGAGAGATCACACACACTGTCACACTGTGACTGTACCAGAATTTCAAGGAGACAACCTCGACATTTCATTTTCGCGCCAAATGAAGGGAGGTAATATAGGCGGTGTCTTGTTGCAAATGACCCTTGGGAGCTTTATCCCACTTATTAAAAAGACATCATTTACAGTTTGTTGTTTGGGTCGATCAATAACTGTTAATTTATTTCTCACGCTTATTTACTCGCGTCATGGGTTTCCCGACTGTTGGCATTTCTAAGTTTTCTTAACGTAAACCCAAAATTGAGTGCGTCCTTGAAACAGATTCTTTGTCTCTCGCACAAAATAGTACCTTATGTTAGTTAGCTAGTTAGTCGAGGTTCCAACTTCACGGACAACAGTCGTCCCCATTATGCTCCGTTCTTGTGCCAGTAAATATCACACAAAATGCTCCCCACTGTCCTATGTGAAAAGTGGAACAGACAGGAGTCTCGGCAATCCAAAAGCCCGCACAGGTACACTGTGCATAATGCCGCCGCCAGAATGCCAACACAAAAGTCATCCACGAAAACCACAGTTCATCGTCGATGGAATCGACAGTCACCAGAAAGACCTCACTGACCCGGGTTTTCTCACATGGCTCTGTCTCTATCCGCAGGGCGACCCGCCGAAAGCGTCACATAAAGCATGAACTCCGTAGCTACAGGACCGACTTCCAGGAGTCTCCTGAAAAATGCACTCGTGAACCGAAAAGGCAAATCAGTCAATTCAGAAACAGCCGGTAGCCATTGTTCCGAACATGTAAGTGCCTTATACTATCTTTAACTTGTGTCCTTCGTCCACCACTGGGACAAAGTAAAGCCCTCAACCAAGTCACACCAAGCCATCCTGTCCTATCTTTTGCCATTTCCTGTATCTCCCGAATTGTCCTCCCCATATTATTTATCCGTCTTTAATTCTTTTTATGTGTCTTTCTTTAGGTCTCCCACTATTTATCACCTCAAATTTCAGAGCACGTACAGCTATCCACTTGTACAGCAACAATACTCCTTTTGAGAGAAGTCCCCGGCGTTTCACTCGTACCGCGAGCTTCAGTTGTCCACGAACATGTTACTGTATCAAGCACTAGTCACAGTTGCACCCCTTTCCAGGAAATGTACCAATATAGATAGGTCCCTTGATATTCTCAAAAATGGTCATCATGACTTTCCAAGCGTATTCCTGCGTCTTGAATTTTTTCTTAAAGTGAAAACAACGGATGTTTTCACTGATTCTCTAGCTCGTAATGATGCACACTGGACTCAGTTTCCTATCAAAATTTGATGGAGAAACGCATCTCCTTCTCGAGCAAAACTGATCCAAATACCCCCGTATGAGAAAGCTGTCTTGGGACCCATCTGTTACTCACTTTCCTATAATGGAGGACATCATTAACAATTTGGTACGCAGCACCGTGACTCAATGTTGAAATCCACGGCTATTTCATCAACAGTGAGTCGCCTGTTAGACTAATAGACTAGCCGGTAGCTCTGCAGTTTCACTTTAAAACGTATTAAAAGTCGAGAGGAATCGACTTCATTGCACCAGGTTTTATCCCATATGGCTCATTCTCTTTCCACAGGACGACCTGCAGAAAGCGTCGCACAAAGCACGAACTCCGTAGCTCCAGCGACGACCCCCAGAAGTCTCCGAGAAAAATGCACTCGTGAACCTAAAGACGTAGCCCAGAATCGAACCCACAACCGTCGGAGTGCGAGGCAGATGGCTTGATCACTTCGCCACGGAGACTCCCGTGAAATTTCACTATGTCATTTATCACACTTACAGGTCTCTCACTATGCGATTCATCAATAAAGTTTTATCTTCCAATGTAAAATCTTTTAACCCATTGGCCAGATCCAACCATATCATGTGGAGTTCCTCCTTCTTCGTCTTCGCTCTCTGGATAGCATCCCAGATCATGGTGCCGTGTCCGAGACAACCGGGGACTCCAGGTGCCCCCCCCCCCTTTTTTTTAAAACCGCTGTCTCTATGTGCTTGTTCCCCATCAAGTACTCAATGCACTTAAAACTATGGCTGCAATGGACACAGAGCAGAGAATGCTTTTCACACTATACCAGCACTTGACCTCTCAGTGACTGATTATGGACTAGGACTGCTCACTGTCTCAAAGAGTCCGCTGGTGAAGTTATGCGGGTCATTCTGGGATGCACCAGAGACACCCCAGTAGTGTGTATGCGTTACATCTTTGGTTTGCCGACTGTTGCAGGTAGGTTCAAGGTGATGCAGGCGAAGGCATATCTCAGAGTAGCTGCAGACACAGATCACCCTTTGCATGAGGCGCTGGACGCAGTCAGCGACTGATAAGTGGGAAATTATGGATGGCTCAAGCGGAGGATACAATCAGACAGGTGTGCCCCTTGGAGAACATTAGCTTAGGAGAGGAGTGGGTCAGAGTGCCAGCGGAGCAGTCAGACTTGTGCAAAGTTATAATCACATTGAGCCGGGAGTGTAGGGAGTGGCCAGCAGGGGCCACGGAAGTGGAAATCCAGCAACTAATTCAGGATAATAATGCTCGCTCGGGTGATGTGATTATCTACACAGATGGTTCGGTGTCGAGAGGTAAGAGAAGTGCCTGGGGGTTCTTATCAAAAGCAAATAGTCGACGTTTGGTGCAGGAGAGCCTGGCATATGATACCACAACATCTAGCTTAAGCATGGAGGTGGAGGCGGTCAGTGCAGCTTTCCGCTGGATCGAGAATACGATACACACATACATCGTGATTGTAACTGACTCAGAAAACATGCTGAGGAAGGTGAGGACAGGCACGTTTCGTGTCGAGTGGCTTGCTTCGCTTCGGAGGTCACGGGTGGCAAGCATCGCCTGGATCTTTTCTCCGGGGTGTGCTGGGGAATGAACAGGCGGACAGATTGGTCCAGTATAAAATAATAAAAAAACAACAACACTAGTATACTACGAACGACGTTTCAATTATAAAATCTTCATCGGGAACGGAACAACACAAACAGATCTAAAAAAACAACAACATGAAATTATAACATTTAATAACATTAAAACACAAATCCTTCGTTGTCAGGAAGGCGGCGCAGAAGTTCAGTTCAGTTAAGTTGTGAAAGGTGCCAAATGAGAAAATGTGTAGCCGAAGGTGTGCAGTTAGACAGTTTTGTTTTCTTTTGTTTCAACCCTAGCATGAAAAACAGCAGAAATACCACAGTATTGGTTGCACAGCTACCGTGTCCCACTCCCAAAGCCAGGCAAGGATCATTCAAAACTAGATGGATACAGAATAATCACCTTGCAAAATACCTTCAGCAAAGTACTCGAGAAGATAGTAGCATCAAGCTACAGCAGCACTTGGGAAGTTGTAAACTGCTCCCCAAAGAGCTTTGGAATTACCGGCCTGGGAAGAACACCTGGGCCAATGCGGCAATATTTGCATTCAATGTCTATGAGGGCTTCCAGAATAAACAAGAGACGGTGGCGGTGGCACTTGACCTGGAAGATGCTTACATCAGAGCCAGGTATGATCGTTTGATATACACTATTTTGGACATGGAGGTCTGCCCTTGACTTGTCAAATGGATTGCGGCAGTACTTTATGAGTGTAAAATCGCACGGATTCATGACTTCTAACCCCTGTACTATTATTACACCTGGACTGCCACAGGGATCTGCCATGTCACCAGTGCTCTTTAATGTATACACCAGCAAAGTCGCAGCTATTGAGTCACCAGGAATTGGTAGAATCTTGACAGCTGCAGATGATGTGCTCGTGTACAGACAGGGAAGAGAAAGAGAAAGAATGCCTGAAGACGTACAGTCGGCAGTAAATAGGGTGGTGGGGTGGTGCACGGACTCGGGTAACGTAATCAATCCAGACAAGGCATCGGTTGTTATTCCCAGGATAACCGAATCGTTAAGGCATATGTCCAATGTATTAATGTATTGCGTACATTGAATGGATGTCCTCTCAGTCATCAAGTACCCTGCCAGCTGGCGTAGGCGTTCATGGCTCTCCACAGATCTCGGTCTTTGGTGTTCTGGGTCAATTCTGCTGATGATATTCCTATATGCCACTGTCTCAATCCATCCAGCATCATTTCTCTTGGTCTGCTCTGCCTCTCTTCCCCTCGATCTTTCCAGTTGTCACGATGTTCTCCAATGCCTCTCTTCTCATCACATCCTCTCAGTAGAGGGAGTAAATTGAAGTAGTTGGGAATCAACCTTCGACAGGTGTATGTCTTTTAAGGATCATGTGGAGGCTTTGGTGGTGAATGCTAGAAAGGGACTTAACGTACCAAGGGTGTTGGCAACAACACGAGTAGTGTAGAGGATGCTTTACGTTCTCTTTCAGCAGTTAATAATTTCAGTCATTAAGTATTGTTTGGGGCTACTGACAGTATAAAATTGCCAGCTTGAATGGTTGGAGCGCATACAGTATGCGGTCGATCCTGGGGTGCACAAAGGACACACCAATTATGTGCAGGAGGCATATCCTTGCATTACCAACAATTGTGGACAGGCACAGGGTCCTTCAAGCCAAATGATACACGAGTAGCTGAATGAGAATTGTATGGATATTCTGCCCTGGTCATTGGGGGGGGGGGGGGGTGTTGTTGTTGCAGGAGAATGAAGGACAAGAGAGAGGTGGTCGGGCGCCTGTGTGACCAGGTGGAGAACGTGGTGGAATAGACTGAAAACTCGCATGTAGAGAGAATGATATTGCTGGGGATCAGCAAGGGTTCTGGACGAATAACAAAACTAAGAGGGAAGACCAGGAGAACCTTTCAACCGATGGCAGTTGGAACAATTAGCAGTATGACTCTTTACTGACTGAACGAGGGAAAGGGGCGTGTGTGGTAATGTCCTGAGTGTCGTGATGTTGGTTCTTAGCTCAACTAAACACAGTGAATTGTGTTGCACTGTTTTGTTTAACTTGTGGCTCAGTACATTTCACGGGCATTTGATCAGGTTTGCTCTCCCTAGCCTTTGGCTGTCCCGAGTCTACCTACAGGGCGGCAAAATTGTGCACATTTTGACTGATCCCTACCCCCTGACCAGCTCAACATGGAAGACTCTACGTATAAGCTCTTCAAGTCACTGGAACATACTAGCCTCTCCAATAGAAGGGTGTCTGGTTTCACAACGACAGTCAAGCCAGGCCAGTATTATTGTCCACAAGAAAACAATGGGTCACTATCTTGGTTGGGGTGGAAGGAGAATCAAAACACAACAACCGGAGTAAAAATTTAAACAAAAACTGTAGTTTTATTTACAATGAGTAAATCAATTATGGCAGTGTTATCTGACTAAACAAATAAATAAATACACATATATGGAATAATTTGCTAACCTTTGTGACCTGCTAGTAACATGACAGTCTACCAACAATTAACTATAACTAAACACACAAACAAATGCAAGGATGATACAAATACTCCTTAATGGTGAAATGATATAGGTCATAATTAACATGGCAAGCGTTGGTGCATATCCCTTAGCTCTGACAAATGAAATGATTTAAGATTACAGATCACCACTAGCTCTCTCAGTGGTTTTGTAACATCTAGTTTCCCTCTCTAACCAACCATACACAAGGTATAGGTGATGCCAAATTACTGGCCAAGTGGCTAAAATGCTGGGTTAGAATCCTTGGTAAGGTGTGGATTTATTTCTGTCCCGGGAGGAAAAAAGAAAGCCCTAACCTGCACAGTTCGCGGCGACTGCACTAACCAGGCGGCCTTAATTCCTCAGGCTCAAGACATCCCTGTTCTACACCACATGGTACTTCTTCTTCTTCTGCGTTCATCCAGTTTTTTTTTTTCGGACGTGATTGCGTTCTTGCGCCATTAGGCCGACACATCCGACTTCTGCGGGCACCACAAGGTACTGTAGGCAGTAAAATGATGAGCAGTGTCTTTCGTCAACAATTTTCCTTTCAAGACAAGATCCTGAAAATTATTTGATACCCACTTTTTGTAGCAGGGTCTTTCCATATCCACAATGGTTAATACAAAAATGCAGCCACTTCAACTCTGACTACTGTTTGGGTAAGCAAACACAGCGAGGCTCACAAACATACATGTTTATCTGTTTCACATAGACTACAACAGTTCAGTGATTGTTCCACTATCATCATCACGTAGCAGGTAGTTTACATTTATCACTGCCTGGAGAAAAGCTTCTCCAGCCTTGCTTGTTCTCATGTCTATCACATGCTCATACCCAAGCTTCTCCAGCCTTGCTTGTTCTCCTGTCTCACACATGTTCATGCTCCAGCCTTGCTTGTTCTCCTGTCTCTCACATGTTCATGCCCAGGGTGTCTGCACTCTCCTGTCTCTCACATGTTCATACCCAAGCTTCTCCAGCCTTGCTTGTTCTCCTGTCTCTCACATGTTCATGCCGAGTCTCTGCACTCTCCTGTCTCACACATGTTCATGCCCAAGCTTCTCCAGCTTAGCTTTGCTTGTTCTCCTGTCTCTCACATGTTCATGCCCAGGGTGTTTGCACTCTCCTGGGTCCATCCTGGTTCTGGTCAACCTCAGCCTGTTCTGCCAGGAACCATGTCCTCCATCACTGTCCTGTACAAGCCACTGTCATGTTTAACAAGGACAAAGTATTTCAGTGTCCAGAACATCATGCTCTTTATAAGTCAGTTTTCTTCAATAATCAGATTGTGTAGTATGTCACCATTTTATTTCTCACTCCTAGATATTCTAAGAACTATTCTGTAACATTTAAGCTCAGATTTTCTTCTTTAGTGATTGCATAATGGTCTATAGCTCACATTATACAGATGTATGTTGCCACAGGAAATATGCATGTTCTCAAAATTGTTTACTTTAATTTGTTTGCTAGTGTTGTGTTATTGGTTCTTGATACTGTTTAATCTCTGCCTTGCTAATGCCAGCAGGTGCTCAGCGTGGTTGATATGGAACTGCACTGATAATGTCATGAGTGTGGTTGGATGAGGATCCCATGCTGGTGTTTGTCATCTCACCAAGTTAGGAAGAGACTGGTCATCTATCCTTCCATGCACTCAGGCCTGCCAAATGTGATGGCCCTACCACATCAGACCAATAGCAGGAAACTGCCTGGGAACAAAGGATTATTATTTCTACGGCCAGTTTACACATGATTTATTTTGAACTGCCCCCATTTGTTGATTATGGAGCTAAGATATCCACAGTTGGCAACATTTTCTATTTCTACATAGTTGACTGTGATGTTTGGTTGGCATGTAGTTTTTTTTAATCATCCCTCTATGTAACTATGGAGTTGACTACAACTACAACTCTCAGGAATTTGTCAGCTTACATTAGTTGGACCAGACACCTGTAGATTCAGTTGCCGACTGCAAGAGATGATTGTAGTAGTGTCTTATTTATTTCACATCAGTATAGTATATAGTGTTAGCAACAGAGGTATTTCCCCAGCTTCCTTCATTTATTAATGGAGCTGAAAACACACAGCATAACATGAAGCCTTACAGGGTGATATGAACAGTCAGTCACTGAGAGGGTTGTTTCATACACCAACAGAATGAGCCATGTCAAGACAATTTGGAGAAAACACGACCTTGGATTGGCAATGCTTGAGTATTCATGTCAAAGCTCAAGGCCACAAGGACCCAGTGTCATCTACACATAGAGGAGCTGTCACAATAAAGATTGTGAGAAAGCAGATAAGCCCAAACAGTTCTCACAATAAAGTTAATGCCAAGTATCATTATAATACTGTTGAACTGCAGCCGAGCACAAGTCCTTTAACTTGTGTCAACCATGAACTATTTATAAAGCCACCCAAGATCTACTCTTCTAACACAAGTATTTCTGTGTGAGGTGTGCAGAGGGTGTTTCCACTTATTTAATACACAGAAAACAGGTTTCAAGCCATTAAAGAAGGAACAGAAACATTACAACTATTCACTGAAATCAAAATCAATGAGCTAAAGAATTTGGTATACAAATAAATGCTAGTACGACACAGTTGTTGGCAATTGCCAAACAAACCAAGATTAATGTTAACATAGAGAGTATGACCACTAAACAAGTTCAGAAGTTTCCCTATCTGGGCCAAATCATTACAGAAGATGCTTTAGGTGAAATAAGATCAAGAATTGCAGTAGCTAAAATGCTTTTTGAAAAAACAAACATTCCTATCATCAAGTAACATCAATATTGATGAAGATACAAATAATCACTTGAGATGCGGTATTATCACAGGATGCAAAGAAAAAGCAGGACAGAAAGAGATAAAATGTTTACATAATTAAAGATATAGAAGAAAATATGCAACTACTGAGCAACACAGAAAAAGGAAGGTTATCTAAGCTTGGTCACAATATTAGATGTTGAGATCTATGGCTGAAAACACTGGATGGCAAGAAAAGAAAACATCCTAAGTAGGGCTGCGGCCGATTAATTTAAATTTAATAGTTAACTTTTGAAAAATGAATGATTAATTAATCGTTAATTTCGATTAAAGCAAAACAATTATAGTCATATAACTCACATTATAGTCGTATTTGTCAAAAATCGAAATAACACTGGATTGTCTTGTTCATATGTCATCTAATAACCAACTATGCAAACAGACGAGTATGTTGACAGTATTTGCTTCAAGTGACGAGCGCGTCTTATTAACAATATAACCAGCAGAGCTGAACAATCGTTCACATGGAACTGAGGTAGCTGGTATGCACAGAATGGTCTTGGCAAGGAATGCCAATTTTGGATATCGATGTTCATTAAGTTTCCACCATTGTAAAGGGTCAACCGATTCAGCAACTTTCTTATCCATTTCAGACTCAATTAGCTTAATACTCTCTTCATTTGGTTCACATATAGTTTCATTGTCAATGTCAGTATCATTCGTTGCAGCAGTCTCCATCTGCTCATCATGAACATTAACTGCTATTTGTTGTTCAATATGTAACCAAGTTCGTTCTTTTGCATCTTTTGACAAACACTTCAGGTATTTGTAGCGTGGATCAAGTGCTGTTGCAATCTGTAGTATTTAAATACTTGTCATATTAGCTACACGTTCACTGAAGTCATTAATACATGCTGCCTTAAATTTAGTTATGTAGCCCGGATCATCATCGTGTACAGTCATATGCTTTGTCAACAATGACAGCAGTGGCAATACACAGCTACATGAAACAAAATCTTGACCGCCAAGCAGGACTGTGGTCTGAGAGAATAACTCCAAAACTTTGACATATTTCGAAATCTTCTCCCAATATGAACCTGACAGTTTTGGACTTTTGTATTGCTTCTTTTCATCTGACATGTAGACAGTTAATGCTTCTCTGACCTGTAGAAGACTCTGTAGCATAATAAACATACTGTTTCATCTTGTTGGTACATCTTGCTGCAGCTTACACAATGGTGACTCAGTACAATTTTGCAACTCGGTTGTGTTTGCAGCACTATGTTTAAAATGTCCGATAATTTTTCGACATCCGGTTCATTTGTATAAGTGATGGGAGAAAAGTTTTAGATTAATCGTAAAAAAAATTAATCGTTAAAAAAAAATTAACGATTAATCGATTAATTAATCGTTAACTTCCGCAGCCCTAATCCTAAGTAAAACTATATGACACAAGCCTGCATGTATGTTGGGACACAGATTTATGCTGAGCTGAAGAGAGTTGCTGAAAATAGGAGGCATTGGAGGGACATGATTAGATGACTCCAACACCAGTCTCAGACTGGGTGACCGAATGAACGAAATGGGTTTTAGTTTGAGAAAAGATACAAATGCGCAGAACCTGATGAGACAAATGACAAAGCCTACAATAAATGCTTGAGCTACATCAACTGATAACTCAAATATCATACTAAAGGCTGTACTGTCATGAGGGAGTAAATGGGTCGGTTACTTACAGATGTCATAGATGTTTCTGTTAAATAAAGCTAAGATGCACTTTCATGTTAGATGTGCATAGGTGGCAAAGGTTAGAAGAGTCAAACAGCACTAAATGAGCACGGATAGTCTTTTGGATTGTGTGAGGACAGGAGGTTTTTTAACATGCATTAGGGAAAAAACACCACTGCTCTGCCTCTCTTCCCCTCGATCTTTCCAGTTGTCACGATGTTCACATTAGCTACAGACTTATACTTTTGTCAATGTTTTACAGAGGCCACATTGTCTATCACTTCTTTGACATCAATTGGTGATCGTGTGAGATGGCGAAACATGACCGCCCACTCTTATCAGCACGGAACATGATGATGATGATGACTTTACTTATTTTAAACAAAACATAATTAAACAAACAGTTATTCACATGACATATCAGTGATATGCCAATTCTAGTTGTCAGCACACAGTTTCAGTCTCAAATTATGCTCTTTTAGCTAAAAAATAATAATACGAAAGTGTATTTTAAGGATGTGAGGTCAAGTGTTGGCATCTTTGTCCGATGAAGATTTAAAGTTTCACCAAATTGCCACATTTGGAGCATAACATTTTGTTTTCATTATACCATGGTGGAATTAGATTTTTCACAATACACGAATGGAAGAGTTGGATCTCACAAATTACTCATAAACATACCATCTTGTATGGCAGTGACTTTATCACTACAGTCATCTTATAAATATTATTTATTATACAGCATATATACACAGAACAATGTAATTTGCAAAACATTGTCCTTATCTTATATAAAAAATAAAATTCACAAACATTGGTTTAAAAAAATGCTTGGCTATGATCACAAAGTAAACACCCACACAATCCACCCACACCACATTGCTACCAATCATTAACCAGCATTCTTATTATTGGCTGTGCTAGGCAGATAAGAGACCACTGAAATGAAAAGAATTAAAGTCCACCAAGCTAACAAGAACATAACAAAAATAAATAATAATCTCTATTCAAAATTAACAACTTAGGCTTGGGTGAATGGAATAATGTATATAAATAAGGCAAACAGATTAGGGGAAGCATTGGGCAGCAGATCAAAGTATACACATCTGGTGTCATGCCTTGAAGGAAGATTTAACAGGTGAATACGTGAATGAACGGTTCAGTTAAATTGAACATAAGATAAGATGAATGGCTCAAATAATGCAACATGATATAGTATGAATAGTTCAGGATAATGTATCATATAATACAAAATGTAACAAATGATAATATGAAATGCAAAATATGATGATATGAACAGCTTTGTAAAATGTATACATTCACAACACAGGAAAATGAAGTGGAAACCCCAATATTTACAAAAAAATAATTTAACATCTCAATAATCTACTTCAGACTGGTATGAATTTGCACACATTTTGAATTTGCATAAATAATAAAATAATAAATTACTTATCCTCATATATAGACAAATTATCGTGACCATTTAAAGTGTTCATGAAGATATCACAAACACCATGTGATTCCGGCCTGTTTTTGCACTAACTTGCGATACAAGACCACACTGCTTAAGTGGAATGATGCACATATTCAAATGATACGCTTCAATAACACAGCGTAGAAGGTAACAACATTATGACTGGCGTCATACAAGTCCATAAATCAATCTCCTTCAGCTTACCGGTTAATGGTTAAATTATGGAATTTAAATATGACAAAAAATATCAAATCCAGCATGGCTAAATGCCAGATTTAGAATAAAGTGAAAGAAACAGTAACCTCGCAATGAAGGAACATGAGCATGTCCTGAGAGATGAAATGTCTGAGAATGATACAGCTCAGCGCTGCATGACACACCAATGTACATACCACACCTGCCATGTGAAGCAAAAAAAACAAACAAACCCAGGCCAAATAGCATCTGCATCAATCCCATCCTCACATTAACACAAGAAGAGAGGGTACTTTCACTGGGTACTATTAACTTTTAGAATACTGCCAGCCCTTCAGGTATTTATGTTAGTGTATTGCTTTTATGATCATTTGTCCTAACAGGCTGAGCAACTGATTACAAATATAGTGTAACTAGGGAATCTGACAAACAAAATACACATACAAAATGAAATGTTTGACTAAAATCTTTTACAATGAACAGAAAAAGAAAAACACCAACAGAAAATGAAACTATGTGATGATATAAAATTTATCCAAAACACAAGAAAATTAAGTTGAAAATGATTTATGATTTACAGTGTTGTTTTGAGATGCAATGAGTGATAAGTCACCCTCATATTTCGATACAATTTGCTGTGTCTGTTTTTTTTCACCCTGTAAATTGCCCCCTGTAAAGCATGGTTTCTAAGTGCGTAGGCTAAGAGTTAACAGCCCTTTACAAGCAGAACTGCAGCTGAATGCATGAAACACCACAATCACGTACAGCAGAACTTGAGGACATATTGTGCAGACAGTATGTTAGAGATAATGTTAAATGGGCGGGCAATGGATGAAATAACATGTTTTGTTCATTAATATACTTATGACATGTTTTAATACTGTTATGTGATTGGCTTTGCAGGTCAGGTGAGAACAGACAATAAACATGAAACTAATGGATGTGTGAACAATATGACAAATGAATTTTTGTTAAAAGACCTGTTTTATCTCTGCATTTGCAAAGACAGTGAGACACTTTGCTTTATGTTGAATTCTGCAGTATGCACCTGACGAGATCAAAAGAAACACGCCAGGCAATAAACTGTGCAAGCTATTACTTCTGTCTTTATTATTCAAAGTAATAATAATAATAAAAACAATAATATATGCCAGATGAATAATAACAACATTATGTCAAAATAACTAATGCTTATGTGCACTACATAAAATGGATTACTCCAAAGTACCACTGGCATATGTTTCGCAAACTAACAGCAGTATTCCACAAATTTAGTCACTAATGAAATACAACATGATGACATAAAACACATGACCATCATTGTGTGTTGAATAACTAGACCTAAAACAACGTCACAACCTGTAAGCTTTTCTTCAAGAACAGAGTGAAAACATGACTTCGCAGAAGCTGACACCACGGCACAGAATTCAGGTCTGCTTTGTGGCATGCCTAACACATGAGAACTAGTATACACTGATATTATTAATGTGCTACTATTCCGGTAAAAATAGAATAGGAAGAAAACAGAAAGCACCTGCTCATATTAATATACAATGCTTTTTAACCACTCTATTTTAGGGCTCCCAAACAGCTTCAGGTGGATATGTGTCTGTGATAAATTACATGAATATAAAAATATGTAGATGCTGTTTGAGTGGAAATGATGATCATGTCTGTCCACAGCCTTCTGTCTCTTGTGCTGCCAATCATTTCTGATATTGAGGTTACTCCGTGCTATGGTGTCAAAATGTCCAGTATCGTCTCACTTGGTCTCCCCTGGCTCTCTTTTCCTTCAACTTTCCTGTTGTGACGAACTCTAGCTTTCCTCTTCTCATGATATGCTCTTCTGATGCGAGTAACTAAACTTCTTTCAGGATATCTTCATTGCTTTTTCTATCCATCCCAAGTGTCATCATTATTCTATAAAACCCCATCTCTGCAGCTTCCACATAATTCCTCACTTGTCTGCTAATTGTCCATGATTCACTTCCATACATCAGGTTTGCCTAAATATAGCTCTTGAAAACTCTTTCATACCTTGATTGACAAAGATATTCTTCATCTTATGAGATGCTGCCTTCGCCTGGGCTATTCTATATTTAACTTCCTAAATACATTTTCCATCTGCTGTTACTCATGTATCCAAATTCAAATACATTGATTTGTTTCAAATGGGTTTAATTAACTTTGATGTTGAATTTGGGTATACATTTTTCCTTTGTAATAGCCATTGCTTGTCTAAGTCAAACAAAGTCCTTTGCTTTGACTTGCTGTTGCAATGAGATCTGTAATTTCTTGTAACCGTTTCCTTTTCAGTGGCCAAAACTATTTCATCAGCACAATACATATTGTTTACATTTTGCCCCTGCAATTGCTAAACCTAGCATGTCCCATATGGATCTCATGCTTATTTCACTGTACAAATTGAACAGATCTGATGACAGTATTAATACATGTTTTTTAATTACTTTTAGCTCTTTACCACCAATGTTTAATATTTCCAACATTATAAACATTTGTGTGTGTCTCACCTTATCAAATGCCTTAGTGTAGTCAATAAAGTACAAATATACATTTCTTGCAATTGTTCTGTCTGTTCAAGATGTTTGCACAGAATAGAACGACTAAAATGGTATGACAGAATGGTAATGAAGAGCTTAAGGAAAAGAAAAAAAAACTAAACAAATTCCAAGGAATCGAGAGTTGAGGAAAAGATGCTGGTGCTGGATAGCACACTGACCAACCCGTTAGGAGTAGAACTAGAAAGTCACTTCTCTGGAAACCCTGGGCAAAAGAAATAGCGGGAGACCTAAACCCACATGAAGAAGAGAAGCAGAGACAGAAATGAATAATATAGGTAGGACATGATGGAGCTATAGGAGATGCCAAAAATTAGTAGGACATGTCATGAGTTAGTTGAAGACGTTTGTTCCATTGGGGGATGAAAAGTAGAAGAAGGCAGAGGCACATATGGATGTGTCCAAAGTAAAATAATAATAACCTGAACTCAATAGGGTAGTACTTTATGTCATCCAAACTGTAGTCACTTTTTGCTCATAAAATTAACTTCATCATGAAAAAACAATAGTCCACTGATGTCATTGTATTTAGTTGTAGTGAAGTACATTTCACAAGTGAGTATGGCAATGTGGAAGAATCTGTGGATGCATATCTCTACCTCTCTCTTTCCTTCTATGGAACAGGATTTCTGTTTAATGTCACATAATTAATGCATAATCCTTACAATCAGCTGCACATCTGCATTCATAAAATAATGAATACTTTACAAATATAAAATTTCACACTCATGTCACAGCCCAATCATGTATACATCAGAGAAGAAGAATAGAAAACATTCACACCAGCATACAAACACAAATTTACACTTCCTAAAAGAACATCTATGCTGCTTCTATCAATAAATTATCCTGCTGAAATGCTATAACCCTGTGCCCATAAGTACTGCCAGATCTTCCTGGATGATAACATGTACCAACATCTTCGCTGCTGCACCTCTGGAAATAATCCTGGGACAAAAATACAAAACCAAAAATAACAAAATGTCCTAGAATGCCTTCATCCAATGAACTAATAGTCACATGCTTTAAGAGAACCTATACGTATACACACGCACATACACACAAATTATACACTCATATATATATATATCTTTTGTGTGTATATACCTGGAGTACAACGAAAGGAAATGAAGCCTTGTTACAAACCTTTGAGAACAAAATTTTAAGATGCATCTTTGGATCCATTAGGGATACACAAAGTGGAGAGTGGAAAAGAAGAAGTAACAAAGACATTTATGTTCTGTTTAAGTCCCCGCTAATCACTGGTATCATGAAGGCTAATAGACTACAATGGCTGGGGCATATAGAAAGAATGGAAGATAATAGGGAAACAAAACTCGCTTATACTCAGGAAATAAATGACCGTAGACCCCGAGGTAGACCAAGAAGACAGTGGAGAGATAATACATGTACAGACCTACAAGCACTTGGAATCAACGACTGGCAAGAGATGGTCCACCAGAGAGACGAATGGAGACGGATTGTATTTGCAGCAAAGAACCTCAATGGCTCGGAAAGCTGAAGAAGAAGAAGAGTATATACACACTAATTATATATATCTGTGTATGAACATACACAGTATCATTAAGAACCGAACTGTTAATCTAAAAAATCTGCCAACAACTTGTATGACTCCTGAAGAAGAAAGAAGAATGGTGATATCCATGAGCAGCTAGACTTGCTATCAGCTAGAACCATACATTAGGTATCAAAGGAACTGTGGCAATGAGATTTTAGGCACTTTAAAAGAAAAAAAAGAGTTGAACATATAACTGAACTTAAGCTGCTAAGTGCAAGTAACAACAGTGAACCATGTAGCAGATAATCTGTTCTGCTAAATAAACTTTACCAGCCAAACATACAACATCACGACTGCCTCAGCTATAGTTCCAACAAAATCGGCAACTATATGACAGTTTGAATTGTGGTACCAATCAAACAGCAACAATAGGAACATCAGAACTACAGCAAAACCAAGCAATCTTGCAAGAGGACAGTTTCACCTACAAAAGTATCAATCAATCTTACAAAAGAACAGTTTGACCTACAGAAATACCAACCAATCTTGCACCAACAGACCGGTCTAAATTACAGCAATACCATCAATCTAGCAAGAGAACAGTTTGACCTACAGAAGTATCAATCTTGCAAGAGGACAGTTTGACCTACAGAAGTACCAACCAATCTGGCAAGAGGGCAGTTTGACCTACAGAAGTACCGACCAATCTTGCAGGAGGGCAGTACAGATGTACCAATCAATCTTGCAAGAGAACAGTTTGACCTACAGAAGTACCAACCAATCTTGCAAGAGAATAGTTTGACCTACAGAAGTACCAATCAATCTTTGTTGTTGTTATGAAAAAAACAAAACAACACTAACAGAGAAAGCAAGAAATATACAATACCGCTCTATTAACAAAACTAAACATAAACTCACCTTTATGATGGAAGTTTTGATTGTTACGTAGTGTTTTGGTGATACGTCCATGGAATTGCATAGCTGAACAAAAAAGAAGAAAAAAACAAACATAGGGTTTATACAATATTTCAATACTGAAGCGTTATAGCTTCATTAATATAAAAGATGATCTAATAACTTAAAAAAGTTAGTTGCATTTCCTTAACAGGACAAACAGTCAACCACAGCATTCTTTGGCTGCTTGTAATTTCTTGGCAAGTTTGCATTCAATATCATTGCTTTTTGAATGACTGACACTCATAATTGTTGTATAGGAAACCAACATAAGGGTTCCAAATCGCACAAAGCTGTGTTACGAACGTGGTATGCAGGATTATGGATTGCATTCGTAACTCCTTCACCACCAAATATGAGAATAAAACATATTACATGCTTTTAGCTTTTAGTTAAAAATCACTTTCACTGCAAGCATAAACTGTCATAAGTGCTTCAGTCTCCTCTCAAAGATTACACATGGAGAATCTCAGAGTGGTGCACGAACATCATAGCTCTCTGAGGACCTAAACGTGTGTACACCAGAAATACCACCATCACCATGTAGCAGGTCCTTGGCAGAACTAGCCCTCATCACATCCCACCATAAAGTATCTAGATCCCATGCCAGTTCCCCTGCCTCATGCCCAAGGTGTCTGCGATGTTTCACGTCCATCTTGGTGCTAGACGACCAGAATCACATATTCTTTTTGTGAGGGGATTTATATTATCAAAATGTAGCCTGAGCAGGGAGATATTTGGCCTGCTTCTTTTGATTTCTAATACCAGTCAAACGTTTGGCAGCTTGTTTTAAGTCTGACCTAGACAGGCACACCCATTAGCTTGTTGAATGTTCTGGTCTTCAATATTCAGTTGTCATGCTTGAGGAGTCCTGGCTATCATCCTGCTGTTGTCTTCTGTGCATTAATTAACATGGCATATAATTTTGCTTTTGCTTAATTATTTCTGAAGCGACTCTTCTGTTTCACTCGGTCATCTCAAATATTTTTTTCCACTAATGCATTCCCTGTTTATGCTAACTCCAAAATTGCATCCTTCAATTACTTTGACCATCATAATTTCTGAGTACATCTGAAACAGTCCTGGGGACAGCAAACATGTGTGATGCTTTTTCATATAGCTAATAAGATAAATATGCCATCACCTTCTTTTCATTCTCAGAAATCAGTTCAAATCCTGACATGCTGCTGTTCACTTCTCTGCGAGGTTGCAATCTGCTCTCTCTATCTTTTTCTGTGACCTTTTCTGCGTTTTCTATTAAAGATGTATCCATTTTTTCGAGGCCTCCTCTGGAATGAAGTACAATGTATATATGTATATATATATATATATATATATATATATATATATATATATATATATATATATATATATATATATATATATATAATCTCCAATTGTTAAAAGGTGAAATTTTAATACTGAGGCAATTTTAGGTTAAACAAACAAACCAAATCATTACTATCTTAATAGTTCTTCTTCTTCTGCGCTCAACCGGACTTTTTGTGTGTGTAGACGTGATTGCGCCGTGCCTGTTTACAGCAGAGCTGCGTTCTTGCGCCGTTAGGCCAGCACATCCGACTTCTGCGGGCATTTGTTGACTTGGTTAACCTTCCCGGATCTTAATAGTTAAATTTTTCAATTTTTTTTTGAGAGATAGAGAGATAGAGAGAGAGAGAGAGAGATAGAGATAGAGAGAGAGAGAGAGAGAGAGAGAGAGAGAGAGAGAGAGAGAGAGAGAGAGAGAGAGAGAGAGAGAGAGAGAGAGAGAGAGAGAGAACGAACGAACAAATTTTATTTTAAAAGGGTACCAAATTGGGCACGCAGGCCCGTCTTACATTCGGCCCTTTCAATCACTCATCTTTCATTCATCAAATGTGCATGTTACATTAACATAGGGGGAAAAAAACATTGTCAAATGGATTTTGTAAGCATAAACAATGCATATTACACATGATACATTCACATGAGAAAAAAACAAAAAAAACATGTCAAATGAAAGTTGTAAACATAAACTGTACATTTTGCAGTGTGAGAGAGAGAGAGTGCTTGTGTGTGTGTAAGGGGCGGGGAGGTGGTTGGCCCAGACGGGTCATGACTCACAAGCATCTTTCTTTTGTGTTTCTGCTCCCTTAAAAACTGAATTCCCTGGGAAGGTTAACCCGGTCAACAAATGCCTGCAGAAGTCGGATGTGTCTGCCTAACGGCGCAAGAACGCAGCTCTGCTGTAAACAGGCACAACGCAATCATGTCCGAAAAAAACACTCCGGATGAACGCAGAAGAAGAAAAACTGAATTCTGTCACTTGTCCCATTATATGCCTATGTGCATGCCACGCCGACCAGAATCTTGTCTTTGGGAACCCCTGTGACATGTTTTGATGTTATGCCATCTTTAGGATGGAACAGAGGGAAAACTTCTGTCTCTCTCTCTGCCATTTAGAACACACACAAGGTTTACATGACAACACAAGGTACAGGCAATCCCATGGGTAGATATTAACATTGGAGTGTGAAGTGACCAGTTCTTTATATTGTTGTCCTTTCTTTCTAGCAATTTTACAGCCTCATAGTTCAAGCAGTCAAGAAAAACTTCCCCGTCAATTGGTAATTGAATATGATCAGTATTATGACAACAATCTTTAAATTTCTGACTAGCTAGTACTAATTTTAATTTGGTCGACCCATGTGCCATAAAAGCAAGGAAATAAAATGCAACACCATTATCAACATGACACATTCATTTGTGTCACTTTTGAATCGCTTATATTGCAAGTACTAAAAGCTCATAAAATGATTCCAATAAATGAAGTGAATTGTAACAACTTGGGTGCAAATTTAGAAATGAAAACACAATCACAACGTTATCTGTTTGTTCATAAAGATTGGTCAAAAGATTTGATGGTTATTTCATGTTTGTTTTATGTCCACTGTTATACACACACAAAATATTGCACGTCCACTGCAATCACACCCAGCATATTTTGGCTGTTTGTGATTTACATGGTAATTTTATGTCCAGTGGTTTGCCACTATTTTCTGAATGTGAAGTCAGCACTGAAGTTCACCTGACCAGATTGTGGAATGAACCCACTCTTGCCCACGTCAGAAGAGAAATTTAAGCGGCTCACATCTCTCAACTGACTCGCACACACCCCGACATTACTGCACACACACACACAAGATATATATGAACATTTGAATGTTTTTCTCCCTAGATTTTGTATGTTTTCATGTGACATGTCCTTAGAGAGGAAAAGCATGTGCTCATGACCAAAATGAAAAGGTAAATGGAAAAATATAACGATGATTAATGTACATGCACCTACTGAAGAGAAAGAAGATGATATTAAAGAAGACTTTTATAATGATCTGGAAGATGTCATAGAAGAAACCCCCAAACAGGACATCCTGATTGTGCTGGGAGACTTCAATGCAAAAATAGGTAGAGAGCAAACTAATAAAAAAGTGGCCGGTATGGAAAGCCTACATACAACTTCAAATGATAATGGATGGAGAGTCATCAACCTGGCAGAAGCCAAAGGACTGCAGATTAGCAGTACCAGACTACAAAGAAAGGATATACACAAACAAACTTGGAAATCATGTGACAAGAGAACCTATAATCAAATAGATCACATTTTAATTAACAACAGAAATGCATCAAACATACAGCAAGTCAGAAGTTATAGAGGAGCTGAGTGCCACAGTGACCATTTCCTCGTTGGAGCAAAATTTAAAATAAAACTTAAGAGAGCTTTCTATACTAAATTACAAAGATTACACCCAACATATAACAGAGAAAAACTACAAGACATTACAGTCAAAGAGAAATTTACAGATGAAATAAATATAAACTTGAAACTTTTCAAAACCCTTTGGAGGAAAGCGTTGACCAAACTTGGTTGAACATCAAGAATACACTTCAATCTACCGCAGAAGAATGTCTCGGTGTGTCAACCACGCATAGAAAGAACAGATGGTTCAATCAAAAATGTGAAGAAGCAGTCACTAAGAAGAAGAATGCCAGACATGTATGGTTAAATGACATCAATAACATCCAAAAGGAAGAGCATTATAGAAATGAATGTAAAGAGGCTACAAAAATAGTCAGACAGCAGAAGCGAGAATATATGAGTAATATAATCAAAGATATGGAAACTAATCACCAGAAAAATGAATCCAGAAAGTTTTTTAAAGTACTGAAGTCAATGAAACGAGGGCACCAACAAAACACATATGGTTTAAAAGACAAAAATGGGAATATGATAAATACCAATGAAGAAATGTGCAACACATGGAAAGAATATTTTATTGAATTACTAAATTGTGAAGCTCCAAGTAACATTTTCCCACAGGAAGAGGTTCTAACATGCGAACCACAAATTGAAGAACCTACATTTGAAGAAATCCTATATGTAATCACACGACTTAAAAACAATAAGGCAACTGGGACTGATGGAATTGCTGCTGAATTTATAAAGGCAGGTGGCCATGCATTACATCTAAAGCTATACGAACTAATAATAAAAATCTGGAGGACAGAAGAATTACCCCATGACTGGAAAGAGTCATTATTGATACCTATCTTTAAGAAAGGAGACAAGTTCCAATGTGGAAATTATAGAGGAATATCACTACTGTCCACAAGCTATAAGATACTATCCGCAGTATTACTAAATAGACTAAAACCATATTCAGAAGACATATTAGGTGACTACCAGGCGGGTTTTAGACAAAACAGATCAACAATAGATCAGATATTTATCTTACGACAAATAGCCGAGAAACATTGGGAATATAAAAGAGATCTCCATAACATTTTTGTGGATTTTAAAAAGGCTTATGATAGTGTCCATAGGAATAGTCTATGGAATGTTATGCAGGAATTTGGAATACCAAGGAAGTTAATTAACATGACCAAACTATGCATGGAAGATACTTATAATATAGTAACATATAAAGGCAGGAAATCAGACCCCTTCCAAATAACATCTGGCTTGAAACAGGGTGATGCACTATCGCCGCTACTCTTCAATCTGGCTCTAGAGAAAGTTGTAAGGAAGGTAAAGGAGGAATGTGATATTGGAGGAACATCCAAGCTGCTTGGTTATGCAGATGATATAGATATTATAGGGCAAAGTGAACAAAAGACATTAGAAATATTGACTCACTTAAAGGAAAAAGCCCAACAGATGGGGCTGGTTATCAACCAAGATAAGACAGAATATATGGTAATTTCAAGAGACGGAATGGCTAAAAACTCTGGCCACATACAAATAGATAATATGACCATTAAAAGAACGGAAACATACAAATACCTGGGTACAATCTTCAACTGCTCCAACATCATAAGGGAAGAAATACAAACTAGAATCAACTCTGGAAATAAGATATACTATGCACTACAACATCTACTAAAATCAAAGGCGCTATCTCGTAACACCAAAATCACAATATACAAAACACTGATCAGACCAGTTGTGCTGTATGGCTCTGAAACCTGGAGTACAACGAAAGGAGACGAAGCCTTGTTACAAACCTTTGAGAACAAAATTTTAAGACGCATCTTTGGACCCATTAGGGATACACAAAGTGGAGAGTGGAAAAGAAGAAGTAACAAAGCCATTTATGATTTGTTTAAGTCCCCGCTAATCACTGGTATCATGAAGGCTAATAGACTACAATGGCTGGGGCATATAGAAAGAATGGAAGATAATAGGGAAACAAAACTCGCTTACACTCAGGAAATAAATGACCGTAGACCCCGAGGTAGACCAAGAAGGCGGTGGAGAGATAATATACATACAGACCTACAAGCACTTGGAATCAACGACTGGCAAGAGAAGGTCCACCAGAGAGACGAATGGAGACAGATTGTATTTGCAGCAAAGAACCTCAATGGCTCGGAATGCTGAAGAAGAAGAAGAAGAAGAAGAAGAAATATTTTCCTACAATAATGACAGAATTAAAAAGATAGAAGACTGTTTTTGTTGTGATAGCATCTAAATAATTATTTTACATCTAAAATGTTAGTCATATAGTACCACTCAGCCCAAATTACCATGTTGGGTAACCATAAATGGATTAATATTAGCCTATTACAACCAAATGTGCAGTTACAAGTATGTATAGTCTGTAGGGTTTCTGGCAGTATACAAGTACGATACTGAAGAAGAATACATCATCAAAGCAATGGATTGTTTACTGCAGCACTTGTTGGGTACATGTAACAGTAAATACACATTGCTTTTTGCTGAATGGTGTAGATAAACATGGAGTTAAGTAACTAATCATATATTTTAAGCAAATTAACTCACTCTGTTTTTCTGAAGATTTGCAAATTCTGCTTTGGCATTGAGGACATCACCTGATATAAAACAAATCAGTCAGTATTCATCAATTCTGCTATGGTTTCTGTTCAAAGCACCTAACGACCAAACACAAAATACAGCTTTAAAAGCAACTGCATTCCAAATTTCACTAATATAAATTTTCAAAGCAACTAAACAATGCTACTCAGCAGCAACACTATGAAACCAAGACAAGTTTGAGGCAGAGTTCAATAAAAAAATAAGCGTTGCAGAGGCAGTTTTACAATGTTGCTATTAAAAAAAAAGATATAGTAAAGACATTTTGTAATACTTAATTTATGACATTTTATAATCTGAACACAGATTAAATTAAGAGAGTTTATAATCTGACTTTCATGTTAATGACACTGAGACCCAATGAGCATCAATAATCATTTATTAAGAAGTTAAGAGTTTTTAAATGCTCCCTTAATTCTTTATCACGCACACAAACTTCTGTCTGATAAATAATTATAGCTAACAGTCTATAGCAAAGAATGAAGTAACAAAGACTAAAAATAAAAGAAACTATGAACATCCCAAAACATCTATGCTTTAAATATAAAACTGAGTTATTTACCAAAACGAGCACATTCAGATATAAGCAGTACACCTATGCTGACATGAATGTATAAATCTATTTGACATGAATGTATAAATCTATTTAACATGAATATATAAATCTATTTCAGATCTATATCAGTTACAAGCATCACGAACGATGCAACATATTTACAAGTTTTGGAGGCAATGAAACTGTAACGGGAAATAGTTACAGAAAACACTACAGTTGACTAGCTTGTATTTAACTGAGAGAGGAATGCATTAACTGGTCACATCTGACACTGCTAAGACAATAATTATATACAGTAAACAATATTTACTCTGCAAGCAAGTGTGGACATTTTACATATCTGTTGCTCCAATAGTAAAAAAAAACAAACAAAAAACCTGCCATTTGTTAAGTTTTAATTAAGACCCTCACATTTTTTAGGCCTGTGCACATGAAAGATTAGGTAGTTTGTCTTTACCTCCCATAGCGAGCAGATTGCGCAGGCATCGAACCAATGTGATAATTAATAAGTCTGTTTTTGGAGGTCAGAAAAATAAAACCTGTGCATGTTACATAGAACTAACTTTAATATATGCCTGTGAATCCCCCAAGGCCTAGATATGTGGTTTTATAGAAGAAAGCTGAAAATACCTCGGACAGTCTAAATATTTTGAAAAAGGCTAAACAAAAAAAAGACTTTATCACAAAAACAGGAAAGAGGTAGCCATAATTTTTTCACCAAATTATGAGAAGAGGAGTTGGCAACAGTGGCTTAGGGGTTAGTGAATGCAGTTTTAAGATTCCCCAACACTCCAGGTCGAGGGTTCAAAATCTGTGGTGATTTAGATGGTATGAGCGTTGGCAATGGCAAACTACTGGACACAAAAACTGCCTAGTAAATCACAAACAGCCAATAAATGCTGGGGTTGGTTGCAAGGTCCTGTAATAACTAACTATGAGGAGAGGAAAACTGGAACATGCTGTGACAACTGGAAAGATTATTGGACAGAGAGACAGAGAAAGACTGCAAGTGAACATTCTTGACTGCCTTCTGTCATTGGCATGGTGAGGTGTCTGCACACAAAATAATACACGCTGTTGGAAATTGCAAGATGTGGAGAAGCGTGATCACTCAGGCTAGTCGGCAAGGCACTTGATGATGATTGTAACTGGGTAGGATAGAAGGGACTAAGAGAAGCAGACCATGTAAGCAGCAATAAATAAATACATGGTGAATACTTCTTCTCTCATTTATCTGGCAATGAATGCCTGCCCTCAACTAACTCACACAACTCCTACGACATGCATGGTAGATCACAGTGTTACTATTCTTTGCTTCCTTTATGGGCCCTGGTAACACATAAGCAATATTGTGTAGAACAAAATTATATAATCAGCTCTACAAAGGACACTATTACAAAGGGACAAAACCAATGTAGGAAAATGCCAAGTGTTCAACTAAATCACATTTATTTTGTTGTTAAAATCATCACATTTTGTATTTCTTTTTTTCATAAAAATCTACATATGATATATTCAGATGTAGCTACATAAATGCCTGTATATCTTTATTTTCAGTGTATTTTTGTTTTGGCGATGAAAGTTGTTCAGCAAACAATGCTCGTTCCACCCTTTGTGATTGTGTCCTTAGAGCCAAGTTACTTTTTTTGTATTCAACTAATTCATTTTGTTTTCTCAGCTTTATGGCAATTAACAACACTTTAATTACCTAATTAAAATATCAGCCACAAAACTGCCTAGCACTTTTGTGGGTTACAACAGAAAATGAATGGTCTCTGTATAAATCACTGCACACATTTTTGTGAACCAGCAATTACCACTGTACACATATTTGTCAACCTATCTATAAACAAGATAGATAAATGGTGGGGAGCAAGACTCTAAAACAAGCATAGGAGAAACAATGCCACACCAAGCTTTAAAAGCAAGAGGCTTCCATGCTTCATGGCAAGGGCAGAGGAACAAACTACCAGAATAAATATATCATGATCTCCCTAAGATGTCACAACTTATACATTTTATTTCCAGCAAAACATAACAACACTGAGTATCTGAAAGTAAAGGCTACCAAATGCACCATAAATCTTAACACTGAATTGGGTGAAATAAGTGAAGGAAAACAAAACTTTAGTAACCTGTGAAGCCAAACCCTGACAAAAATGACAGGGCAAAGCCTGAGAAGCCAATGGAAAGGTGCAAATTGCACCTTTTAGCTTCACAGACAATGCAATCACTGGCCTACACGAGATGAGTGGGGAATAAGAGAAGAATCCCATTGAAGGAAACACCAAATCTCCAAGTTCTGCACCACAGAAGATTCTGGACTCCAAGGGCAAACTTTGGCCACATTAAACTAAACAGCGGCTTGGGAAGAACAATGAGGAACGCATGGTTCCTGGAAGAGGCAGAGGTCAACCAGTATGGAGATGGACACAGGACATTGCTGAAGACACCTTGGGCATGAGGGGGATCATCAGGCAAGACAACTGGCAAAGGAAAGAGATACTTTACAACAAGCGGTGATGAGACACCGTGGGTATGAGTGTTCATCAGGCAAGACAACTGGCAAAGGAATGAGATACTTTACAACAGGCGGTGATGAGACACCTTGGGTATGAGTGTTCATCAGGCAAGACAACTGGCAAAGGAAAGAGATACTTTACAACAAGCGGTGATGAGACACCTAGGGTATGAGTGTTCATCAGGCAAGACAACTGGCAAAGGAAAGAGATACTTTACAACAAGCGGTGATGAGACACCTTGGGTATGAGTGTTCATCAGGCAAGACAACTGGCAAAGGAATGAGATACTTTACAACAGGCGGTGATGAGACACCTTGGGTATGAGTGTTCATCAGGCAAGACAACTGGCAAAGGAATGAGATACTTTACAACAGGCGGTGATGAGACACCTTGGGTATGAGTGTTCATCAGGCAAGACAACTGGCAAAGTAAAGAGATACTTTACAACAAGCGGTGATGAGACACCTAGGGTATGAGTGTTCATCAGGCAAGACAACTGGCAAAGGAACGAGATACTTTACAACAAGCAGTGATGAGACACCTTGGGTATGAGTGTTCATCAGGCAAGACAACTGGCAAAGGAACGAGATACTTTACAACAGGCGGTGATGAGACACCTTGGGTATGAGTGTTCATCAGGCAAGACAACTGGCAAAGGAAAGAGACACTTTACAACAAGCGGTGATGAGACACCTTGGGTATGAGTGTTCATCAGGCAAGACAACTGGCAAAGGAACGAAATACTTTACAACAGGCGGTGATGAGACACCTTGGGTATGAGTGTTCATCAGGCAAGACAACTGGCAAAGGAAAGAGACACTTTACAACAGGCGGTGATGAGACACCTTGGGTATGAGTGTTCATCAGGCAAGACAACTGGCAAAGAAACGAGGTACTTTACAACAGGCGGTGATGAGACACCTAGGGTATGAGTGTTCATCAGGCAAGACAACTGGCAAAGAAACAAGGTACTTTACAACAGGCGGTGATGAGACACCTAGGGTATGAGTGTTCATCAGGCAAGACAAATGGCAAAGAAACGAGGTACTTTACAACAGGCGGTGATGAGACACCTTGGGTATGAGTGTTCATCAGGCAAGACAACTGGCAAAGAAACGAGGTACTTTACAACAGGCGGTGATGAGACACCTTGGGTATGAGTGTTCATCAGGCAAGACAAATGGCAAAGGAAAGAGATACTTTACAACAGGCGGTGATGAGACACCTTGGGTATGAGTGTTCATCAGGCAAGACAATTGGCAAAGAAACGAGGTACTTTACAACAGGCGGTGATGAGACACCTTGGGTATGAGTGTTCATCAGGCAAGACAACTGGCAAAGAAACGAGGTACTTTACAACAGGCGGTGATGAGACACCTTGGGTATGAGTGTTCATCAGGCAAGACAAATGGCAAAGGAAAGAGATACTTTACAGCAGGCGGTGATGAGACACCTTGGGTATGAGTGTTCATCAGGCAAGACAAATGGCAAAGGAAAGAGATACTTTACAACAGGCGGTGATGAGAGTGACATTCTGCAAAGGACTTGTTACATGATGATGAGAGTGCATTAAACCATGATTAGGAATGACTGAAGAAGGTAACACTTGATATATAAAGTCAACACAATTTGACAGCAAGCAATCTCAGTTTCATAAATAAGCTCATAAATGGTATTTAACATTAAACATTTTAAATATTCTCACATGCAAAAAAAGTCATGATTTTGTTAGCGTTTCATATAATACCAGATGTGTGTAAAGTCTCACTACACTTTGTATGTGGAAAAAATTTGAAAAATTAAGTACAGGTCATCAAAAAATGCGCTAAAAATTCATTAAAGTAGTCACTGCTATGGTCTAACACTATTTTGGGGAAGCTGGAGAGTAATAAATAAATGTTTGCATATCCTTTACAGGACATTGCTGTCAACATCAGCATCTTTCAGCTGATTATTGATTTCTTGGCAAGATTACGCTCAGTAGTTTGCCATTGCTTTCTGAGCTGGAGAGTACCAATGAAGTATTCATTATAACTTATTCAATAAATTTCTAACTGTAATGAGATAAGGTTGTTTATCAAGAAATCTTGCAATAAATCTTTGAACAACCATCTGTGTGTATTGACTGCCATTTCAAAACACTTGTTCAACCAAAAAAAAATGCTTTCTTCAGTTGATAACGCCATTCTGTTAAGAGTGCAAAGAATTACTCCAGCAGATGTCAGCTATTCGCTGCATATTGCTTCACGATGGACTGAGGAGCACATTTTTTCATGACGTCATGTACTTCATTTTTCAAAATTGTTCTACATACAAAGTGTCATGAGACTTTACAAACACCCTGTGTTAATAATAATAATAATAATAATAATAAAAAAAGCCTGCCTGAATTCGAGCCCCAATGCAGCACTATGTTTGATTAAGATACACAGCCTTTGTCTGTTTATAAAAATGCACTTACAGCATGGAATTCAACATGTTACACTTCCATGAGAAATTTGTTTTGATCCTTCATTATTCTATTTCCTACAACAAAAAACAAAAAAACAACTGCACTTTTAAATGGGTCTAAACAGAAATGTTATGTTCTAAAGTAGCGGACAGCATGAGAAATGCCAGTACGGTCTCCACTCGATGAAGAGAAATGCACCTTCTAGTGGTAGAGGTGGGCAACATACAAGAGTAGCAAACTTAGTACAGTAGGTGGAGTAAGTAGACAGTTCTACACATATACAGAGGTTACTCACTAACCACCCATGTACACGTGGAAGATGGAGAGAAATCACCATGTGACACATTATCCTCCTAAAAATACTTACGAGATTACAAATCTGCAGTACTACATTAACATTGCCAGAAATCCAAAATGGTTTAATACAATGGATTCCTTCACATTGCAACATGCTTGTAAATAAAGGGGCTGAGAGATTGGTAAAGGAAAGTGGAAGGTTGAGAAATAACCTATGATGAGACCACATGATTTATAAGAAGCAATTATAGAATCAAGTGGAAATCAGAGCATCCAGGTCATCAGAAAGATGATGTATATTACCAACTCAACGAAAAAGAACAAGTTGCAATCTTAAGACTCTGGACAGGACACAACAGGCTGAAATATCATATGTTTAATAAACTAAAGATAGGAGATAAATACTGATGAATGTAACTGAGGAACTGGTAAAATGACAGCTAAACATTTGTTGCAAGAGTGTCCAACATATGCAGAATAGAGAAAAGCATTTTGGCTCACAATTGTTCCATCTGAGCACAAACTCTATGGAGGCATCAAATTTAAAATGACTGCTGCTTTCTTTGCATTATTTATTCATACTGACTGAAAGTGAACAAAGAAGAAATATGGAATGAAGAAGTGATATGTTTATTAAGTTCATACTCATCTGCACACTGAGTAATCTGATATCTCATAAAATAGAATTTCTAACATTCAAAGCATAAAATAACCCTTGCTTGTTGAGAGCCCAATGCTAACATTCATGTGCAAACAATTTCGTTCATTCTTAATAACAACTGGAAAAATAATACACCCACAATCACACTGATTGGCAATTGAACATGTCTCAGCATTACCACACAAGAGAATATGAAATGGTTTTTTAAGAAACATAATTAAAATAAAAACATCTATTCCGAAGCAAATTCAGCCTTATGTTCTAGACTTTTTAATTTTCTATGAGAAAGACATTTACAAGATCTAAACATTGAAGAAAGCTTTCATAAAAAGCATGATGTTTCAGAAACTAAAATACTTTGGCCATAGTAAAACATTACAGTAGTTTAGAAAGAATGGTAGTGGAAGGAGGGAAGAAGCAGAGGTTGACCAACAAAACAGTGGACAGAGAACATTAAAGACGGCCTGGCATGGAAACAAAAGGCAGTGAAACTGGTGAGGGATTGAGAAGCTTTCCTGCAGGTTATGATGAGAGTGACTTTCTACAAAGAACATTACACATGATGATAACAGAGTTGAAATGTGTAGATAATAAACCAAACCATTAAAAACATAAAACACGCAAGTATGCACACTCATACAACCCCCATTCCTCAAATAAGAAGGCAAACAACTCACAAAAAATAGTGAACACGAACAAAATGACTAATGCATGTACACAACATGGGACAATAGTATTACATAACAAATATGCACATGCAAATAAACATGGCCTGGAAATGTTTAATGCAGGAAGAATCAGCACAAATTCCACCCAAAAACACAGGAAAGGTTTCACAGAAAAAAATAGCTGTTACAGATTTCATTAGGTTAAAAAAAAGCTGACATAAATAATATTAAAAGTTTATTGGTTACCTATTAGCTGTTAGGAAAATGTATATAGAAGACAAGTCAATTAAACATTGGTTTCTGTTCAGTGCAGTTGTAACCTGGTATACTGCATATCATTATCTGCCTCAAGTGCTAGGTATAAATTATTTTACGTCCAAATTTTATAACAGGTCAGTAACAAATGAAATTATACATTCAGTTCATTTAGCTTTTAAAAATGCAGACCTAGTGTGTATTGGGGCTCCAAATGGCAGAACCTTAAAAAAACAATATCACTTACGATTTCTTGGTCTTAGCAATTGTGCTGCGAAGATTGCACTCACCAGCTTTTTCTTATTTTCTATCCTCTTTTCTCTTATACACTTTTCTTCCTCATAAACTCTTTCATCTGGCAATTAAAATCATGTGACAGGTTTAACATGCACAATATCTAGGAATTTACCATAAACACACACAACCTGTGCCCTGTAATCCGTGTAGTAAGATAGGGGAAAAGAGAAAGGCAAAATGAATGAGGTCAGTGAGGCAGAAAGAAAAGGACAAAGAAAATATGTGCCTTGTCTATAAGTGGGAGCAGTCATGGTTCCACGTCTTACATGATTACCAGTCTTGGATTAGGTCTGTGTGGTCAAACCATCCGTATTTATTATCTCTTTGTCTTCCCCTTGTTCTTTCTCCATCAATTTTGCTGCTTGTCCCTAAGTTTTCAAGTTTATTTTTCCTCATAATGTGTCCCCCAAAAAATATCTTAGTTTATGTTTCATTTTTGTAATCAATTTATGATTTCCATTTGTTTCTTGAAGGACTGTTTCATCTGTTTTTCTGTCCACCCAAGGTGTTCTTTGCATTTTCTCCAGAAACCACATTTCCACTGCTAATAGATGTTTCTCAGCTTGTCTGCTTATTGTCCATCTTTCACAGTGGTATTCCTTCATTCTTGGTGATGATCTTAATGTTTTTTGTTTTTAAAAAAAATTTAATTCGAACCCTAAAGAAAATATACAATTAATTTAAGAACAACCTAAGACTGAATAATTTTGATGAACTTACTGTGTTGGGAAAATACAGCTTAATGTAACAGTGACAAAATGAAGAGATACTATTACTGGCAGCCCTTTCACAAATCTTAAAATTGGATATGTCAACACATGAAAAGTAGAGTAGCCCTGTGTATACGTCAGTGAGGCATATCGAGCACATGATGTTATGTGCACAGTTTTAGTGATCTAGCAGTACACAAGGGATGATACGGTTGATACTTATGCCCTACAGTCTTCTGGCCTCTATCCTTATGTTGCCTTCCATTGCCAGGTTAAGGAGAGACCTCTTGAGAGTTTGGGTGCGTCCTTCATACATGGTTGTGTTTACATTCTCAGCTACTCCATCAATTAACTGTGGGTGAGCCCATTATTTTTTCATCGCATGCTAAGGACTCTACATGGTATTTTAATATTTATTCTAACACTGGTACTGTTCCACTCCCTTCAGTGCCATCTCTCCTCCCCAGACAATCCCCATTTCATAATGCCAAGATAATCTATAAACTGTACAGGCCCCCAAAATATTCAATTCCACCCTGATAACAGACCCACTGTGGTAGATGAACAAACTAACTAATATGCTACCTCAACTAGTCAGATAAGGCTAAACTAACTGTAAAACAAAAATGTAATTCAAAGAATCAAAATGGTTTGGCTTGTGCAAACCAACTTGTTACAATCAGACCACAGTAAATCGTTTGCAATGGAAGTCAATTCGTCCAATACACCCACCCGGAGATCATCAGCCACATCCTGCACCCATCTTCTCTTTGGCCTTCCTCTTCCTCTCTTCCCAGGTATATACTCCATGACTGTTCTCTCTAAACTTTCATGACGTTTCAAGTTACCAAAATATTCAAATTTTCTTTCTTTTATCGTCTTTAGTAGCCAACCTTCTTCAATATACAGAACTTGTATGGCTGCATTTATTCTTTTCTGTATCCAAGATATTCTTAGAACCCGTCTATAACATTTAGACTCAAAGGCATTTATGAGATGTTCAGCTTGTTTATTAAGTGTCCAGGTCTCGCAGGCGAATGTTGCAATGGGAAAGATGCATGCTCTTAAAAATCTAAGTTTTGTAGTTCTGTCTCTTCCCCTCCACAATTTATTCAGTTGTTTTAGGTTTTGAACAGCAATAGATATTTGTCTTTTAATTTCTTTCATTGTGTCACCATTGTTGGTAATTAATGACCAAAGATATTCAAAATTTTCCACCACCTCCAATTTTTCCTCATTAACATGCATTTATTTCTCCATAATAGTTTTATCTGTGTGCATTATCTTTGTTTTTGCTATGTTTAGATACAGGTTGTGATTTTCACTATTCTTTTGGGTTGAGGTTATTAGTTGTTCTATACCATTCTATGATGTGGATAGTAATACCGTATCATCAATTAATGGATACACATCTTGATTTTGAAACTATCACTGACTAACTGTTTGAGAGACAGAGACGCAAGTGTCAGAATATAACGACACAAAACAAAACAAACAAACAAAGATGAAGGCATGCAGGGTTGCAACATTAAATAGATTGTCACTAGACAATATTAGCTGCACAACTGTTCACACCATGGAACAAAACATAATCATGCCAAAACAAGAAGGTTCCAAAGTATTGTGTCTATTTTCAGTAAATTTCCAGAAACATTTATAACTGCTACCACGAACAGTACATGGTTTACAAGTTTTCTTATTGAAATTTAAATATGTATACCTTATTTCATCATCTGTCCTCTATTTCCCCCCCCCCCCCCCCCCCCCCCCCCCCCCCCCCCCCCCCCCCCGCTGGAGAAAAGACCCTCAACTAACACATGCCAATCCGTCCTATTTGTCAGTATCTCTTTCAGCTCCCTCACCCTCCATGGCTTCCCCATATGATTCATCAAGATTTATGACATGCCCTAAGACTAAGACACATTCGGATCAGTGCTGGACCCACATTTCTATAAATAAATGTATTGGCACTCGGTAGGTAATGTGGTCAGTACCATGCTGACCGACTCTACTTCCCCAGACATCTTGGCACCCATTTTAGGCTGGGTCAAACTGGCAGCGCAGGTCAACTTTCACAATCCAAATCTGCCCCGATGTGAATTGAACCCATGATCACCAGGCCGGCAGGAGTGTCTAGCCATTACGCTACTGTGGTTCATATGATTCTTCTGTTTCTAATTGTGTTCTGTATGTGCTTTTAGGTCTCGTTCTATTTCACTGGTCGTGTGGGTTATAGACAAGGCAGTGTCTAGTTATACTATGAAAGTCATTAAATAACAGGAATTTTATGAATATTTAACCCCCCCCCCCCAATCATTTCACTGTATCTGTTGTCACACTTGCAGGCCTCCCACCATGTGGTTCATCACTGACATTATCTTTCATTATGAAATTTGTCTACCTATTCATACACTCTACCCTGACTCAAATAATTGTCTCCATAATTAACCATAATTCTTCTGTAGATTTCACAAGGTTTCACATCCTCTGACTACAGATAATAAATGACTCCTCCTGCGGTGTAAATTGATAGTGCGACTGCCATTTTTAAATCTCTATTGCACATTTGCAAGTTGCTCAACGATCTCTACACGGGATGTTCCATAAGAGCCAGTTTGTGTCCTGAAATACGATTTTCTGTTGTCCATAATATTTCATGCACTTTATAATAAAGTTCCTTTTTACTGATTAACTTCCCCTCGTATTATCAGGTATTCTCAATGTGTGTCCTACTCAGCGCCAGCATTCTTAACCTTATATATTTAACTTAAAAAATGTGTAGTTTTAGTTGTACAATTTTAATAATGGAATATACAAACAGAGCCGGTCTCCCTGGCCTACGTGTTAACATCTTTCTCCATAATCCTGCATATTCTTGTGAGTACGCAAGAATTGGTAGCGGTTCTCGCCGCGTTGGTAACTTAGGGGTATGTGAGCCGGTCGCTAAGAAAGCAATGGCAAACTACTGAGTGCAATCTCGCCTAGTACATCAACAGCAGCTGAAAAATGCTGATGTTGACTGCAACGTCCTGTAAGGGATATGCAAAAAAAAAAAAAAAAAAAAAAAAAAAAAATACAAACAGAAATAAATGCTCACCTGCTAACTTTGTAATGCCATTTTTTCTGAGACGAACCAATTCTTTAATTCTTGTTTTGATTTCCTTTTCTCCTAATTGAAAAAAAAACCCCACACACATTTGATACAAGAAACTACAGACAACCAGTAAGCCAGTACACTATATAGACTTGACCGGTAAAATGAACATATTATTAGCCAAATGGCAAAAATCTAATCTAATCTCCTACCTGAGTCATTTCTATTTATGGGTTGATGTGTCTCCAGTAGCACATCACAGCACTCCTTGAATAGCTCCTTTCATTTCTGGTTCTCAAAGTAGTCTTATTTCACCAACTTTCAAGATGATGCCTTATGGGGTGGGGCATCCGTGCTTAGTATAGTCAGAAGCCTCCTCATGGCATGTCAATGTTTTAAGCCCAACTGTGTCACATCTTTATGTATAGGGTTGTTTGACCCATATGTGAGAGATCTCCAGCATTTGTCACTGTCCAATCTAGAGGTGTCACATAAAGCCTACAGGAAGCTTAATGTATAAGCTTCCCTCAAATAAACACATCGCAGATAGAAGATTCTTTCATACTAAGACAATGGTTGCATTAAACATATTACTGAGCCCACCCTGATGTACAGAGGTGAATCATGGACAATTATCACACAAGTGAGGAATTATGTGAGAGATGTGGGAATGTATCTCCTTTATTGTAGCATTCTCTTAAGAATTATGAGAACACTATGAAGTAATACAAAGAGCGATGAAGATATCATGAAAGAAGACAACTCACAAAGAGAACTGGTTACTCACATCAGAAGAAGGCAGTCCACACTCTTTTTCATAAGAGAGGGAATCTGGAATAAGCATCACAATGGGGAAGAGAGGCAGAGTGAGACCAAGAGAGAAGATGCAGAACAGTTTTGACACATTGGCTTGAAGGAACATCAGTATCAGAAATGACTGGCAGCAGAAGAGAAAGAAGAGAAAGTGGACAGACATCAGATATGATCACCAATGCCACACAGCATGGCTATATGAAGAAGATTGATGATCTTCTTCTTCTTCTTCTTCTTCGTTCATCCGGAGTTTTTTTTCGGATGTGATTGCGTTGTGCCTGTTTACAGCAGAGCTGCGTTCTTGCGCCGTTAGATTGATGATCTGATGTGCAAGAAACAATGATAGTCTCAATTTTCACCCGAATATCATCATAAACTATTGACCCACTTCTGATAAACAATTATAGATTAAATACTCACTTGAATGACATCATTTTCTCAATACATGTTCAGAAAGCAGTGAAAATATACTGAACATAAAATTGCCTAGAAAATCACAAACAGCCAAGAAAATGCTGGGCTTGATTGCAACATCCCGTAAAGTTATACAACTAACATTTAACTCATAACTCACACTTGATATACAATTATAGATTCAATTCTCACTTGAATAGCTTCTTTAACTCATTACTCACTTCTGATATTATCAAGAAGTAATTGATGCTCTGCTTTTGTGTGGAACTGTGAAAACGGTTTCAATCGCTCTTGTAGATCTCTGAAAAACATATTTGAAAAATTAAACATGCCTTTTTCCAACCTTGCCATCTTGATAGGCAATAGTTTGTTACATTCCGCTTAATAAAAGGCATAATAACAACTCCACAGCACAAAGCCTGGGCTTAATTGTAGAGACCATGTGTTGCAGCATGATGCCTATCTCGACTTGCCTAATTTACTCCAGAGAAAGGGCAACACCAATACATCTGGAACAAGTCAAAGCAAAGCAATGCTCTAACTCAATATATATATTGCATATCCTGTTTACAGGGCATTGCAGTCAACACCAGCATTTTACAGCTGCTGGTGATGTCTTGGCAAGTTTTATGTTTAGTGGTTTGCTATTGCTTTCTGAACGTCCGGCTCACATACTTTTCCATAAGAAACTGATGCAACGCGATCCGCTGGCGAATCTCGCGCAGCTGTGTTTTGTACCTGGGTATACCGGATTACGAACAGCGCCCTTAACTCCTTCATCAGGGAGACTGGCATATATATATATATATATATATATATATATATATATATATATATATATATATATATATATATGTGCGTGTGTTTGTATGAGTATATATATATATATATATATACTAGCTGACCCGGCCCGGCTTCGCCCAGGCCCTGGTGGGAATCTATCTATCTATCTATCTATCTATCTGTCTGTCTGACCCGGCCAGGCTTCGCCAAGCTCCTGGTGGGGAGCATCTCATTTAATTCATATAAGTAGTCATATAAGCTCCTGCTCCCGACTATCTGTCTGTCTGTCTATCTGTCTGACCCGGCCCGGCTTCACCCAGTCCCTGGTGGGGAGCATCTCATTTAATTCATATAAGTAGTCATATAAGCTCCCGTTCCCGACTATCTGTCTGTCTGACCTGGCCTGACTTCGCCCAGGCCCTGGTGGGGAGCATCTCATTTAATTCATATAAGTAGTCATAAAAGCTCCCATTCCCGTTCCCGACTATCTGTCTATCAATTTTCGGCCCGTTCCCGTTAAAAATATAGATAGAATAGAAGAATGGATAGATTGATAGTAGAAAATATGATTGGAAGAGATCTATCTAAAGTAAACTTACCAAGATATCACGAACAGCCAATAAATGGTGGGCGGTGGGTTGACTGCAGAGTACTGCAAACGATATGCAACTAACTTTCTCTCAAAAAAATTACTTTTTTATTTTAATGAACAAAAATCTTTCGCAGGCCCGTCCTACATTCTGCCGTTCTTCTCTATTTCCTCTCATAAATTCTTTCATTCAACATCTCTTATGAAGCAATTCTTTGACAACAAAAGAAGAATAAGCATTAAAATGCATGAAAAGTAACTCGTTGAGGAAATGTTTAACATGGGCATCATAAATACCCAACGTGGGTGTACCGCGCCATGCATATGAGAATGTTAAAAAAAATTAATGTGCTGTTGAAGAAAAAAGATGGGTTAGATAATTTTCACTATTTAAATAGATGCATTATTTTTATGAAAACTTTGAAAATGCCTTAAAGATTATATCATTATTTATTATAACTGTAGACAAAGATTTTATAAATCTTTGAAAACAACGCAACAATCTATATATAAAATATATAGCAATGATATTAAAAGTTATGCCCCTTGAAATAACTTTTCTTAAGTTAAGTCCCCTCGCTATATAGAAATGATAATGTAAATTTAAATATTAAATTTTAGTAAGTAAATAGCTGATTGTACACTAACAAACTATGACAGTTGGCTGCACGGGAATGAAAAGAAAGCATGTAGAAAATTTCATCTCAATCGGATGGACCGTTTGCGAACGCATAAAGAACGGACATACAGACATACATCATCTTTTATATATAAACTAGCTGCCCGGCCCGGCTTCGCCCAGGCTCTGGCGGGGATCTATCTATCTATCTATCTATCTATGTATCTATCTATCTGTCTGTCTGCTTGTCTGTCTGTCTGTCTGACCCGGCCCGGTTTCCCCCACCTCCTGGTGGGGAGCATCTCACTTAATTCATCGTCAATCAACTCATTTAATTCATATAAGTAGTCATATAAGCTCCCGTTCCCGACTATCTATCGGTCTGTCTGTCTGTTTGTCTATCTGTCTGTCTGACCCGGCCCGGCTTCGCCCAGACCCTGATGGGGAGCAAATCATTTAATTCATATAAGTAGTCATATAAGCTCCCGTTCCCGACTATCTGTCTGTCCGACCCGGCCCGACTTCGCCCAGGCCATGGTGGGGAGCATCTCATTTAATTCATATAAGTAGTCATATAAGCTCCCGTTCCCGATCTATCTATCTATCTATCTGTCTGTCGTGTCTGTCTATGTATGTATGTTCGGCCCGAACAAAACAACAAAATATAGATAGAATAGAAGAATAGATAGAAAATATGATTGGAAGAGATCTATCTAAAGTAAACTTGGCTCCCGTTCCCGACTATCTGTCTGTCAGTCTGTCTATCTGTCTGACCTGGCCCGGCTGCACCCAGTCCCTGGTGGGGAGCATCTCACTTAATTCATCGTCAATCAACTCATTTAAACTCAGGGGACGTAACTTAAGATATAACAATTTTCTTCTTTCTTTGGCACCTTGCCGTCTTGACAGACGATAGTTTGTGCTTTAAAAAGGCATAATAACTTTTAACTATGGCGGTAGTGAGTGTGACTGATAAGGCCAATTTGCGCTGTAAATGTCCATTCACAGTGGGTGCATGTGAACACGTGGTCATTTCCACCATCATGCACCATCTTACGTCTCAAACGCTTGGTGTGTGACTTTTCTGCAATAATTTTCTCCTTTGACTTTATTCCATTTCTGATATTTGCCCTCCATGCAACACGTTCAGCGGCGACTTGCTCCCAATGTGCATTATCAATGCCTGTATCAATCATGTCCCGCTTACACAGATCTTTGCATCGTAGTAGAGGCCGACCCTGAGATCTCTTACCCATCTGTAATTCACCAAAAAAGATATCCTTTGGTATTCTACCATCATCCATCCTCCTAAGATGTCCTATCCATCTAAGTCTACGAAGACTGAGCATGGAATAAACTGTCACACAACCTGATCTTTCCAATACTTCAGTATTTTATAACAATTATACTAAAAGTTATATCCCTTTTTGTCATATATTATTATATTTTCTTATGTTCAGTCATGTAATTACAAAATTAAATTTTAGAAAGGTAATAGCTGATAGCTGATAGATAAAACTATCACAGTTGGTTGCACAGGAATGAAAGGAAAACGTGTAGAAAATTTCATCTCAATCGGTTGGACCGTTCGCGAACGAATGAAGGACGGACATACATACATACATACATATAAAGATTTATATATATATATATATATATATATATATATATATATATATATATATATATATATATACCACCGTCTCCGTGGCCTAAAGGCTTGCCAGCGGTGGCCGATTTAACAGCAGACCACATCGTGCTGGGGTTTTAGCGTGTTGGTATTGGAGCTGGTCGTTCAGAAATCAATGACAAACTACTGAACGTAAAACTTGCCCAGACATCAACAACAGCAGTAAAATGCTGGTGTTGACAGCGATGTACTGTAAATAGGATATGCAATATAATTGTGTGTGTGTGCGTATATATGTGCGTGTGGGTGTGTATACACGTCTGTGGGTGTTATGTGTGTTGATCTTGACTTTATCGTTTTATATTTATAGAATCTGAAGCCCATGATGAGTGTCAAGAAACGAAAGTATGACCTGTCTTATTTGAATTATGGATTCACAAATATCGTCATCAACGGAGAAGAACGACCTCCGTGTGTTATTTGTAGTAAAAGTTTGTCAAATGATTCTATGAAACCAACACAGTTGAGTAATCATTTGTTGAATGTTCATCCTCAATACAAGGACAAGGACAAAACCTATTTTGAACGTCTTGGGAATGCTGTCAAAAGGATGAGACTGGATTTAACAGGGATATTCCAAGAAACAAACCAAAAGGTTAGTGAAGCTTCCTATGTCGTAGCACTGGAGATAGCGAAGCAGAAAAAAACCACATACAATCGGGGAATCTTTGATCAAACCTTGTTGTCTCAAGATGGTGGAAATTGTGTTGGGAAATGAATCAGAGAAAAAACTTGCAGCGGTTTCACTATCAAACGACACTGTTCAAAGGAGGATCAGCGATATGGCCAATGACATCAAGGATCAAGTTGTGCAAGAGATCAAGTCTGCAGCATTTGGGCTCTATTCAATTCAAATTGATGAATCGACTGATGTGGCATCGTGTTCTCAGTTGATAGTGTTTGCAAGGTATGTGCATTCAGGATCATTTAAAGAAGAACTTCTTTTTTGTTCTCCTCTTGAAACAACTACCATGGCCTCTGATATTTTGGAAAAGGTTTCATCTTTCCTTGAATCAGAAAATCTTTTATGGGATAATGTGTGTGGGTGCTGTACAGATGAAGCACCAGCTATGTTGGGGACCAAATCAGGATTTCAAGTTAGTGTAAAGAAACGTGCCCCAAAAGTGAAAGGCATTCATTGCATGATCCATCGTCAAGCACTGGCCTCCAAAACACTTCCAGCTCCTTTGGGGAAGGTTTTGGATCAAACCGTTCAGATAGTGAAGTTTATCAAAGGAAGAGCTCTCAACTCACGGCTTTTTAAGCAGTTATGCGTTGACATGGATGCAGGCCACCATTTGCTTCTTTTCCACACAAATGTTCGATGGCTGTCAAGAGGAAATGTAACTGCGCGAGTATATGAGCTGAGAGACGAGCTCAAATTATTTTTTGAAGTTCAGGGTAAGATGGACTTTTTCGCCTGGCTGGATGATGAGGAATGGATCATGCGCCTTGCCTATTTAGTTGATATTTTTGAGCAGTTGAATAAACTCAATCTTCAGATGCAGGGAAGGAATACAAATATCATACAATTTGTGGATGCCTTGAGAGCTTTTATGAGCAAGCCGGAAAACTGGAAAAGAAAGGTCAATATGACAAATGTTGCAATGTTTGAGAAGCTGTCATCCGTTCTCGTTGTTGATGGTAAAGACCAAGTACTTCCACAATTTGCAAAAAATGAAATTGTGCAGCATTTGACAGCGTTAGAAAATGAATTTGAGCGATATTTTCCTGAACTTAGTGATGATGAGCTGGATTTGGTGCGAAACCCATTCAAATTATCAGTTGAAAAAGTTTCTGATGATTGTCAAGATGAATTTCTGGAGCTGAAAAATGATTCGGGGGCAAGGGATGTGTTCAGTGAGAAACCAATCACGGAATTTTGGCCTTTAATGTGCGGTTCATACCCAAAAGTGGCAGAAAAAGCAATCCGTGCATTGCTTCCATTTGCGTCAACATATCTTTGTGAGTCAGGCTTTTCAGCTCTGCTAGAAATTAAAACGAAACGACGCAACAGATTAGATGTTGAAAACGATCTCCGTTGTGCCCTTTCAAGCACTCCTCCGCGTATTTCAGAATTGCTGCGGGAAAAACAATCACAGTGTTCTCATTGATTACAATTTTCATTTAAATTACGAATCTACAATATCCAGGTTTTGTAATGAGCGTTTTGTTTGATGAAGCACAATTTTCTGGCATCCTGGTGTCGTATATTAAGCTACAATTCTTTGACGTTTTAACTGTTTGTTTATTGTAGTATGATTAATGTGGTGTTTTAATAAAATATTGCGAATGTAAAAATGCTTCTATTTAAGTTTTAATATCCATCAGCATATTTATTTGCTATTAACTGTAGAAAACTACACTATAAAATGTATCTTTACATGTGAAGGTTATGTACAACTATGGAAGAAAATAAGTATTTTCACTATTATAGGCATGTTATTTTTAATGCACCTTTTGAGGCTGACAATTCTGGAAAGTTGGAGGGGGGGGGGGGGGGGGGGGATGACGTTCTGAAAATATGGTGAAGGGGGGAACGGGCCAAAAAAGGTTGAGAACCACTGCTCTAACTGTTGCCTGTTGGAACTTCGATCCTAGACCTGTTGCCAACCAAGACATAGGGGCTGGTCTGCTTTGCCATGACATTTAGTTTTTAGGTTGCATTTCTTCGCACCATGAGCTTGTACCCTCCCAATTGCGCTCCTTAGCCCTAAGTCATTGGCACAATGTGGGGTGTCAGGTTTTGTTAGCACCGCATGATAGCATGTGAATCTGCCACACACATTTAGATCCTTGTCTGTGCTGCAGAGTTCATGCACTGTGCTTAGATTCTCCTTGTGCGATCAATGGGAGGCTCTTATGAAGATATCTGTGTACAATGAAAGTTATCCTTTACAGACAAAACCAAAGACAGTACATAAATGTCTGAAGCATGTCATTCGACAGGTTTTCTACAATAATTTAAGGACATTTTTTCTATAGTAATTTAAGGACATCAGATGAAAGGAAAATGTGTCATTTGTTTAAAAGTTAATTTCATACCTTCCAGTTTTCCCATTTTTCCTTTTAGAGTGAAGTGTTTTTAGATGTTTGGGTATGGACGGTGCACCAGCAGCAATAAGACCATATTCTCGAGCTGTTCGTTTCCGCCTGTCTCGATCCTGTAGTTGCAGGCGGTATTTATAGATCTGAGCAAGCTGAAGTGCTTTAAGGAAGAACTAATAAGTTAATATCAAGAATACAGAAAATGCTACATCAATATAACATAAAGATAATGAAAAGCACCACAATCCCAAGAAGTATAGAACAAGTTATATCAAAATAACATCAAGATGTTGAAATATTTCACAAACTTCTGGCAAACATGGACAAAATATAAGCACACATTAACCTTATCATTCAGTAGCTATTTGGCAATTAGGAACTGCTTATTTCAAGAAAAACAAAAATATCATGTGTCCATTAAAAAAAGCTTTCACTTGTATCTCTACTTTCCCTCTGGGCACTGGATTGGAGTCTGCTGACAATACCTACAAACCATGGAGGAAACATGACCAGCCTAGGCCAGTCCATATGTGCTGTGCTGAACCATGAACTGATTGCTTCATAATATGCCACTCCAGTGATGTAAAATTCCGGTACCGGTCTTGCACACCCCTGGGGGGGGGGGGGGGGGGGGGGGGGGGGGGAGAAGAGCCCCGCATCAGTCCCCATGGAGACAGTATTTTGGTACTGGATTTGGGTAAAAGTCTCTCCACCAACATCATCCACTTGCAAACAAACTAGTACATTTTCTGAAAATCATTGTCCTGAGATTAGTATAATTTTGATCTGGCAACCATAAAAGGTAACAAAGGAGGGTTGGCATGAGACTGACTACCCTCATCCTGTAGAAAATTTTAACTGTAAAATCTGATCAATCATGCACAATTCTACAAAGCTCTTGGCTTGAGTTGGTTATGAGCCTATGCTCTACTGGGAGACGAAAGACAGGAGCACAGAACAAGGTTATGTATGCACTTAGTTTTGCTCATGCCTGTCGGAGTTGTACGAGGGTAAGTTAATAAGTAAGTCACAAATGGCTGTAGAAATATAACTAAAGATTAAAACAACTTGAAACCAGTTTATTTTTATAAATACACTGTCCTTTATTTCTCAACATAATTTCCACCAACACCGATGCACTTATCCCATCGTTTTATCAGTCCTCCCAAACCGGCTGCATAGAACTGCATGCTCAGTTTTATAAACCACGTTTTCACTTCACATTCAACTTCGGCGTCATTCGCGAAATGTCTCCCGCCAAGGTGGGTTTCCTGTTTATGCTGAAAAATGTGTCCCGTAAAGCGGTGCATAGCTGAGTAGAAAATGTTACAAGGGTGAGTCAATAAGAAATCTCACAGTTCTGTGGGATGGTAGGTCAATTAAAACAAAGCACGCCGTTCTATGCAGCCGGTTTGGGAGGACTGATAAAACGATGGGATAAGTGCATCAATGTTGGTGGAAATTATGTTGAGAAATAAAGGGACAATGTATGTATAAAAAATAAACTGGTTTCAAGTTGTTATCATCTTTAGTTATTTTTCTACAGCCATTTGTGACTTACTTATTAACTTACCCTCGTACATTGATGATGTAAGAATTTGTGAGTAAAGCAGAGTGTATTTTGTTTATTTGTGGAGAACAGATCTTTTCTTCTTTAACTTATGCAGTTCTAAGCAGCACACCATGTTTTCATTTGTAACTCCCTGTATAGTATGCTATCATTTGTAACACCTTGTAGGATATTCTTTCATTTGTAACGCCTTGAAGGATATGCTTTCTTTCTTTGTTTAAAAAAAAAACAAAACTTCAGGCACAATATGCTATTTGCTCTAACTTCTTGCACAATATGCTTTTATTTGCAACACCTTGTATATATGTTGAGCTTTTACGCATCCACAGTGTTTTCATAATTCTTCTTTAAAAACACATCACAGCAGCTTCTAAATAATTTCACCCTAGCCTGCTAATTGTTCATGACTTTCCTCCCTACATCAGGTTTGGTTAGGTCTTAAGAACTCCATTTCTCATCTCAGATTGACAAAGCTTTATTGCAGAGAATATTCTTCATCTTGTAGAATGGTGCTTTAGCTTGGGCTATTCTACATTTAACTTCCTTAATACATCTTCTATCAGCTGTTGTTAAAGTACCCACATACTTAAATACATTGACCTGTTTCAGATGTTTCCATTGACTTTGTTGTTGCATTTCGAAAGACATTTGTCTGTAATTACCATTAGAGCCATTGTGTGTTCTGTTTGAATTTTTTATTGTTTTTGTTGTTGTTATTCAGACTCAGGAGGTGATAAATGGTGAAAGTCAACATCCAGCCAACTTAAACTCAACAATGTTTGCAATTCCAAGCTTGACTAGTAGCAGAGCCTCAACATTAGTTTAAAGCCAACATACTGGAAGTAATACTTAAAATATATAATAAATCAGATTTTGATGAGGGAGCCACGGCTGAGAAGTTAGTGAACTCCAGCTCAGATGGTACAGGGATTGATCTCAGCACAGAGTTGGACATTTTCCCAAGAATCATTAGTACTTGATATTACACATCTCCCTGTTCTCTTGGGTAGTGAGATCAGATACCTAGCTTTCTAGGATAAGGGCAAAAAATGAAGTCCGGTGTGCTACTTGTGTGTTAAACAAAACACTTGCAGCAAAGTGTAGGTCATAAGGGACCATGGCCTGGCAAAATTGTTAAGAAAGAAAACCTGCCAATAGAAAGATAAACCCTGTTACCCTGGATGGAATCTGTGTAGGGTTGATTGATTGATTGATTTAGGAACCGACATCACAGCATTCGGGGCATTCCCATAAGTGCTCCGTCCCCATCCTCAGAAGCCAGCGAAGAGTTCCAACCCCAATAGCACCAGTAGCAATCTGATTATATGTGCGTCTCGCCTTTCCTCTAAGCGTCGAGCATCGGCCAGATCCCCTTGTCACTCCACAGTCGCATTCTTGCCAGACCATGGTGATCCATTTGCTCCTCCGAGGTGTACATGTGCTCCCACAAGGCCGCAACCACGTCTGCCTTATCATGCATCAATACTCCACCAAGTTTTGCAGAGCCAGCCAATCTGTCTGCCTGTTCATTCCCCAACACACCAGCATGCCCCCGGAGAAAATATCCAGACGATGCTTGCCACCCGTGACTTCCAAAGCGAAGCAAGCCACTCGACACGAAGCTTGCCAGTCCTCACTCTATTCAGCATGCTTTCTGAGTCAGTTACAATCATGATGTGTGTGTGTATCGTATTCTCCATCCAGTGGAAAGCTGCACTGACTGCCTCCATCTCCATTCTTAAGCTAGATGTTGTGGTATCATATGCCAGGCTCTCCTGCACCAAACGTCGACCATTAGCCTTTGCCAAAAAAAAACCCAGGCACTTCTACTACCCCTCAACACCGAACCATCTGTGTAGATAATCACATCACCCGGGCGAGCATTATCCTGAATTAGTTGCTGGATTTCCACTTCTGTGGCCCCTGCTGGCCACTCCCGGCTCAATGTGATTATAACTCTGCACAAGTCTGACTGCTCCGCTGGCACTCTGACCCACTCCTCTCCTCGCCTAATGTTCTCCAAGGGGCACACCTGTCTGATCGTATCCTCCGCCTGAGCCATCCATGATTTCCTTAACTGCGTCCAACGCCTCATGCAACGGGTGATCTGTGTCAGCAGCTACTCTGAGGTATGCCTTCGCCTGCATCACCTTGTGCCTACCAGCAACAGTCAGCAAACCAAGGATGTACCGCATACACACCACTGGGACGTCTCTGGTGCATCCCAGAATGACCTGCATAGCCTCGTTCTGTATGCGCTCCAATCTCACCAGCTGACTCTTTGAGACAGTGAGCAGTCCTAGTCCATAATCAATCACTGAGAGGATCAAGTGCTGGTATAGTCTGAAAAGCATTCTCTGCTCTATGTCCATTGCAGCCATAGTTTTAAGTGCATTGAGTCCCTTTTGAGATCTTGTCACAACCGTCTCCACATGATCCTTGAAGGACAGGCACCTGTCAAATGTGATTCCCAGATACTTCAGTTTGTTCTCTCTGCTGACATTTCTACCATCTATCGCGAGGCTTGGGACATCAGCTATCACAATCATGTTGTCCAGAGAGCACCACAAAACAGCTGCCTTTTCCGGGTGGATGACAACACCCATTTCAGTGCACCAGTCAATCACTTTGTCTACTGTCGCCTGTAGCTCCTGGGCTATTTTCTCCCTATCTCTCCCCTGCCTATATGCAAGAATATCATCTGTAAATGTTAGTATCCTTCCAACCCCTGGTGCTTCTAGGTTTGAAATTTTGCTCGTATACACGTTAAAGAGCACCGGTGAGATTGCGGATCCCTGTGGTAGTCCCACAAATGCATGGCAAAATTAGACACCCTGACCTTTGAGGTGCACATCTAGAAGTGACGCACTCCAGTAAACAAGAAAGGAACAAAGAAGAAGACGGTTCAGACAAACTGTTGCTTCAACTCACCAAAGTAAAATGTACAGCAGACATTATAAAAATTAACTTAAAGCTAAAAGACATACCAGTTTCTACATCGTCATCATCTGGACAGTCAGATAGGCTGCTGACTAGTGTTTCTGCTTCATTATCATACTCCTGAGGATTATGTAAGCAAATAATATAACAAAATATGTTTGCATATCCTTTACAGGACATCACTGTCAACATAAGCATCTTTCAGCTGATTGTTGATTTCTTGGCAAGATTACGCTCAGTAGTTTGCCATTGCTTTCTGAGCGGCCGGCTCACATACCCTGTAAATTACCAACGCGATTCGAACCACTGCTGATTCTCACCGTCGTCACGTTACTTACGAGTATACGAGATTACGGAGAAAAGTCGCTAACCTCTAGGCCAGGAAGCCGGTTATTCAAGCAAATACAAGTATATAATTGAACTGCTCATAATATAAACTGCTCTAGGACGAATAAACCGAACAGAGTGCACAATTATAGGCGTATATATGATTAAAGATAATAAAAAGCATACAAATATTTGATTTTCTAAGATCACATTTATTATTGTGTATTTCCTGATTGATAATTAAATTGTAATACAATATTCAAACCAACTGAAACTACAGGAAATTAAGTTTTCTGTTTGTAAATAACAAAGCCAGTTTACATGCTATTAATTATGGCATCTTCAGAATCTGGTTTTAGGCCCATAATTTGATGACCAAATGATAATCAATGGGTGATGTGGCCACTATAATAGTGACCATATTTCCTGTTCTCGGATAAACATCAAGTACCAATTTTGTCAGGCTGGATAACCCAGGGCTACATGGGTCGGACAGCAATATTACAGCTACTACATTTAGAATATAAGGCTGACTGGCACCTTGCCGTCTTGACAGATGATAGTTTGTAAAATGGAGTTATAGCTCTCCATAACACAAAACCTGGGCTGAGTTTAGAGACCTTGTGTTGCCCATGCAGCATGATCCCTCTCTCGGCCTGTCTAGTGTACTCCAGAGGAAAGGTAAACCAATACGTCTGGAACAAGACAAGCTGCAGAAGCTGCCGAATCAGCAAAGCAATGCTCTAACTGTCCACCTGTCAGAGCTTCAATCCTAGACCAGTTGCCAACCAAGGCTTAGGGCCTGGTCTGCCTTGCTATAACATTTAGTCTTTAGGATGCATTTCCTCACACTAGGATAAGGCTTGTACCCTCCCAATTGTGCTCCTCCACCCGAAGCCATTGGCACAATGTGGGGTGTCGGGTTTGGTAAGCGTTGCCCAACATTCGGCGCTAACAGAAGCAGGTAGTACCATCTACTGTCATATGGTAGCTCAGTCATATCTAACTAAGACCTGACATCAAGGCTACTGATCACAGAATTCAGATGTAGACAATAAAGACATTTTGGATATTATGAGGAGAAATAAACTTGAATACTTAGGGACAACTGGCAAACTTGATGAGAAGTGAGCAAGTGAAATACATACCGAGATGGTTTGGTCAAAAACACCTAGATGTTTTCATCAAATATTACATCAGGACAAAAACACACCTAATCCAAAATTCTGGATATCATGTGATAAGCCAAACCATGATAGCTGACACTTATTGGAATGTCAAAGAATGATAAGATTCACTTGGATACAGCAAGCAATACAAAACAGACCATTAAAGGTCTACTACAGCAACCAGATATGATACGCATACTGAAAGTAATTTTGTTTGCAGGAGATGTTCACGCATAAACAAATCTTGCAGTGATGACATGAAAATAAGAAGCCTTCAGATTCTGAATACTGACACTTTATATTTTCCATTCTATTGATATTGTAACTAATGACGGAGCATTTGCTTCTACCTGATACTGGCCACATCTCCGTGGAGTGCTGACTGGACTATACAATTATCTCGGAACAGTCATAACATCTGATGGGAGATGCCTTGAAGAGATTAGAACAAGAATCGCCATGGCAAAAGTAGCCTTTAGCAAGATGAAAAACATACTGACCAATAAAAAGATGTCAACTGAAACGAGAAAAAGAGTGTTGAGGGGATACATAGAGCCTGTTCTTTTGTATGGGTGTGAAACTTGGACAATGAGCAGTCAAGCTAAAAAACATCTGATGGCTGCAGAAATGTGGTTTCTGAGGAAAATGCAAAGAATACCATGGACAGACAAAAAAACCAATGACCAAGTACTACAGGAGACAAATGACAATCATAAATTGATTAGAGAAATTAGACGTAGACAGTCAAAATTTGTTGGACATGTTATGAGAAGAAATGGATTGGAGAACTTAGTGACAACTGGCAAGATCAAAGGGAACAGATCAAGAGGAAGACAGAGAGGAAAATACCTGGATGGCTTGGCCACAGGGCATGGACGAGACAGGAACACTGAGCTGATCCACGACTCCGGTGATAAAGTGAAATGGCTAGTCATGACCGCCCACGCTTTCTGGTATGGCACATGATTGATATTACGCCAAATACATGTTAATGTGTGCAAAAGGGTCCTTTACGCTACTTTAATATTTTTTTTCTGGATTTGTGTTAGTGCAGTGACTAGCATATTTTCCTGCTGGTCTGGCGGTCATGGAGATTTTAAAATAAAAGGGCCTGAGCTCCCAGACTGACTCAGCCTTAAATGGATACAACTAAATATTCTGGGAAGTAAAGGCAGCCAGTGTGGTACATCCAATAAAAAAGGGCCTTTACTTATATATACAGCACTTTTAATTTTAATATCAAAGGAGCATGAGAGATATATTCAGTAAAGGATTAAGAACAGCAACTGACAAAACAGCAAAGTTCTTGACCGTTGCTCATTCAAGATAAACTGAAAAGCATGAAAAATATTTCACTATCACTATAATACAAAGTGCCACAATATTATATACAGGCGTTTATTTAAAAACATAAGTCAAGGAACATTTTACACGCCTTGAGATGTACTAGGTATATGGTGCTAATCCCATATTTTTATAGACCAATCAGCACTCAGTGAGGGATGTGGTAGATATTATGCCAGCTGCCTTTATCCCCAAGACATTTCCTTACACACATTTAAGACTGCATTGACCTGGGAGCCCAAGTCAATTTTTAAAAAAAATGCCCTGATGCGAGTTTGAATTCATGACCACCAAGTCGGCAGGCGTGCATCTAGCCACTAAACTATCCTGACCCACAATGTTATATGTAAAGAAACACCTAGAAAATGACCAGCAAGAAATCATAGATGACAATAAGATTAAATAATATACACAAATAATCAGGGAAATTAATCATTTGGTGACAACAGACAAGCTTTACTCAGCACAAGTAGAAAAACCATGTTCATTCGAAAGTGTGCAACGGGTTTGAAATGCAAAGATTAAATGAATAAGACTACACTATTGAATGGAATCATATAACATTTCAAAGACAGCATAGAACTAGATCAAAATCAAAAAGAAATAAACTGGTCTGACATCCTTGAGGATGGAAATAGAAAACAGAATGTGACACATACATTTAGAAAGTGAATACAAGTTGATGTTATAAAGGTTTCAAAAGGATTACATTTTTATTTCCGTAGAGTTGAAGTGGAAAACAGAAAAATATCTGAAGAAAATTTTCACATATTAAAGATTCCTGAACAAAAATAATGTGTAAATATCTTTACAAATCTACAACCACACAGGATGAAGCAGATAAGAGAGTTACATGTGTATTTGACTTGGTGTTTGATTGACACTGTTCATGATTTAGATTCCCCCTGGTGAGATATGAATTATAAAGGCATACACAGACTGAGCAAATACAAGACCAAGAGCTTCCACAAAGCTGAGAAAGTGTAGAACTATATCTGGATCACTATATATCATGGTGGGGTATAGGTATTCCCAAAGAAGACCTTCCTATATTCTAGGCAATATGAATGGTGTGGCAAGAGTGAGTAGAGCATCTGGCCAACACTTAGTAATCTGAGGAAAGGCCAGACAGACACAATCATACTGCAGCTGTAATGCGACTTTTCACTGGTTGTTGAAAATGAGGATGGAGCACATACAGGAATGTTCAAAGTGCTGTGATGTCAGTTCTTGAATCAACTCATATTCTAGACTATGTGATTAAGTGTCCAGTTCCCTTTCTCACTGCTTTATTCCAGACAATTTTAAAAGTTGTTTGGCACTCATTTTCATTTAGCTGCGCCATCCCTGGAGCTGTACTGGTAGGAAATAAATCATCCTGCCTCTGATGGGAATTGAACCCATACCATTATCTTGGCAGGCACGTGCACTAACCGCTATGCCATGACAGCTTACAAATAATGTGAACAGGTAAAATCAACGAAGACAGAAAGAAATGATAAACAGTTTGTACTTGTGGCAAAGGACCTTACAATCTCAGGATGCAGAAGAAGAAAAAGTAGTAGTAGAAAAGTGGTAAGTGGTAGTATTCAACATACACTAACATATGCTTCCACAAACATAACTGGTGCTTCATGACACACATTTGCGTTGATAAAGCATTAACAAGTGCATTAATTAGTTCAAACAGTTGGATTACTCTTTCAAAGTCATCCCTCAGCGGCATGTAGCCAAGTTCTTGTTGCTGCTGCAGACCAATGTCTAGAGGTGTGATCGGAATGGTCAGGCTCGGTGATAAAGGACCTGCCAATGCTGGTGAGAAAAAAGTCACAGCCGGTGTTTATTCTTTATAAGCAATTAATTTTTACTTATCACCCTCTAAATAAAAATACATATGCCCTATTTTGTCAAATGTTATACAATTAAACTTATTATGGTACATTGCTACTATTATGTGAATATAGAAATAATGAACCAAAATCAAGAGATGGATTGACAATAGGGTGCTAGACTGTACAATCTCGGTGAAAGGATAGAGTACTAGAGATCCACTGCAGTAAATCTTCACTGTGATAGCAAGTTCTCTCATTCTCTACAAGCACCTAACTTAGTGGTTCTCAACCTTTTTTAGCTCGTGCCCCCCTTCATCATATTTTCAGAACGCGTCCCCCCTTTCGTATTTCCTACCTAATAATTTGGACCAGGCCCCCCCCCCCCCCCCCCCCCCACCATATTTTCAGAACGTCATTCCCCCCTTTCGTATTTCCTAACTAAAAATTCCGCCCCGCACCTACACAGTATACATAATAATGGAAGCTAAATTTAATATCACATACTAAAACAAGTCTAGACGTCCACATAAAACGTGATTTGTGGGTCTACTTTATAAATTGAATTTTAGAAGGGTGAGACGTACAGAACCGTACAGTATGAAGGGGAAAAACAATATCAAGTAATCGGTTCTTGTATTAACGCAATCTTGAAATAATCTTAATTTCCCCCTGGAAATCCTAAAATTCCCCCCTGGGGGGTTGAGAACCACTGACCTAACTCTTTTCATGTGTGTTAACAGTTTCAGAACAATCAAAGTATTTACAAGACAGTTTTGATTGCATGGACTGTACATTTTGAGTCTTCTTCTTCTGCCTTTTATCCTCCAATGGATCATAGGCCCTCAACCAAACCATCCTATCCTTTGATATCTCCTGCAGTTTGTGCCATGTTCTGAACATATTATTCGCCTGTCTCTAATTCTCATGTGATTTTAGGTATGCCTATATTTCATTTACCCTGTGGGTTCCAGAAAAAGAACTTTCTAGTTATACTATATCATGTTTTCTCCAAACAACCCCTCCACACAGTAATTCTGTCATACACTATTAGTCTTAGTTTATTAGTAATAGTTTTAATAATTTTCCTTGTTTCTGCTCCATACAACAATACTGATCTGTTGTTATAGTTAACATATTTTGTTTGGTACTAGGTTACTTTCTTTTGACTTCCACAAATTTCCTAGCGCTATGAATGCTTCCTTTGCCTTTTGTAATATTATTTTAATACCTCCAATTGTTATCCCATCTTCATCTACACTGCTGCCTAAGTAGGTGTACATCACCTCTTGAAGTGAGATTTCACCAAGGCAGATCAGGTTATCATTGATTCTCATTATCTTTGCCTTTCCCCTACAAATTTTGAGACCTATTGTGACCACCCATCCTATTTTGTGTACGAGACAGGGGGGCACTGTCGTCAGTGAAGTCCAGATTATCAAGCTATTTTGTTAAGTTCCACTGAATTCCAGTTTTGGTGGTAGTCACTGTTATCTTCCTTGTCAGTAAAAATAAATTTTATTTAGCAGATGATGATGTGAATTTACATCTGTATCTCTAACACAGACATCACCCACCCAAAATCTATGTCTTGTTAATACAGATAAGATCAATCTGATTTTCTGTATTGTGGTCTGGTGACACTCATGTTACTTTATGTAGTCTTTAATGTGAGGACTTCTCCTAAGGCATACTAATTTACTGTGTGAAAACTAGTGAATAATTCTCCATTTTTGTTCAATACCCCAAGTCCATGTTTTCCCATGATCTCTTCATAACTCTTATTCATCTGTATCTTAGCATTCAGGTCACACATTACAATTCTGTTTACACACATGAAAAGAGGGGAGCCTCCGTGGTGAAGTGGTCAAGCCGTTTGATTCGGGCTCCGAAGGTTGTGTGTTCGATTCCGGGCCGTGTCCTTCGGTTCACGAGTTAAATTTTTTGGAGACTCCTGTGGGTTGTCGCTAGAGCTACGGAGTTCGTGCTTCGTGCGACGCTTTACGCACTGCAGAAAGAGACCGAGCCATATGGGATAAAACCTGGTGCAGTGAAGTCGACCCTGTTGACTTTAAAGTGACTTTATTACAATTCTAATGCTGCCGTTTCTTTGATTACCTAAAGTACTGATAAATTTCATGTAAAATCCCACAACTGATGCATCCTTACCACTTGCTGGGGCTGAACACTGGATCATGTTCATGTTTGCTATTTTGTGGTGTAGTTGTTGCTGTTATTATTGCAATCTAGGCACACATTCAAGGTGAAAGGAAGTAAGTCAGAGCTTAAAGACTGCTTGTGGCTTTCTCCACCTTGCACCAAACTTCGTCTACAAGAGCCTCGTTCCATCTTGGCTGGCTGAATTATTCTTCTTTAGACTTGTATATGGCTGGCTGGATTTTTACAGCTAAAGTTCTCTATGGAATGGAGCAGTCAGTCTCAGCCAACCCTGATTGGTCACCTCTTATGAAGTGCACAGCTTCCTTTATGAGCCCTAGTAACATACGGGTAAGATTTTAGTGGGGTACCTACCATAATTATCAACAAATAAGAAAATGTCCTCATCATAAATAAAGCTAAAAAAGATATGCCAAATACACTACTAGGCACAAGAGTGGAGAGTGTGAAAGCTTAGTCTCAGCATTGGTGGAAAAACAACAACTATATTACTAAAGGTCCCTTCTACATTCCTAAGACGCATTGGGCATAAGAAGCTAGACCCATATAAAAAAATGATTGCCAGGAAATGTTCTGGAAAGTAAAGGCAGCCGACAAGATACTAACACGACCCATAAAGTGCTGACTGGTCTATAAAAATATGGGGCTTGCACCATATACCCACATGCTTCAAAATGTGGAAAAGTGTCCTGTAATTACTAGTATTAGTTCTTCTTTCAGGTCTTCTTCTTCTTCTTTGCGTTCATCCGGAGTGTTTTTTCAGATGTCATTGCGGTGTGTCTGGTTAGGCACCCTTGGGTCGAAACCCTTAGGCCAACACATCCGACTTTTAGCGTGCATTTTTGGCCAGGTTAGCATTCCTGGGAGACTCTCACTTTTGTGGTACTGTCCACCTCCCAGCTTGTCAAGTTGGAACAGTCGAAGACTGCACGGTAATCCCTCAAATGAAGGCAGGGACAGTCCATAGCATTTTCCGCCATCCTGGGTGGCTTCCATAATTGCAGAGCTGACACATAATGCTCTGGTACTGGGCTCACCGAGGGAATCGTCACGTCCTGTTCATGGCTGCTTTAATTCCTCACTTCAATATATTGGGCTTTTTGTTCGCCCGGTCCGTTCCCGTACAAACCAGACAGGTCTGCAGACGGTATCCACTCAGCGAGTTTTCGGACATGTGCTTATTGTTGCGCCCGTCAGAGCTGTTCCAGGCACGACAGACATTCGGAAAACTACCTAGTCAGAGCTGTTCCGAACAAGAGCGGCATTCGGAAACTAGGTAGTCAGAGCTGTTCCTAGCACGAGAGACATTTGGACGAGACATTTCACTCGGACGTAAATGCGTAGTGCCAATTTTTAGTTTGCCACCTGTAGGACGGCACTTCTGACTTCAGCAAGCATTTTTTAATGAGGTTAGCTTCCTTGGGCTTTCAGGTCTTATTTGCTCTGCACTGAATTATTTTGATACAAACAACTTTTACTAACCCAAATAAAAACAAAAATAAGAAAAACATGTTTCTATAAGGTGACTTCTCATTTAGAAAACAATGGTAAACTACTGAATGTAAAATTGCACAGAATTTAACAAACAGCCAGTAGGGGCTGAGCTTTATTGCAACATCCTACAAAGGACATGCAGACACATTTTTGTCATTAGATGAAGACAGAAAAGCCAGTATACATAAACAAATAAATGACAACACAGTGGTGTTCTAAGACTCAAAAATTAATGTCTAAATTAATACCTCCAGTGGCACTAGTGTGATCTGTGATGCCTGGTCTGGGAGACTCCTGCAGTGTTGCTGAAATGAGTATTTGAAACATAATACACAGCTGCAAATTTCTTACAGCTTCAATAAACTTCTTAACACCACCAGACTTTCTCATGATAGTTATATTTCTGAAAATCACTATATGAAACAATTTAACCCTATATGTATGAGTTCTTCTTTCAATTGAAAGAATTAACAGCAGGAACATATGGAGTAGATGATAAATCTAGTTTCTGAAGCCATGAAAAAGAAACCCGATGCAACAAAAACCTGCAGCAGAATGGAATAGTTCAGACAACCATTATCATAATAACTATCACTCTAGGCTGTGACATGCTACACTAACAATGACATGAGCATGGTCAGACGATGGTTTGATGCCAGTTCCTGGCGTTCGCTACAAGAGGAGAAGACTGGCTATATATTCCTTCAGGCATTCAGGTCTACAAAATGTGACGATCTCAACATGTCACATGCGCACACCAAAGTCCTGCTACATGATGTGTTTGTTAAAGATGATAATCTCTGAATGGAAGAAAACATATGCACATAGACAACAGACCTAATTCAATTCACCAATTCCAAAGACAAAAGCAAACCATTTTATTCCATTAAGCCATTGCACATGGCTTAGCCATCTCTACTAAAAGCTTCTCATACAGACACATGTCCATGTGATAACATGCTTCAGGACTAGACTGCAGGCTCGATTACAAGATTAAGAGTTGAGACCCTGAGAAGACAATGAACTTCATGTCGCAAAGAAGGCTCCAATTTTGTTCAATTCATGTGTACATATGAGTTTTTGCCTTTATAATTAATAAGTGGCATTTAGAGAATATACACACTTAGAGTATACTCCACTGGAGTTACTGACAAGACAGAGAAAGAGAAGTACAAGGGGGTAGAGCATTTCAGAAGCCAGATCTTGAAGAAAACACTGAAAGACCATAATACAAACCAGATCCCAAATTATGTAAGGCAGCAGGAGAAAAAAAAGGCCAGGCTGGCATATACTAAACTACCCAGATTTAAATGTACCTCACTGCTTGATTCTATGCTTCAAAGTTATATCACGCAGCTACCCAAAGAATGTGAATGTGGAAGGCAAGGGGAAACCACCACATTATCTTCCCAAGACTTCATGGCAAAACATAAATCAAAGTTAGTGAAGGACGTTAATGGCTGTCTTAGGGCATCCTCGTCCGGTAGGGACAGTCATGAGCCACAGGTGACACCAGACCGTCATCCAGCTACTGATGGCAAAATCTTAACTAAAATAAATAAATTTAGAGTAGGAACATGGAATGTTAGGACATCAAATGAGCTAGGAAAGTTGACCAATGTTCTAAGAGAGATGGATAGCATGAAAATGAATATACTAGGCGTTAATGAGATGAGATGGAAGGAATCGGGCAAAATTATAGCTGACAATCACACAATAGTTTATTCTGGAGGGGATACACATGAACAAGGTGTAGGAATAATATTAGATGAAAAAACAGCCAAGTCAATTAATGGATACTGGTGTATTTCAGATAGAGTTATTATGGTAAAAATCAAAGGCAAACCAATAGACATAAATATTTTACAAGTATATGCACCAACAGCAAGCAGTAGTGATGAAGAAATACAACACTTTTACGACGAAATAGAAATGGCGATGGCTCAAATTGGATCACAAGAAATAAAGATAATACTTGGTGATTTTAATGCAAAAGTAGGAAAGGGAAAAATGGAGGATGTAGTGGGGAATTATGGTTTAGGTACAAGAAATGAAAGAGGGGAAAAGCTAATAGAATGGGGAAATATCAATGATATGATAATTGGAAACACATGGTTTAAACACCATAAAAGACGACTGTACACATGGATAAGCCCTGATAAGAAAATACGCAACCAAATTGACTACATACTAATTAATAAAAGATTTAGAAATTCTTTAATTAATGTAAAGACAATGCCTAGTGCTGACTGTAATAGTGATCATGTACCACCATGTGGACAAATAAAAGTAAGATTAAAGAGAGGGAAAAAAATGGTTAAGAACATGAGACTTAATAAAGAGGTTCTAAAAATAGATAAAGAAATGCAAGAACAATACAGAGTGACTGTGAAAAATAGGTACAATGCAATAACTAAAATACAGAGAATAGATGAACAATGGGAAATGTTAAGGGACTCCATTCATCAAACTAGCAAAGAAGTATTACCAGAGAGAGGCAAAATAGCTAAGAAAAAATGGATGAATGAAGATATCTTAAACCTGATGGACAAAAGAAAACAGTATAAAAATGACAAACAAGAATACACTAAGATAAATAAAGAAATAAAAGATAAATGTGGGAAGGCTAAAGAAAGTTGGTTAAACGAGCAATGCAAAAAAATTGAATTAAATTCCATTAAAGATTCAAAAAATATGCACAGACAAATCAGTGAGCTTACAGGAAAAAAAAATAAGAATAAATACAGGGTGTTTGAAATCAAAAACAGGAAAGATAATATTAGAGGAAGATGCTATAATGAAGAGGTGGAATGAGTATATAAGAGAATTATATGAAGGAGAAAGGGCAGAATTAACAGAAGATAGTAACTTAGAAGGTCCACCTATTCTGAAAGAAGAAGTCGCTGACGCTATGAAACGTAAGAAGAAAGGAAAAACAGCTGGGCCTGATGAAATCACAATAGAAGAATTAGAAGTATTGGGAAAATTTGGAGTAGATATATTAACCAAAATGTTGAATGATATTTACAGCAGTGGATATTTACCCAGTGATATGCTGAAATCTGTATTTATAGCTATACCAAAAAGACCAGGAGCAATTGATTGTGAAGATTTTCGTACAATTAACCTTATAAACCATATCAGTAAGCTTCTACTCAGAATCATAATGAGAAGAACCTAAAAGAAAATAAAAATGGAAATTAGTGAAGAACAGTATGGATTTGTGGAAGGAAAGGGCACAAACAATGCAATTTATACATTGCGGACACTAATAGAAAGGTCAATAGAGAAACAGAGGGACATATATTTGTGCTTCATAGATTATACTAAGGCATTTGATAAAGTAAAACATGATGAACTGATTAAAATGTTGGAAGATATCAACACTGATGGAAAAGATTTAAGAATAATAAAGAATATTTACTGGAACCAAGTAGCAGCAATTAAAATGGGAAATAAAGAGGGTAGTTACGAACAGATAAAGCTAGGAGTACGACAAGGGTGTGTCTTGTCACCAGATCTTTTCTCCCTGTATAGCGAAGTAATAATGAGAGAGATCAAAGAGATGCCAGGAATACTAGTTGGAGGTTATAATATAAATAATATACGCTATGCAGATGACACAGTATTGGTGGCGGATAATTCAACAGACCTACAACAATTATTAGACGTTGTAGTAACAGAGAGTGCAAGGAAAGGACTCAACTTGAATATCAAGAAAACAGTAACAATGGTAATATCAAAGAAAATGGTGACACCAAAATGTGACATAGAAATAGAAGGGAAAATCCTTAACCAAGTTGATAATTTTAGATACCTAGGGGCATTTATAACATCAGATGGAAGATGTACAACAGAGATTAGGAGCAGAATAGGGCAGGCAAAAGCTGCATTTCAGAAAATGAAGAGTATCATATGCAATAAGTCACTGAATGTAAGAAAGAGAGTGCTGAAATGCTATGTAGAACCAGTTTTGCTGTATGGCAGTGAATCTTGGAATGTAAATGAACAAATTAAGAAGAAATTAGAAGCAACAGAGATGTGGTTCCTGAGACGAATGTTGCGAATTCCTTGGACTGCCAGAGTAACTAACGACGACTGCCTGAAACAGGCTAATGAAACTAGAACATTATATACAACAATAAGACAGAGACAAACAGCTTTCCTCGGTCATGTGATGAGAAGAGAGGCATTGGAGAACATCGTAACAACTTGAAAGATCGAGGGGAAGAGAGGCAGAGGTAGACCAAGAGAAGTGATGCTGGATGGATTGAGACGGTGGCATGGAGGAATATCAGCAGCAGAGTTGATCCAGAAAACCAAAGACCGAGATCTATGGAGAGCCATGAACGCCTACGCCAGCCGGCACGGCACTTGATGATGATGACCCAAAGAAGACTCTTGTGAAGAACCCAAATCTACTTCTATTTAAACAAATTGAAGGAAGCATCTAAGATTTCCACTAGTTACTTAACTGACTACTAAATCAGAATCCAGTCACAGAAATAAAAATCAAGATATAAGAAATGGTTTGTGTTTTATTATATAACTTGCTAGTCTAATTGAAAAATGTGGCCTTTTGTTCAATCAGTATACTCAAATTTATGTTAGTCATCACCACCCAGGCCTCTAACAATACATTGCAAAAATAAACAATTTTAAATAGAATTTGGGGGGGGGGGGAATAATGGTTTCAGTCTCAGCATATTTCAATAAAAAGCCATGTAAATTCAATGTAGCAACTGATCATATGATGAATGATGAAGTTCATTGTTGAACAGTGAGAATGTCAAAACTTGTTTCTTCAACATATTAACCCCCCCCCCCCCCCCCCCCCCCTTTTTTTTCCCCCTCTTGGAATTTTTTGATAATTATCCTGTACCCATTTTAAGAGGCTGGTTTGACTACTCTGTACTGGTTGAAACATATCTTTTACAGGGTGTGAATACTGGATGAGGTTTCCTAGGCGAGCACATCCCTCTAGGCATTGCATTGCGGTTGCAGTCCACTGACAATGATGTATCTGCAACAAATGGAGGAAGCATGACCAACCTAAGCCTAATCCAGCCAGTCTGCATGTGCTGTGCCGAATCAAGACCTGGCTACATCCTAATGTTCCTCTCACCGGGTGTGAAGTTCCAGTAGCAGCCGTGCATACTCTGCTGGTTTCTGAGCCTGGAGAGGGGAGGGAGAGCTCTGTAACATTGCCTGTGCAGATTATACTTTGGTACCAGTTGGGAGAAAAGTCTCTACACCATCCTCATTTGGATAGACGCAAGCACTTTTCAGGACTCAGACAACCAGAATATCAATGCTGTTAGACTTTAGAATTAAAACTCAGTCTTCCAGAGGATTAACAACCAGCCAGCCAACGAGGAAGCACAGTAGCTCACCATCACCATGAATTCTACAATTAACATAAATAATAATGCTAAAATGATATGTAAACAGCCTTACCATCGCCAATAACACCATTAATATAGAAACGTCTGTAGTGGTCATCACAGTCCACAGATGTCCTAGTCTCAATATGAGCAGACGTGCCATTCCTTGTTGGAAAGTGAATGATATATTAATTATGTGTGTTTATCTTTTAAACAAAGCTCTGCTCTCATGTGTGTTGTATATGTGAATATATATTTATATTCTTGACAACAATTTGTTAGTGCACATAGCATAATATCATTCTACTATGGAATGACCTAAAATTATTATTTAAAAAGACAAAAACAAAGCAAAATATCCAACATTATAAATATTCATCATCATCATCTTCCACTTCTGCCGTCAAGCGTCGTGGGGAGGAATAATTTGTGCTCCAGCGCCCGGTGGGCGGCACTGGATAGTGTCATTCCATGTGATTGTACAATGTCTTTGATGTCGCCAATCCATCTTCTTCTTGGACGTCCTCTTGGTCTCATTGCAGATGATCTTTGATGTAATGGCCAGTGATGGTAGTTGCTAGTGTTGCATTCTAACGACATGGCCAAACCACTTGATCTTCTGTCTTTCAATAAATGTGGCACAAGGTGTTGATCCCACTGTCTGTCTGATAACAGCATTTCTTACACGGTCTCGGATTGTTAAGTTGGCAGCTCTCCTCAGGCATCTCATCTTGCAGGTGTTGATATTATAAATATTAAAATATATAATATTATAAATATTAAAAGTAAGAAATTATTACAATAACAATATTCATCTGGCAGGCTAAAAAAAACCAAATAAACCAGCAGATGTTAATAACATGATAAAAATAAGTATGCACATACTACATAGATATTAGCATATCAGTAACTATCTATCTAACTCACTCAATCCCCAATTTACACAGTAACCATCTATCTAACTCACTGAATCCCCAATGTACAGATGTTGCTGGCATACCTCCGCATATTAAGCACACACACTTATCATTCCACTTATGACTTCTCACCAGTTTCCAAATCCATATTGTTCAACTGCGTCAAGAAGCATAATCTCTTCTGAAAGAGACCATTTGTTGGAATCTTCAAAAATACAAGGACCTTGATCATTCTGAAATAGCAACATATTGGATAATATTCAGAAACTCTTTCATGACATATTTGTATGCTCTAAGGTAGCTTTGTTTGGTGACTTCAGTCACAGGAATGGGAGTAAAGTAGTCACTGGCGTTGTGTAAAAATAGATACCCAGTATCTCACCTCACCAACAGTCTCTATGCTTGTTTTACAGAACCCTATGCAACACTTCTGCCATATGGCTTAATGGTCCACCATAACTGAACCTACAAAAACACACAGGAACATAAGATCAACCATTTATAATGGAAAAATATCTTATATTAATCAGTATACTGGCAAAGGTGTCAGATGAAAGTGTGCCTATTAAATGACAAAGCAATTCACATGTTCAAAGAGGATGATTCCAATTGAATGAGAAATCTGTTCAAATGTCTACGATTTAGAGTCCTAATAAGTGATACCTCTGTCTTCCCTTGAAGACTGATTGGCATGCATGCAGTTATTTTGGCTGAGGCTGCTGGAATGCACCACCTGTAGATTACAGCATGCAGGGCGATGCGCAACCTTCTTGATTTTCAAACCACTGAAGACAGAATACAAATTTGCAGAGCACGCACCTACCTCAGAGATAACTGCAAACACACAACATCCACAACATAGTGAAATTATGAAGGTAAAGGGCAGCAGGTTAAAAAGAGGACGGTTGTGGATGGGTCAAGCCGAAGACATTCTTCAACAGGTGTATTCACTTGAGGACTTAGAACCTGGCGAGGAGTGGTTACAAGTGCCAACAGATTTCTGTACGTCCTTTTCAGTTTGCATCCAACTAGACAGAAAATGCAGACAAGAAAATCCGGCTGCTGTGGAGGTGGAAGTACAAGCATTGATTTTCGAGAATTCGCTAGACGGTGATGCTGTCATTTAACAGATGGGTCGGTCATCCGACATGTGAGAAGCTCATGGGCCTTTACGGCTCGGAGGGCGGAAGCGCCATGGACCAGGCTGACATTCATGAATGCTCTACGAGAAGTAAGACTTTTGTGAGAACCAAGTGATGACTGTGAATCTACAACCATGGCCAGACTGCGAGAACAGCAAATTAAAAGAGGGGTGGCCAAACAAGAACACTACGCAGGAAGCCAAAGAAGATTGATAAACCAACACAGAACTGGTGTCATTAGCCGCTACACGCTGCGGGATTTTCTGAGGAGGGGATCCAAGCACTTATGGACTGAATGGTTCGATGTGCAATGAGGATGATCTGTTGACTAATTAACTAACCACCTGTAGATTGGATGGCGAAGATTGCAGCTCTGAGGTAGTCAAATGTCCCATAAAGTTACCCTGGGAGGCTAACAGGGTTATTAAGGGCTTCACTGTGATTAAATCAGCTGAGGAACATACACCTGGCATGATTCAAGTCTGAAAGTGCCACAACAAACTTCCACTGATTATGGTAGACAGACAGCAGCACCCAGGTCTTGCACTCACGAGATCAATACAATCACGCTGATTGCCTACCGGAATAGAAACCAAGACACTGTCACTCCACAAATTCTTCATGTCATGTAAGAGTGACAATTTGAATGATGGGATGGATAAAACATGTCAGTTCAGTAAGCAGTGCTATTTAAAAAGAAACAGACACAAGAACATATTTCACAAAACATGTTATCCATACACACATACAAGAAATAAAAAGCGTTAAACCAGTGGTGCATCAATGTCAGAAACATTTTTGGTATCCATTTTAATGAACAATCAGTTCTTAAATAGTTTATCTCTTTTTTATCTCTAAGTGATTAATTATCACAGTTGAGTGCATGTATCTTCTAATAATGATAATCTCGGTTAAAACATGCATTGGCAAATTATCTGGCAAGTGAGAGATAGACAAGAGACGGGGGGGTGGGGGAGTGATCGCTGAGAGGGTGATGGGGAAAGAGATGGCAGAGATAGGGGAGAGAGGTGAGAGGCAGAAAGGGGAGAGATGGGAGAGCTGGAAAAGAGGAGAGGGGAGAGATGAGAGAGAGAGAGAGAGAGAGAGAGAGAGAGCATGTGTGTGTGCACATGCATGTGTGCATGTGGCATGCACATGCATGTGTTAATTTGAAAGAATCTGGAGTTCATTACCCACTCAATTTCAGATGTTGTCACTCCAGTCATGCCATGCTATAAAAGGCGACTAAGGAGAGTGGTGTGAGACTGGCACAGAAAACTAGCTGCAAAATCCAACCATTCATGACCAAGTCTACAAAGGGATTGGTTGAATTGATTGAGGACTTATGCTCCACTGAGAGATGATACCATAATAAGAAGAGAAGAAGAGGAAGTCTTATATGTAGTGCAATAACATTCTATTCACCCAATGTTGTGTTTCCTTTCATCTCTTCATCTTCAATGGTGGAGGTTTCATGTTCACTTGACAAAGACTAAGTCAAAATTTTATATTGTGACTGTATTTATTATTACATTAGGGATACACAAAGTGGAGAGTGGAAAAGAAGAAGTAACAAAGACATTTATGATCTGTTTAAGTCCCCGCTAATCACTGGTATCATGAAGGCTAATAGACTACAATGGCTGGGGCATATAGAAAGAATGGAAGATAATAGGGAAACAAAACTCGCTTACACTCAGGAAATAAATGACCGTAGACCCCGAGGTAGACCAAGAAGACGGTAGAGAGATAATACATGTACAGACCTACAAGCATTTGGAATCAACGACTGGCAAGAGAAGGTCCATCAGAGAGACGAATGGAGACGGATTGTATTTGCAACAAAGAACCTCAATGGCTCGGAAAGCTGAAGAAGAAGAAGAAGAAGAAGACTGTATTTATTTACATTGCAGGATCAATAACATATCTCTTACTGCACTATCTATTTGACCTGTCTTATCCTGCAGCAGTCCAGAAGTTTAGCAAGTAAAACAGACAAATACTCTGCCAAGGTGAAAACATTAGAAGATGACTACAGACCACAAGAAACAATGTAACTGATGTTGTAAGATGTATTACTCAAAATGCATCTCTATATAAGCATTATATAAATTCATATTTAAGGTAAAACGTATTTATTTTAAGGAAGGAGAACAGAAGATTAATTTTCTTATGCATTGAAAGAAATGACCTATATAACTGTACTAAAACAAGGCATTTGAAACTCAGCTGTGACCGATTTGTACAGCAGACTGTGTCACATTGTGTTATAACGTGTTGGTATGGGAGCCGGTCGTTCAGAAAGCAATGGCAAACTACTGAACGTAAAAATTGCCTAGTACACCAACAGCAGCTGAAAAATGCTGGTGTTGACTGCAACGTGCTGTAAGGGATATGCAACATAAAAAAAAAAAAAATACACCACAAGCATATTTTTAAATAAAACATTAGCATACTTTTAAGCAGAGCAAAGGGTTAAAAAAAAAAAAAAAGACATACAAACAGGTATAATGCTAGCAGAGACTGGGTCAGTAGGATGTATGAAAGATATCGCGAAAGGAAAACTCAAGCGCTAGCACATTAATTGCTAAAGTCATGTGGATAATATCTATAATTCCACAGTGCTAAATTTTCCAATTCATGAGCTGACATCTGTCCATATCATGACACTACACTATATAACAATCTTATCTCTCTATCATCCACAATGTATAACATCTGCCATGTCCTGATACTAGACTATCATCTTGTCTCTCATCATCAAAAATGTCATGTCTGTCATGTCCTGATTCTATCATCTTGTCTCTCCATTATCCACAATGTCATGTCTGTCATGTCCTGATACTAGACTATCATCTTGTCTCTCCATTATCCACAATGTCATGTCTGTCATGTCCTAATACTAGACTATCATCTTGTCTCTCTATCATTCACAATGTCATGTCTGTCATGTCCTGATACTAGACTATCATGTCTCTCATCATCAAAAATGTCATGTCTGTCATGTCCTGATACTAGACAATCACCTTGTCTCTCCATGATCCACAATGTCTGACATCTTTCATGTCCTGATACTAGACTATCATCTTGTCTCTCCATCATCCACAATGTCATGTCCTGATACTAGACTATCATCTTGTCTCTCTATCATTCACAATGTCATGTCTGTCATGTCCTGATATTAGACTATCATCTTGTCTCTCTATCATTCACAATGTCATGTCCTGATACTAGACTATCATCTTGTCTCTCTATCAGTCACAATGTCATGTCCTGATACTAGATTATCATCTTGTCTCTCTATCATTCACAATGACATGTCCTGATAATAGACTATCATCTTTTCTCTCCATCATCCACAATGACATGTCTGTCATGTCCTGATACTAGACTATCATCTGATCTCTCTATCATTCACAATGTCATGTCCTGATACTAGTCTATCATCTTGTCTCTACATCATCCACAATGTCATGTCCTGATACTAGACTATCATTTTGTCTCTCCATCATCCACAATGTCATGTCCTGATATTAAACTATCATCTTGTCTCTCTATCATTCACAATGTCATATCCTAATACTAGACTATCATCTTGTCTCTCTATCATTCACAATGTCATGTCCTGATACTAGACTATCATCTTGTCTCTCTATCATTCACAATGTCATATCCTAATACTAGACTATCATCTTGTCTCTCCATCATCCACATCATGTCCTGATACTAGATTATCACCTTGTCTCTCTATCATCCACACTGTCATGTCCTGATACTAGACTATCATCTTGTCTCTCCATCATCCACAATGTCATGTCTGTCATGTCCTGACACTAGACTATCATCTTGTCTCTCTATCATCCACAATGTCATGTCCTGATACTAGACTATCATCTTGTCTCTCTATCATCCACAATGGCATGCCCTGATACTAGATTATCATCTTGTCTCTCTATCATTCACAATGTCATGTCCTGATAATAGACTATCATCTTGTCTCTCCATCATCCACAATGTCATGTCTGTCATGTCCTGATACTAGACTATCATCTTGTCTCTCTATCATTCACAATGTCATGTCCTGATACTAGACTATCATCTTGTCTCTCTACCATTCACAATGTCATGTCCTGATACTAGACTATCATCTTGTCTCTCTATCATTCACAATATCATGTCTGTCATGTCCTGATATTAGACTATCATCTTGTCTCTCTATCATTCACAATGTCATGTCCTGATACTAGACTATCATCTTGTCTCTCTATCATCCACAATGTCATGTCCTGATACTAGATTATCATCTTGTCTCTCTATCATTCACAATGTCATGTCCTGATAATAGACTATCATCTTGTCTCTCCATCATCCACAATGTTATGTCTGTTGTGTCCTGATACTAGACTATCATCTTGTCTCTCTATCATTCACAATGTCATGTCCTGATAATAGACTATCATCTTGTCTCACTATCATTCACAATGTCATGTCTGTCATGTCCTGATATTAGACTATCATCTTGTCTCTCTATCATCCACAATGTCATTCCTGATACTAGACTATCATCTTGTCTCTCTATCATCCACAATGTCGTGTCCTGATACTAGATTATCATCTTGTCTCTCTATCATTCACAATGTCATGTTCTGATAATAGATTATCATCTTGTCTCTCTATCATTCACAATATCATGTCCTGATACTAGACTATCATCTTGTCTCTCTATCATCCACAATGTCATGTCCTGATACTAGATTATCATCTTGTCTCTCTATCATCCACAATGTCATGTCCTGATAATAGACTATCATCTTGTCTCTCCATCATCCACAATGTCATGTCTGTCATGTCCTGATACTAGACTATCATCTTGTCTCTCTATCATTCACAATGTCATGTCTGTCATGTCCTGATATTAGACTATCATCTTGTCTCTCTATCATCAACAATGTCATGTCCTGATACTAGATTATCATCTTGTCTCTCTATCATTCACAATGTCATGTCCTGATAATAGACTATCATCTTGTCTCTCCATCATCCACAATGTCATGTCTGTCGTGTCCTGATACTAGACTATCATCTTGTATCTCTATCATTCACAATGTCATGTCCTGATACTAAACTATCATCTTGTCTCTCTATCATCCACAATGTCATGTCCTGATACTAGATTATCATCTTGTCTCTCTATCATTCACAATGTCATGTCCTGATACTAGACTATCTTCTTGTCTCTCTATCATTCACAATGTCATGTCCTGATATTAGACTATCATCTTGTCTCTCTATCATCATCCACAATTCATGTCCTGATACTAGACTATCATCTTGTCTCTCTATCATCCACAATGTCATGTCTGTCATGTCCTGATACTAGACTATCATCTTGTCTCTCCATTATCCACAATGTCATGTCTGTCATGTCCTGATACTAGACTATCATCTTGTCTCTCCATTATCCACAATGTCATGTCTGTCATGTCCTGATACTAGACTATCATCTTGTCTCTCTATCATTCACAATGTCATGTCTGTCATGTCCTGATACTAGACTATCATCTTGTCTCTCATCATCAAAAATGTCATGTCTGTCATGTCCTGATACTAGACAATCACCTTGTCTCTCCATGATCCACAATGTCTGACATATGTCATGTCCTGATACTAGACTATCATCTTGTCTCTCCATCATCCACAATGTCATGTCCTGATACTAGACTATCATCTTGTCTCTCTATCATTCACAATGTCATGTCTGTCATGTCCTGATATTAGACTATCATCTTGTCTCTCTATCATTCACAATGTCATATCCTAATACTAGACTATCATCTTGTCTATCTATCATCCACAATGTCATGTCCTGATACTAGACTATCATCTTGTCTCTCTATCATTCACAATGTCATATCCTAATACTAGACTATCATCTTGTCTCTCCATCATCCACATCATGTCCTGATACTAGATTATCACCTTACCTTTCTCTATCATCCACACTGTCATGTCCTGATACTAGACTATCATCTTGTCTCTCCATCATCCACAATGTCATGTCTGTCATGTGCTGACACTAGAGTATCATCTTGTCTCTCTATCATCCACAATGTCATGTCCTGATACTAGACTATCATCTTGTCTGTCTATCATCCACAATGTCATGCCCTGATACTAGATTATCATCTTGTCTCTCTATCATTCACAATGTCATGTCCTGATAATAGACTATCATCTTGTCTCTCCATCATCCACAATGTCATGTCTGTTGTGTCCTGATACTAGACTATCATCTTGTCTCTCTATCATTCACAATGTCATGTCCTGATAATAGACTATCATCTTGTCTCTCTATCATTCACAATGTCATGTCTGTCATGTCCTGATATTAGACTATCATCTTGTCTCTCTATCATTCACAATGTCATGTCCTGATACTAGGCTATCATCTTGTCTCTCTATCATTCACAATGTCATGTCTGATATTAGACTATCATCTTGTCTCTCTATCATCCACAATGTCATGTCCTGATACTAGATTATCATCTTGTCTCTCTATCATCCACAATGTCATGTCCTGATAATAGACTATCATCTTGTCTCTCCATCATCCACAATGTCATGTCTGTCATGTCCTGATACTAGACTATCATCTTGTCTCTCTATCATTCACAATGTCATGTCTGTCATGTCCTGATATTAGACTATCATCTTGTCTCTCTATCATCCACAATGTCATGTCCTGATACTAGATTATCATCTTGTCTCTCTATCATTCACAATGTCATGTCTGTCATGTCCTGATATTAGACTATCATCTTGTCTCTCTATCATCCACAATGTCATGTCCTGATACTAGACTATCATCTTGTCTCTCTATCATTCACAATGTCATGTGCTGATACTAGATTATCATCTTGTCTCTCTGTCATTCACAATGTCATGTCTGTCATGTCCTGATATTAGACTATCATCTTGTCTCTCTATCATTCACAATGTCATGTCTGTCATGTACTGATATTAGACTATCATCTTGTCTCTCCACCATCCACAATGTCATATCTGTCATGTCCTGACACTATCATCTTGTATCTCCATCATCCACAATGTCATGTCTGTCATGTCCTGACACTAGACTATCATCTTGTCTCTCCATCATCTACAATGTAATAATACCTGTCATGTCCTGAACCAGGCTATCATCTTGTCTCTCCATCATTCACAAAGTCTGAGATCTGTCATGTGATGACACTAGACTATCTTGCAGTTTGTGTTACTGTCATCAAGATACTAGATTATCTACAAACTAGCATCGTGTCTCTATGTTCTTTACAATGTATATTTTCAATAACCTTAACTGGTGTTACATGTTTCAACTTTTGTCTTCTATCTAGTAATATGTTCATTGGAGAGAGAGAGAGAGAGAGAGAGAGAGAGAGAGAGAGAGAGAGAGAGAGAGAGAGAGAGAGAGAGAGAGAGAGAGAGAGAGAGAGAGAGAGAGAGAGAGAGAGAGAGAGAGACTCAGAATGCTTCTTTCACTTTTACTCCAAATATTGTGTTTTCAAAGCTCACTTGAATATCTTACAAAATAATTTACTGTACTGCTATTAATCTGAACTAATCAAACAAACAGTAACACAGTACAAGTACAAGCCAACTTCTACTTTGAGTAAAGCAGCATTACCATCTAATACAAATCAGCTACTATAATACTATAAATAATGTGTACAAATAATTTCATACATGAATTAACTGAATGAATGCTCAAGCTAAAGGCAAGATAATGTAGTGTTATAATGTTGGTATGGGAATGTCAGTATGAGTTATATGAAGGGTAGTCTAATAATAGAACGCAGTTTGTAACCTAAACGGACAAAGGTAATCCCCGATACAGGGATCATGATATAAACGTTTTTATAAAGAGAAAGTAGTAAAAACGATGTCAGATGTGTCTATTTCAGCTTACCTTTACAACATAAGAATGCTCTCGCCTGTGTGACGCTACCTCTGCACCCAAGGAAAAGCACTGAAATACGGAAAAATTGACATGTTACAGAACCACAAACTAATACAAATGAAGTGAATATTATTATTAACAGGGTAAAGGTGACTTGACCTAAATGGCGGAGTAAGCTTTCAATAGACAGATACACTACCACCACTATCGTGACGTCACACTTACCCGTAAACAAACGTCGAAATCCACGCATTCTGTGCACCGTAAACGATGTCCAAAGATCTCATGCTGACAATAGTTGCAGCGTATTCTTGCCATGGCTTAGGCATAGTATTGTTTATAAACTACAACACAACATTGCACTAGCCAAAGGCTTCAAATCTCCTTCAGCCGTCGGCAAGCCATCATTCCGCTAGCAGACTTCCACAGAGCTCTTGTTTTAGTAGGCCTCTTGTGACGTCACTCCCAACATGCATGTGTTGTTCCGGTGGGGAAGGAATGGAGTTCTATTCCCTCGTAGGCAAAGTTAAGATGTGTCTGAACAACACCAGGGCCGGGAAACGCGTTGCTTGCGACCTCGTTTCTAAGCGTCTGTTAGCTGGAACATTCGATAAACACCACGTGTTCGCTAAATAGGGTTCAGGACCATTCGCTGCACATAGATAATATTGACAACTACACACTATGTCTAGCGAAAGTCGCGGTGTCTTACTATTTCTCGCCGCACGGCCTTAACACAGAAAAAAATTAACCGTGCACTCTTATTTAGTGCACATACCGCAGTAAACAAGTATATAGAATTAGACTGATATCCCTCATGATGGATAACTATAATATAGATAGATAAAACAAATTACGCGATTAAAATTACATTAAGTAATAGATACAATTAAATTTACAAATAAGAAAGTAAATAGCAACAATTCGTTCATCATAACCATCCAGTGGTTTGTCCGGTGTAGAACTTTGCACCTAAAACACTTTCAAGAAAGTGGAATTGTAACTGACTCAGAAAGCATGCTGAGAAGGGTGAGAACAGGCAAGCTTCGTGCAGAGTGGTTTGCTTCGCTTCGGAGGTCACGGGTAGCAAGCATCACCTGGATCTTTTCTCCTGGGCATGCCGGTGTTCTGGGGAATGAACAGGCGGACAGATTGGCTGGCTCGGCAGAACTTGGTGGAATATTGATGCATGACAAGGCAGATGTGGTTGCGGCCTTGTAGGAGCACGTGTACACCTCGGAGGAGCAAATGGATCACCATAGTCTGGTTAGAATGAGGCAGCGAGGAGTGACGAGGAGATCTGGCCGACGCTCGACGCTCAGAGGAAAGGCGAGACGGACATATAATCAGATTGCTACTGGAACTATTAGTGTTGGAACTCTTCGTTGGTTGCTGAGGATGGGGACGGAGCGCTTATGGGAATGTCCTGAATGCTGTGATGTCGGTTCCTAGATCAATCAATCAATCAAGAAAGTGGAATGTATTATTAATTTCCATGTAGAAAGAATTCTCGTTCAGAAAGCAAAGGCAAACTACTAAACGTAAAAACTTGCCAAGACATCAACAACGGCACTAACATGCTGGTGTTGACTGCAACGTCCTGTAAAAGGATATGCATCTTTAAAAAAAAGAAAGAATTAGCACAGTGCAACATCTAAGTAAATAGGAACAATCTTAAACATGTGAACGGTTAGAGATATCTAGGAACAGTTGTGTGACAAGATGGAAGATGGCTTGTAGTTGTAGAAATACTGAATTTAAGAATTGGCGTCACTGCACTCGGGGCATTCACAAACTTGCTATTTCCCTTCTTCAAAAGCCGCCGAGGAGTTCTTGTGCCGTTTATTCCAGTAGCGATTTGATTAAAAGTTTACTCTGTGCTTTGAGAATCGTCCAGACATGTAGAAAGTAGAATAAGAATATGAAAGACTTGATTATACAATCTATACAAATGAAATAAAAATATAAATTAGAAACATAAAAATCCATTACATGAAAAAAAAATAAATAAACAACACAATTGACACCAATGGCAGACTAGCTAGGACTGCTCTGATCCCCTTAATGAAGTGGGTCCCCTTTAAACATTAGACAATATATTTAAAATAGTAATTACCCTTTAGTCATAGCAACCAAAAGTCTTAAACCCAGTCCGTCATTGACTGACACTATATTTTCATGTTATAGCCCAAAAGGGTTGAACAGGACACCGTTGTTATCAATACAATACATTAATCAATCAATCAGGTGCCGTCTCCACAATGAAGGTTGGCTGCAATGGATCTCCAACACTGTCTGTCTCTCGCCTTGTCTGTACATTCTGTCAGACTGATGTTCGTCCATCTCTTGATGTTATCCTCCCACTTGTATCGTTGTCTACCTCTTGTCAGCTTGCCCTCAACCTTGCCCTCCAGTATGGTTTTTAAAAGATAAGAGTGTTATATCTTTTAACAAGGCCGAAATATTTCACCTGCTTCTTTTTTTTTATTTCTTTCATCAACTCTCTTTTCAGTCCCAGTTTTTCTAGAACCTTTGTATTTGCTTGTTTCCGTTTACATGAAATCGACATAATCTTCTGTATATCTACATCTTCATGTCATCTATTCGACCTTCTAGTTGCTTGTTCAATGCTCCAAAACATTAATCGCTATGGTAAAAATTGACTTTTACAAGATGTGAAACATTATCACAGACAAACAAATGTCATTCTCAGAGAGAAAACGAGTTTTCCAGTACTATACTACGCCTAAACTGTTGTATGCATTTGAGAATTGGGCAATAAACTGAGAATCATCTGATTGTAGCAGAAACGTGGTTTCTGAGGAGAATATAAAAACAACGGATTGGCAGGAAAACACATGAGACATTTCTCCAGAAAGCAGATGAAGACCCGCAAACTGATTAGAGAAATTAGTCAAGACAGTCAGGTAAGATTCTGCATTCACCAGATAAAAAGGGCGAGGGAGAAATGCGTGGTCTGAATTGTGCAACTATGAAAGCCATTCTGACCTTACGAGAAGCGTACGGAGAAGCTTCTTAATACAGCGAGGAATAGGTATATTTAATCTTGACAAACGAAAGTTTGTAAAATGGAGTTATACTACCTCTCCACAACACAAAGCCTGGGCTGAATTTAGAGATTTAGAGAATTAAAATTGGTCACACTGGTAGATGCCTTGCCGACCGCTTTGGAGATATTATTCAAAACTGACAAACCTGTCCTCAACCATTTTAATACTTCGGACCATAATGGAGTCGATGATGTATGGGTCACTGCATTGAAGCCTTGCATCTCTAACAACTTCATTAGGCTTAACATTGAAAGCCAGTTAAACTCTCTGGGATGTATCCATCCAGCAAGAATCAATACGGTTGTGGGTGCAACTGTATTACTCTACTGTCTTCCCTGTCAGATTCAGATCTGACTGTTTACACACCTTTGGCCACACATATTCTATCTGGCACTTTGGCAGCTGAACTGTACACAACATTTGTAGTAAAACAGCAATTTTCAAAACCGTACTGAACCCAACCTTTGTCCCTTCTTCACAACAGAGGAGTTGTGTTTATTTTAGCATTTTGTGTGTGTTTTTTCCCCTTTATATTTGTTTGTGTTGTCCTGTCATTGAAAAAGATTCTTAGAACCGAATCATTTGTTGTATGCTGTGTCCTACAATATTTATCTTTTTATTTTATTACTTAATTATTATATGTTTTGTTGATTGTTTATTGTTTTAATTGTTTGTACTTGAAAATCCTAACACCTCCCCCCCCCCCCCCCCCCCCCCCCGCCCCGCCCTACACCGAAACGTACTATAGGACCATAGGAGGCAGTAGATGACAGTTTACAGTTTGTAATTCATATTGCTATATGCTGCAGCCACTTTGTTGTTGTTGTTGTTGTTGTATATTTATTACAGGGAGCGGAGATTTTTGAGCAGTTTTTTTTTTCTCTATTAACAGTTTTTCTATTAAACATTTTCTTCAACTAACATTCTTTTCAATTAACATTTTTTTTCAATTCTCATTTTCTCTTCATTGCTTCTATTTTTCCATGCATTTGTTCCTCTCGTCCTGTCATCACCTTCTAATGTAGTCACATGAGTTCTCCTTGACTGTATGTTGTGTTTGTGAATGTGTTTGTTTGCTGATGAAGGCTAACCGCCGCAACGTTCTGTATGTGTCGTAACTCTGTTATGTAAAGCTGCACCACTTTGTGTCATTTTATATTGTTAATCAGCACGTAGCAGGTCCTGTGCTGAACGTCACTCTCATGGCCCGCGGGAAAGTTTCCCGATCTCTTGCCATCTCTCGAAATCATACACCTTCATTCGCAGTCTGCTTCCATTTTGTGTTTATGGAATGCATAATGTAGTATTGTAGTAATAGAGAATTCAAAAATAAGACTTTCCTTGAATACCAAGAAAACTGAACAGTAGTTACATCAAAGGAAAGATAATACCAAAATGTGATATAATAATAGAAGTAAACATACTTAATGAAAATAATAATCTCACATATTTTGAGAACAAAAATAACATCAGATGAAAGACGAGTGACAAAGATTAAGACTGAATAGGCAAGGCAAAAACTGAATTTCAGAAAATGAAAAGTTTCTTATATAAGCAATAGCTTTCCATCCATCCATCATGTGCCATGCCGATAAGCGTGGGCGGTCATGTTTTGCCATCTCACTCTATCACCATGCCACGTGGCCAAACCATCCAAGTATTTACTCTTGGATTTCCCCTTGGTCCCGTCCCTTCGATCTTGCCAGTTGTCACTAAGTTCTCCAATTCATTTCTTCTCATAAAGTGCCCAAAAAATTTTGACTGACTACGTCTAAGCCTGTTCACAGGCTCCCTAAACGATTTTTTTTAAACAGCGAGCTGCGTTGTAGTAAACGCTCCCAAGGCGGCCAGAGGAAACGCTTTAAAGACTGAAAATCTCACAGAAAGTTCTTGGAATTCATCTTGACACATGAGAAACTGTTTCCGAAGACCGAAATTCGTCGTGTACATCATTACGCAGTGTTCAGTTTCTTGTGAAGCAACCAGGTCTGCAAGAGCTGTGAAGAAAAGGCTGGACAGAAAAATCACTGCAGGAGACCCTCCTCCTGGAACGTCAAGCATTCTTTGCCCACATTGTCAAAGAACATTTCGAGCCAGAATAGGCCTTATCAGCCATCTTAAAACTCACGGCTCCATATTTTCAACCCCACTGGATGAAATGAATGGTCATCATCATTCTTGATGGACAAACAACACAACAACACTGATTTGTGAAAATTATCTATCACAACGTGAATCCATCCAAGTTATGGTCTTCCTCTCACCCCTTCCTCGATACACCTCCCTCCATAATTATAATTTCCAGACATTCGTGTCTTTTTACGTTACTAAAATATTTAAGTTTTCTCAATTATCTGTGTCTTAATAAATAATCTTCTTCAATATTGAATTTTTGTTGGCTAGAACTGTTTTTTTCTTTCTTTTCCCCTCAATGAATATTTATTTTTAAAAAAATCTTTAGTAACACACATATTCAAAGGCGTGTCTCGAGAACTGTTTTTTTCTTTCTTTTCCCCTCAATGAATATTTATTTTTAAAAAAATCTTTAGTAACACACATATTCAAAGGCGCATATTTGATTTCAGCTAAGTGTCCTAGTATGACTTCCGTCTGTTGTCCAAGGAAATATGCATGCTCTTAGTGCTCTGTTATTTATTGTTCTGTTTGTTCCAGCCATACAGGTTTGCATTGACTAAGTTTCTGCAGAGCAATATTTATTCTTCTGTTAATTTCCGTCATCTCATTTGCAATATTCCTCTGCAGCGAAGCTAGTATTCAACACAGTTCACTATATATCCCAGCTATAATCACGCAGGTGCCAAGACATCAACAACAGCAAAAAATGCTGGTGTTGACTGCAAACGTCCTGTAAAGGATATGCAACTAACTTTAGAATCACGGAGGAAGCCGTGGTAGCGCAGTGGCTAGCACGCTTGCAAGCCGTCGTGGTGGTTTCATGTTCTAATCCCCTTCGAAGTGAGGACATTTTCCAGGTAAGCCTAACCTAAAATAGATACCAACAAGTTTGATGGGAAGTACTATGGACGGCGAGGTATTGATCACTCCACGCACCGAATGTCAATGGGTCTAAACATATGGCGATATCACCCTTGGACTGCCAGAGTTGGTAACACACATTTTCTGGAAAAGGCTTATGAAAGTAGAACATTAAGCACAACTGTAAGAAAAAGACAAACGGTGTTTTATGGTCGTATAATGAGAAGAGAGACATTGGAGAACATCGCGATGACTGGGGAGATCAGCAGGAGAAGGGACAGCAATGACTGGGGAGATCAGCAGGAGAAGGGACAGCAGAGAGAAATGATGCTTGTTGGACTAAAACGGTGACACAATCGGATATCAACAGCAGACTTGATTCAGAACACTAAGGATCGATATCTGTCTCGAGACATGAACGCCTACACTAGCTAGCAGGGCACACGATGATGACGACCGTATGCCAATTGCGTAAAAGGTTCCATTACCTTGTTACCTTTTCAGAGCTCAGCTGACCTGAACGCCAAAGCATCGGGTTAGTTTGGGTTCCAGATTAGTCCCTAACCAATCAAATGTTTCCACCGAGCGCTAGTATAGGGTGTATTTGTAATGACTGTGTAGTGTTTGAAAATATTACCGGTCCACGTTTTGTATTCACCCTCCGTAAAGTTCATGCACCATAATAGGTAAATACAAAACATGGACCGGCAATATTTTCAAACACCGCACAGTCATTAAAAATACACCTTTAACATTATCATGTAGGAGGCCCTTTGCAAATTGTCGCTGTCATCAATCAATCAGGTGCCGTCTTCACAATGAAGGTTGGCTGCAATGGATCTCCAACACTGTCTGTCTCGCGCCTTGACTGTACATTCTGTCAGGCTGATGTTCGTCCATCTCTTGATGTTATCTTCCCACTTGTATCGTTGTCTACCTCTTGCTCACTTGCCCTCAACCTTGCCTTCCAGTATGGTTTTTATAAGAGTTATCATGCCTTTTACGCTGCCGAAATATTTCACTTATCTCCTCTTTATTTCTTTCATCAACTCTTTATTCCCAGATTTTCTAGAACCTCTGTATTTGCTTGTTTTTGTTTCCATGAAATACAGACATATTCGTCTGTATATCCACATCTCCAGGGCTTCTATGCGACTTTCTAATTTCCGCGCCATATAGTAGCGTTGAATATATGTAGCATTTGACAATTCTCAGTTCTAATGCGTTATTAATCTCTCAAGATGTTAATACTAATTTCATGCCGTTGAAAGCATTTTTGATTATTCCTATTCTCTTTTTGATTTCTATTTCACTTCTGCCGTCATCTGTTATTATATGTCCAAGATAGGAGAAACTTGTTACATGTTCTAGTATCTTCCCATTTACTGTGATGTTCATTAATGACCTTTTCTTTTCACTTACTAATTATCATAGTTTTTGTCTTTTGAATGTTAATATCTAAGCCACATTCTACTCTGTGACTGTTTACTTGTTCTACTAGTACTAGGTCTTGTAACTTGGTCACTTTCTGCATCGTCAGCATACCTAAGATTGTTTATGATTGTTCCATTGATGTTAAGTCCAGGCATTTCAACTAGTTTATAGATTCTTCCTGTGTATAGGTTGAAGAGGCTTGGGGGACAGTACACATCCATGCCGTACTCCTCTCGCTCTCATCAGGGCCCGCTGAAAAGGTCCTGCCGCAGGTAGCCTTGTTTATTTAGTACAAGTCCTTGCCAGGGGACGTAACTACAGCTGACGACTTAGTGAAAGTTAATAAGTCGGGAAAAGTTCTATAGGCGTAACAGTCACATGTTAGTGATTTAGGTGACCTTCCATAACATCACCAGTCAGATGTCATAACTGGAAACGAAGTGTTGCGATAAAGGAGGCCCAATAATGATGAGGTGAAGACAAAAGAAACTAGTTAAAAACCTGTGTCCTAATTTAACCTTCTTTTTAGAGGAGGTAGACAGACTGTCCCTATTACGTAATAATACTAAGGTAATAACAATAAGGTAATAAAGAAATGTTTAATTTAATAATAATTGTCGCTATGGACCACTTTCTTTGTCAGCATGGCCGAATGTTTAAGAGCCCTCGTTCTTAAACATCCGGTGTGCTGATTCTGAGATAGCGGGTTCAACCCCATACACCGGTCAGTTGGACTATAGTGTTGATTTCTCGTCCTTGACTTGGGGACGTAAATTACTTGTGCCTCTGAAGTCGGAGTGGGTTTGCTTGATGACGAGGGACACTGGTAACAAAGAAAGCTAATTCACAAGCAAAATTAAGTCCAGTGCTACTGGAAGTAGCGTGTATGGATGGACTACGCTTGAGTTCAAAACGAGCGAGCGCAAAATAAAAAAAAATACTTTCTCGAATATTTCTGTGAAAACTGATTTTCACATTGAATGTTACATTAAAAACAATTTTGTGACCGAACTTCAGAATGATAATTAACTCTTTACCTTTCTGCCTAGCGGTCTATGGGTGAGAAGATCTATTTCATTGCACCCGGTTTTATCCCATATAACTCAGTCTCTTTCCGCAGAGTGACCTGCCTATTCCGTTGCACAGAGCACAAACTCCTTAGCTCCAGTGACATTCCCAGGAGTCTCACATAAATGTTCACTCGTCAGATAATGACGGAGTCCTGAAATGAATCCACAAACTTCGTGGCGTCAGGTAGTCGGTTTAATCACTTCGCTACAGACCTCTCTTTATCTCTCTTAAAGTGGAAACTGTAACAAAGAGTGTTATCACACTCCCCACTCCGTTGACCCATTAATTACTATAAGGTGCGTATTACACCCTATGCGGACGTCATACAAACTTGTCCCTAATTCTACTTGGATTTGTACTTAAATCAAATATGTTAGAAGATTTGGTATTGCTGGTATCAGGGTTCGAATGGTAATTGTGTATTTTCACAGCCGTTTCATGCATCACATCACATTTCATACACAGTTCTTTGAGTATTTACAGAGAATTATATTGATGGATGCTCTGTGAGGAATAGTGACAGATTACTGCGTTTACATCGTGCGAAGCAAGCTAGGCGAAGATCTGTAAGTACACTAGTGTCAGCGCTGTAGATTTCAAACACACATACGTCATTTCCATAAAAGCTTAACTAGTTCTTCAACAATTACAACTTTAACTTTAAGGTAAACCGGTGAGAAAAGTTCATTTCCTCCAATTTATAGTAGGGAATAACATATAGTGTAACGTACAGTATAGCACTTTATCACAAGCCAGATATTCTTCCTCGGCTACTGATCCTGATGTGATTTTACTACGTATTATACAATTTGTTATACTATATGCTATACTATTATCTACCTCCTCTCAGTAATGCTCCACGACAAATGTGTCAGTGGGAGCTCAGTACTTAGATTTAACGTGTCTTGTTAATCTCTTGTTTCACATGCATTAAACAATACACTTCAACACTCTTTTTGTCAATGCAGGTGACATTTTTTCACTGGTATGTTTTCCATCTTGCAAAAGGCCATCTTTCTCATGACGATTCTTATTCTTATCTCTACAAGGCATCTTCCTTCTGATGTTAAGGCGACTGCTAGTAAAGTTTTACTAATTCACCTGTTTAAGAATGTTCACATTCACTTGGATGTTACATTGTGATATATTTTCTTATTTTTGGAGATGATCACTACCTCTGTTTTCTTAAAGTTTAATTTTTCACCCCTGTTGCTATTTGTGAGCAATATCAGCATCCACTAAAGGCTGCAGATCCTGTTCATTGTCTGCAACCAGTACTGTATGATCTGCACACATGTGTTCAATGGCCTCATAGAAATTACTGTAGAAGAAGTAGTAGCTAGAGGACATGTTCATCATCATCATCATCATCATCATCATCATCATCATCATCATCATCATCATCATCATCATCATCATCATCATCATCATCATCATCATCATCATCATCATCATCATCATCATCATCATCATCATCATCATCAACATCATCATCATCATCAACATCATCATTATCATCGTCATCATCATCACCATCACCACCACCACCACCACCACCACCACCACCACACCACCACCACCACCACCACCACCACCACCACCACTACCACCACCACCACTATCATCATCACCATCACCATCACCATCATCATCATCACCACCACCACCACCACCACCACCACCACCACCACCACTATCATCATCATCACCATCACCATCACCATCATCATCATCATCATCATCATCATCATCATCAAGCGCCATGCCGGCTGGCGTAAGCATTCATGACTCTCCACAGATCTCGGTTTTTGGTTTTCTGGATCAACTCCGCTGTTGATATTTCTCCATGCCACCGTCTCAATCCATCCAGCATAATTTCTCTTGATCTGCCTCTGACTTTCTTCCCCTTGATCTTTCCAGTTGTCACGATGTTCTCCAATGCCTCTCTCCTCATCACATGACCAAAGAAAAAGCTCTTTGCCTCTTTCTTGTTGTTGTATATAGTGTTATAGTTTCATTAGCCTTTGTCAGGCAGTCGTTGTTAGTTACTTTGGCCATCGAAGGAATTCGCAACATTAGTCTCAGAAACCACATCTCTGTTGCTTCCAATCTCTTCATAATTTGTTCATTTACATTCCAAGATTCACATCCATGCAGCAAAACAGGTACTATATATTAATTCAGCACTCTCTTTATTACATTAAATTATCGTAACTTATTGCAGAAGATAGTCTTCATTTTCTGAAATGCAGCCTTTGCTTGTCCTATTCTGCACTTAATTTCTGTTGTGTATCTTCCATCTGATGTTATAAATGCCCCTAGGTATTTAAAACTATCCACTTGGTGAAGAATTTTCTCTTCTATCCTTATTTGACATTTGGGTGTCACCTGTTTCTTTGATATCACCATTGTTACTGTTGTCTTGCTAGACAACAGAAACACAATTAATTCTACATAAGCACGCCCAGTTGAAGCCTTTGCCCACAAACAGGGAGACGCGGTCGGGCGGTTGTTAGCACGCTGGCCTGCAGGCCTGGTGTAGGCGTGATATTGCCAGTTTGTCACCAAGTTCTCCCATTTATTTCTTCTCATAACGTTGCCCAAAAACATTGTGACTGTCTTCGTCTAATTTCTCTAATGCCTTTAGGTGCATTAGATAGAAACTGCTAAAGTCATTTATAGTTAGTGTGTGTGGGATGTGGGATTTAATATATGAGAATATTTTTGCTTTGTTGGTCTAAGGCAGGGGTCACCAAACTACGGCCCGCGGGTCGGATCCGGTCCGCGACGTCATTTCATCCGGCCCGCCAACGGTACTCGAACTAGTTTGATATAACGTATGGAACACAAGTCGTTGTGATTGTCAGCAACTTACTTGCGACAGGTAATTCAGGACTCCCTACTTTTTCACGACACGAATCAATAACTCGCGTGGTTTGCAAAAGGATACATTTTTATTTAGAGCTGATTACAAACAAGCTCTGTGTCGTGAAATACTGAGAGTTAATGATTCCCAGATAGACGACTGTATACACCGACTAACCAGGTAGAAGAAGGGTTAACAAACGAAGCAGTAAGGATAACAAACAAAGGAGTGACCAGGCGCATGTGTTTATAGGTCAAGACAGGAAAGGGGGCCGCTAACCGCACAGGTAAACTGTCGAGTGGAAAAATTGGTTTGCGACTAAAGCAGAAAGTATTATTGGACAGCATATTGCGGTATGGATGTGAAACAGTTCAGAGCTGTAATTTTCCACTAACGATGATAATGAAGTCTGGATGTGAGGTGTCCAGCAATGTCAAGGACTATGCGGCAAAGATGACCTATAAAGGAGTGGCTACGTCTTTGTGAGAGGTGGAGTGTGTTTTGTAGGTTTCGGGAGAGAAGGATTATGAAAAGGGATGTGCTGCGTTCAGTAGAACGTTTGTGTATTTATGGTGCATTAGTACTCCCAATTCAGTAAAGGATGTTTATAAGGTATTCATATATTAGAGTATAGTTTAGCATAGGAATATAGATGGGCGTGTAGTGCATTTAACATGGCTTTCTATTAGTAGGAATAGTATAGACGATTAGGTGAATCTTCTATCCTATGTCAGAGTGGGTTTTTTCGGAAGCCTTTTCATTTCGGCTGGAGGAAAAGACACTCACATAGGAGAGATGAGGAAGCAGACACAGATCTCATTATTAAATGTATATCACACAGGTTCCCATACCAGTGCGAGACTTATCAACTAAGATATCACACAGATGGCTGTGGTCAAGATCACCCAGTGTTGATAACCCACAAGAAAGCACTTTAAAGTAATAAAGCACGACACTTGTGCATAAGAAAGGAAAGAAAAGAATTGTCATCGTAAGAAGTAAGGAGGACAGAGAACGGAAAATAGAGATCATTTAAACTAATAGAAAAACCCAATGGACTCAGTATCGAAGAGTTGCAAGGTGCATACAAAGTGCCTATACCAATTAAGAACTATCCAGTGTAGAACTTTTACCGGACAAAAATAGAGAATACTAGAAACTCGACGTGTTTTCCAGGATGGAATTAAGAACGCTATAAGATAATAAAGAACATTCAGTTTAAGCTGACAGCATATGGTGATCGGGTTAAATACATTCATACAGTGGTGAACATTTTTCATTACAAAAAAACGGATATATCTACAGACTCAAGCAGGCGGAGCTGTCAGGGTGAGACCGTTCTGTTGTATCTATGTCATGTCCTGTACTCTAGCTGAGAGAAGAGACGAGAGAAGACACGGAGACTATCTATCAACATCTTATCTGGCAGCCACACTAGAAGAACATACCAACTACATAGACAATATCCATACATACACCAGACATAGTTTTTATTAATAAATCTTTTATCTTATCGTTGAAAGGAACTGTTGTCGGAGTATGTGTTGAGGGAATAATAGAGAGAGAGAAAGAAATAGATATATGGAATGGAAGACAGAAGAGAGAAGTGTAGACCAAAGTCAGTCAATAATCCCAACAGATGCTAAGTTTAAAGATGTGCTTGTTGATTCCAATCTCCTCTCGGGAAATTAACAGGACATAATTGGTGGAGCGAGCGGGATACGTACATACATTATACCCATATGACCTGCATATTGGCACAGGCATAGCGGAGTACATGCATGTTGGGACATACTGATTGGAATAAAAAGAAGTATACATTGATGACTTTTAATGGAAGGACGTCCAGTGGATATATGGTGCCATTACATTTCATCATCATCATCATCATTGGCACCTTGCCGTCTTGACAGACGATAGTTTGTGCTTTAAAAGGCATAATAACTTTTACCTATGGCGGTAGCGAGTGTGACTGATAAGGCCAATTTGCGCTGTAAATGTCCGTTCACAGTGGGTGCATGTGAACACGTGGTCATTTCCACCATCATGCACCATCTTACGTCTCAAACGCTTGGTGTGTGACTTTTCTGCAATAATTTTCTCCTTTGACTTTATTCCATTTCTGATATTTGCCCTCCATGCAACACGTTCAGCGGCGACTTGCTCCCAATGTGCATTATCAATGCCTGTATCAATCATGTCCCGCTTACACACATCTTTGTATCGTAGTAGAGGCCGACCCTGAGATCTCTTACCCATCTGTAATTCACCAAAAAAGATATCCTTTGGTATTCTACCATCATCCATCCTCCTAAGATGTCCTATCCATCTAAGTCTACGAAGACTGAGCATGGAATAAACTGTCACACAACCTGATCTTTCCAATACTTCAGTATTTGTGATTTTGTCTTGCCACTTAATACCAAGAATTCTTCGCAGACACCGCATATGAAAGCTGTTTAAGTTGTTCTCTTGGTGTGAGTAAGTTGTCCAGGTTTCACTGCCATAGAGAAGAGTACTAAGGACACAGGCTTGATAGACAAGGACTTTAGTTTTGGCAGTAAGCTTCCTGTTCTCCCAGACTCTTTTTCTTAACCTGTTCATTGTTGTTGCTGCCTTACCAATCCGGATGTTGATTTCCTGATCTAGGGATAATTTGCTATTTACCACTGATCCTAGATATGTAAAATGGTCTACTATCTCTAGTTCGGCGTCGTCAATAAAGATTGATGGTACCTCATGTGCACCTTGTGACATAATCTGTGTCTTCTTTTTGCTAATTGTTAAACCAAATTCAGAACAAGCATTGGAGAATGCAGATAGTAGACATTGCAATTCTTCCTCAGAGTGGGTCGTAACTGCAGCATCATCTGCAAAAAGCAACTCTCTGATCAGTACCCTCCTAATTTTGGTCTTAGCCTTCAATCTCTGAGCATTGTAGAGGCCGCCATCTGAGCGTGAGTGAATGTATATACCACCATCCTGATCATGAAATGCATATTTCAGTAGAAGTGAAAAGTATATTCCAAAGAGGGTGGGAGCTAGTACACAACCTTGCTTAACTCCACTCTTGATTTCAAATTCTTCAGAAGTTGCACCATCAAACTTGATTATACCCTTCATGCCTGTGTGGAACGATTCCACAATGGACAGAAGAGTTGGTGGGCAGCCAATCTTCTTTAGTGCCTTGAACAGACCCTCACGACTGACCACATCAAATGCCTTTGTGAGGTCGATGAAGGCAATAAACAGTGGTTGATTCTGTTCACGGCATTTTTCTTGCATTTGTCGCAATGAGAATATCATATCAGTGGTAGACCGGTTCTGTCGAAAGCCACACTGTGATTCGGGGTAGACTTGATCTCCTAGGACTTGAAGTCTGCGCAGAACAATTCTGGCAAATACTTTTCCAACAATACACAGAAGTGAGATACCCCTATAGTTGTTGCAGTCGCTCCGATCGCCCTTGTTCTTGTACAGTGTTATGATGCTTGAATCTTTGAAATCCTGTGGGACTTGTCCTTCACGCCAGCATAGCTCTATTAGCTGGTGGATCTGTATAGTGAGTGTGTCTTGCCCACTCCTGATAACCTCTATTGGAATCCCATCCTTACCTGGAGCCTTGCCAGATGCAAGTTCATTTATAGCACACTTAACTTCTGTTATGGTGGGAAGTGTGTCCAGGTGGTCAAGAGTTGGTAGAGCCTCTATGGCGTTGAGGGCATCATCCGCTAGTTTGGTCTCACTTGAGTAAAGCTCCAAATAGTGCTCTACCCATCTGTCCATCTGCTGTTTCTTATCAGTGATGATTTCTCCAGTCAAGGTTTTCAATGGTGCACTTCTTTTGATCACTGGACCGCAGGCTTTCTTTATTCCTTCATACATGCTTCTTATGTCTCCCTTATCACTTGCGATTTGAATGGACTCACATAACTTGATCCAATAATCATTTGCACACTGCCTGGCAGCCTTTTGCACATCCTTCCTAGCTTGCCTAAGCTCACTCAGAGTGTTACGCGTTGGTCTTTCCTTGTTTCTTAAGAGAGCTTTCTTCTTCTTATCAATCAAGGGCTGCAGAGTCTCGCTGTTGGCCGCAAACCAGTCCTGCCTCTTATGATCCACAGTGCCGTAAACCCCTACAGCAGTTTTATAAAGAGTTTCCTTAATTTGACCCCACTTTTCATTTACTGTACAATTTTCTGGTGTATCAGTGAAAGCGTCTTCAAGTTGCTGTTGAAACTGAAAGCACTTTTCAGGATCATGAGTGTTAATAATATTAATCCTGAGGCTAGATTTGTGTTTAGCTGTGTAGATTCTCTTTGGTCTCAGTCTAACCCTTGCAACAACCAAAGAATGATCCGTATCACAGTCAGCACTGTGGTAACTACGAGTCAATGATATATGGTTCAGATGTTGTCTCCGTGTGATGATGAAGTCCAGCTGGTGCCAATGGCCGGATCTTGGATGTTTCCATGTGACCTTATGCATCTCTTTTGTTTTAAAAAAGGAGTTTGTAATACATAGGTCATTACTGGTGCAATGCTCCAGCAGCCTTTGCCCATTTCCATTCATGCGACCGATGTTGTATTTTCCAAGGCACACTGGCCATGAACTCGAGTCCTTGCCCACACGAGCATTGAAATCACCGAGCATATAAATGTAGTCAGATTTTGGAACTGCCTTGATCACGGAGTCTAACTCCTCATAGAACGAATCCTTCACATCATCAGAGGAATCGAGTGTCGGTGCATATGCAGTAATAATGGTGGCAAACCCACAAGAGGTTGCCAAGCGCAGGGATAATAGTCTTTCATTTCCTCCTGCTGGAATTTCAATCATTCCCAGTAGCGAATTCTTCACTGCAAAGCCCACACCGTGTTGCCTTTTTTCTGCCTGCCCTCTACCCTTCCAGAAAAAGGTGTAGTTGTTTTCCCTGAGTGACCCTTCCTCAGCGAGGCGAGTCTCCTGCAGGCCAGCAATATCAATGTTTAGACGATTGAGTTCGGCATCAATCACAGCCGTTTTTCTCACATCGTCAATATTGGTCAAGTCAGTGGAAAATCCTGGACACATGGTTCTCACGTTCCAGGTTGCAAGCCGTAGCTTGAGGTTTCTATTTTTATGTTTGTTTGTACCTGGTGCATTGGTTTTACAGCCTGCGATTCAGATTTTGTCCTAGCCCCAAGCACCCATTGAAGCAGGCAGGCTGTGGCGGATCAGCACCCAATTGGCTGGGGGCTGCCCAGCTTGAGGCGGGCGGTAGCTGATCAGTGACACCTATAGGTGTCTCCCACCGTCAGAGGCAACGCGTGGCGCCCCATGTCTACGCCAACTGACAAGGACTTATAACCCGTAACAGTTGCCTCTCGCTTTGATTCCGAGACCAGTTAAGACCAGGGATGGAGTTATTGCCTCTCCATAGCACAAAGCCTGGGCTAAAATATAGAGATCATGTGTTGCCCATGCAGCATGATCCCTCTCTCGGCCTACCTAGTTTACTCCAGAGGAAAGGTAACACCCCTACATCTGGAACAAGACAAGCTGCAGAAGCTGCCGGATCAGCAAAGCAATGCTCTAACTGTCCGCCTGTCGGAGCTTCGATCCTAGACCAGTCGCCAACCAAGGCTTAGGGCCTGGTCTGCCCTGCCATGACATTTTGTCTTTAGCTTGCATTTCCTCGCACCAGGGTAAGGCTTGTACCCTCCCAATTGCGCTCTTCCGCCCGAAGCCGTTGGCACAATGTGGGGTGTCAGGTTTGGTAAGCGCCGCCCAACGTTCAGCGCTAACAGAAACCAGGTAGTACCGTCTACTGTTATACGGTAGCTCAGTCATATCTGACTAAGACCTGACACCTCATTTTTTTTCATTACATCCTCATTACATTTATGGTAGAAACATTTCATTAATGCTGGTGACTTTACAGTGAGAAAGTTCCAGACAGAGTGAATGTGGATAGGTGGTAAGACACATTACATACCTAGTCACACGGTCACACGGCTACATAAGTCTTTATCCTATATCTCCTCTTGTGGATGAGAGAGTGGTTGTGATGTACTGTGTGGTGTTGGAGATTTATAATAATTAATAGACATAGATAAATGATATAGGTTCTAGGTAGATTATCTGTTTATAGTGAGTACTCTTTACTGCCTTGAGGTGTCTTTACTCAAAGTGCTGACTTATCTGCTGTAACTATGGCAACTCCTAAAGTAACTACAGCCGAACTGAGGGCCAACGGGGAGGCAATTGGTTTAGCTGGTTCCGAGCTAACGGATTACATACAAGAAAGAGAGCGAGAGTTTCGTCAAGCGGAAAGGGAGGAGCGTAAGGCCCAGTTGGAAGCAGAAGAAGCCACGAAGATCAGAGAACATGAATACCGCATGAAAGAGCTAGAACTCAAGACACAAACTAAGGGAGAAATAGATGGAGTGGAAGGAAGTTCTTCGTCACCTGGTGCAACCCACATGAGTGGACATGGTTACCATGCCATGAAGTTTCCCTTAGCTGTCTACGATCAGTCTAAGGAACGCTTTGACCAGTACGCATCTCGTTTCGAAGCAATGTCAGTCGCTATGGGGCTGGATCGGAGCAGATGGGCTCTTAAACTATCCCAGGGATTAATCGGTTCGGGATTCGACGTGTACACACGCTTACCACCAGGACAGGAAAATAATTACCAGGAATTAAAAGCCGCTTTGATGAAGCATTTTGACATCACCGCACAAACGTATAGGAAGAAGTTTAGATCGTCTAGACGAGAGCCGGGAGAACTATTCGCCGCCTACAGTTTAAGGCTTAAATCCTATCTCCAGAAATGGATGGACTTGGCAGAATTCAAGAGGGATTATGAGAGTCTCGAAGAGATGATGGTAGTCGACCAGATGCGAAAGCAAATGTCGAAACCTCTCAGAACCTTCTTGGGAGAACAAGGGGCGGAACGGATTGATGTTGTGACTAAGCTGGCGGAAAGGTTCGTGGAAGTACATGGTGAAACTGAGGAACTAAATACACCAACCAAAGGTCAGGAGAAACCAGAGAAAAAGAAACCTAAAAACTGGGAAGGAGAAAAAAGGGAACCTTATATAAAGCACACAGAGGAGAGTTCAGAGAAGGTGAAAGTAGGAAACCAGAGCACCTCGAATTCTCAAGCGAAACGACAGTGGTCTGAGAAGTGGTGTTCATTTTGCAAGGCGGCCTCTCACAACACCAAAGACTGCAGATCGAAACCTAAAAGTTCTTACTTCGCAGCATGCAAAGTGATTCCTACATCGGTGATCACAGACAAGGCTGAGGTCGGCGAAGGAGAAAGGAACAAAAAGGACACACGGAAACCTAGGAAGGGAACAGGGTGCGCACACTGCCAGTCGATAACACATAATACTGTGGACTGCAGATGCAAGGCAAACGACGCCAATTGCATAACCAACCTCGAGGAATTAAAAGAGGAAGGCAAGGAAACGGTCAAGGAGATGAAAGGCACTCAGGACCAAGAGAGACCACCTGTGGTTGAACTGATTGAAGTAAATGGCCAACAGGTTGCTTGTCTCTACGATACCGGTTTGGATGGGGAAGCGGTGGTGGACGCCAGCTTGGTAAGCCCAGACCAACTTACAGGGGAGACCATAGAAATACAGCCGGCAATGAGGAGTGCTGTTACCATGACGCTGCCAATCGCCAAGGTGGAGATTAAATCCAGGTACGTCACGGGCATTATTCCAGCTGCTGTATTATCTGACTCCTTATTTCCAATGATCATCGGCACGAAATATGTCTTTTTGGGGATGCCCAAACAGCCAGCCCAAAAGGGAACAGTAGTCAGTGGATCTCAAGGGAAGGAAAAAGAGGCAGAGACACTACGCGACAACTCCGGGATAGGAGAATTGCATACTGCCCAGAGGAAGGATACTACGTTGCATCCTTGCTACAGGAAGCTGCAAAGAAGTGCTGAGCCACCAGAACGGGGACAGTACTTTCTGAAGAATCAACTACTCTATCGGAGAGCTGGGAGGGGAGATAACCTGCACGAGCAGTGGGTGGTTCCAGAGACCCACCGTCCTCACATTCTTCAGAGGGGACACATCATAGGCGAGAATCGACATATGGGTGTCAGAGAGACCTTGCAGCAAATATCCGGCCATTATTGCTGGCCAGGAATGACCGGAGATGTACGCCGGTGGGTGAAGTCTTGTTCGGAGTGCCAGAGAGCACCACCCAACAAGCGAATCAAGAGGAAACTAGCTCTTAAAGTGGAAGACAAAGTGGAAGTGTGGAGTCCAGCAGAGACCAATATACTCCAAGTAGGATGGAAAGGACCTTATCCTGTGGAAAAGGTGGTGTCCAAGAACATCTACAAAATACGGATCGGGGAAGAGAAGAAAAATCTCCCTAGACATCTCATTAGGAAATATGAAGAGAGATCCGGGAGCAAAGCTTCGCACTTTATGGTGATGGCAGCCATTGGGACAAAGGTTACCAGTCCAGACGAAGACCAGAGATCGCCAGTACAACATAGGAGGGCCTATGGGACAGTACGTGATAGGTCAGATTTACCCAACGACCGGAGGAGGGAAATCACAAGTCAGGGAAAGGACAAGAGTGAAAGTTTCACCGGTAACCAAGTTCAGAAGGGGTGGGTAACGTCGGGAAAAGCGAGAATTACCCAGGACTCCAACCGAAGATTGGCTGACCAGATACAATATCGCCCAAGATGGTCCTGGAAGCAAAAGTCCGGGAGATTTGGGAAAGACAACTCGGTCCATCGAGGACGAGGTGGAACATCCCCAGAGGCAAAGCCGGGGGACACCAAGAGGACATGGAAGCAGTGTTACAATCAGGATGGGACAATCCGTTTGTATTGTGAGCCGTCGCTGACGCAAGTCGAAAGTAGGTCGACCAGACGTACAGGAGCGAGGAGCCAACACTAGTTTCAGTCGTGAGTAGTATAGTAGGGTGTCAATTAGAGCGCCTACTGGATAATGAGGTGAGCCATGTGAGGATCCAATTATATCATCAACACGTGATGTTAATAGCTACTTCGCAGAAGCTCAACGCACGGTGGATGTGATGGACGTTGTTGCTACAACTGGACTTCACAGTGGAATACATCCTTGGGAAGGAGAATGTATGAGCAGATTTCTTATCCAGACATCCAGCTCCGGAGGAAGAAGACTAGGGTTGTGGATCATGGAAATCAAACCTACAGTGAGAAAGATTCGACGCGGTCTAATCTCTTAAGAGGTGGCCTATGTCGTGAAATACTGAGAGTTAATGATTCCCAGATAGACGACTGTATACACCGACTAACCAGGTAGAAGAAGGGTTAACAAACGAAGCAGTAAGGATAACAAACAAAGGAGTGACCAGGCGCATGTGTTTATAGGTCAAGACAGAAAAGGGGGCCGCTAACCGCACAGGTAAACTGTCGAGTGGAAAAATTGGTTTGCGACTAAAGCAGAAAGTATTATTGGACAGCATATTGCGGTATGGATGTGAAACAGTTCAGAGCTGTAATTTTCCACTAACGATGATAATGAAGTCTGGATGTGAGGTGTCCAGCAATGTCAAGGACTATGCGGCAAAGATGACCTATAAAAGAGTGGCTACGTCTTTGTGAGAGGTGGAGTGTGTTTTGTAGGTTTCGGGAGAGAAGGATTATGAAAAGGGATGTGCTGCGTTCAGTAGAACGTTTGTGTATTTATGGTGCATTAGTACTCCCAATTCAGTAAAGGATGTTTATAAGGTATTCATATATTAGAGTATAGTTTAGCATAGGAATATAGATGGGCGTGTAGTGCATTTAACATGGCTTTCTATTAGTAGGAATAGTATAGACGATTAGGTGAATCTTCTATCCTATGTCAGAGTGGGTTTTTTCGGAAGCCTTTTCATTTCGGCTGGAGGAAAAGACACTCACATAGGAGAGATGAGGAAGCAGACACAGATCTCATTATTAAATGTATATCACACAGGTTCCCATACCAGTGCGAGACTTATCAACTAAGATATCACACAGATGGCTGTGGTCAAGATCACCCAGTGTTGATAACCCACAAGAAAGCACTTTAAAGTAATAAAGCACGACACTTGTGCATAAGAAAGGAAAGAAAAGAATTGTCATCGTAAGAAGTAAGGAGGACAGAGAACGGAAAATAGAGATCATTTAAACTAATAGAAAAACCCAATGGACTCAGTATCGAAGAGTTGCAAGGTGCATACAAAGTGCCTATACCAATTAAGAACTATCCAGTGTAGAACTTTTACCGGACAAAAATAGAGAATACTAGAAACTCAACGTGTTTTCCAGGATGGAATTAAGAACGCTATAAGATAATAAAGAACATTCAGTTTAAGCTGACAGCATATGGTGATCGGGTTAAATACATTCATACAGTGGTGAACATTTTTCATTACAAAAAACGGATATATCTACAGACTCAAGCAGGCGGAGCTGTCAGGGTGAGACCGTTCTGTTGTATCTATGTCATGTCCTGTACTCTAGCTGAGAGAAGAGACGAGAGAAGACACGGAGACTATCTATCAACATCTTATCTGGCAGCCACACTAGAAGAACATACCAACTACATAGACAATATCCATACATACACCAGACATAGTTTTTATTAATAAATCTTTTATCTTATCGTTGAAAGGAACTGTTGTCGGAGTATGTGTTGAGGGAATAATAGAGAGAGAGAAAGAAATAGATATATGGAATGGAAGACAGAAGAGAGGAGTGTAGACCAAAGTCAGTCAATAATCCCAACAGATACTAAGTTTAAAGATGTGCTTGTTGATTCCAATCTCCTCTCGGGAAATTAACAGGACACTCTGCGAGCGGAATACTTCATTGATAATCAACAACATGGTATGTTTCACAGATGCAATGAAGAGGTGGAAATAATGATACTATTTACTAATTGGAATCTAAAGCCTAGCTAACACTATTGTCTATAAACTATATAGGGTTCCTAGCGAACACGTCTGCTCTCTATCCGTCCTTGTCCCAGTCTGAGCCACGCTTCTAATTGCGCGTTCAACCACGGACATTCAGTCCTGCGTGCGCTGGCGAGTTTGCGTGCGCAGAGTCCCAGCACGCTTGGTCAGTTAACTAAAGTAACTGGTATTCTCTAGTTACTCGTCGAGAGGCGAGTTTCCTATACCCTCGCTCATAAGCACTCAATGCTCTCTTAGTTGACACGAGTGTGTCCTGTTGTCAAGCTAAATATAGTGCCCGTGTCTCTCCTGTCTAGTGTTCTCTGTATAGCTCCGTCTTAACTCTCTAAGCTCCTATGTAGATCTTTGACACACTCCTCTCCTCTGCGTGTAGTGTTACAACCGTTTAACTCCTGTATGTAACACGTATTGGTCATTGAAAAATTGGCTGTCCAATTTTGTCAAAGATCTCATAAGTTTTAAGTATCTCTTCTGGGGATAGAACAAACTATCTTCTCTGCCTTTTCACACTGTTATATTGATTCACTCGGCTAATTGAGTAGTGCATCACATCAATATAGTTGGCTATAGACCTCTATTATATTCTTGGGAATTGTATTGATCCGGAACCGTTGTCTTATGACTTATGTCCTGACTTCCGTCGTTTGACCCTATGTCTTTTGACTTCTGCCCGTTGACTTATGTCTCGACCTGTCCTCAAATTGCCCAAAATGACAACCCGCTACAAGTTGTCTCTGATACGAGAACAACACATGAGCATAAATGTTCATGTTCCCCTATAATATTAGCACCAACTCGTATGCTCTATGTTCTACTCTTCACCTTTTAACTTCCGTTCGTGAAGAAATATTTTCAATGTTACCTTTAGGTGTTTTAAAAAAAAAGAAGTATTGTGTCCCCTGTTTTGAGTTACTGTTCTTTGAAACAAATGGTGAATGCAACTTTTATGTGTTTGTTTTCCTGTTTGTTTGCGTGTTATCTAATAAACTACAATGTAATTAACTTGCTAACATGTGTATGCGTTTCTATTCTACATGTATGTATTACTTCGAGCGCCGTAAATCGGATTATTGTGGCTACAAATGTCGGTTAATTTTATTTATGACCACAATTTCGTTTTAAGATGCTCAAAGTATTTTCTCTATTTACTACTACTATTTCTAAAGTTTTGCAGTTACACACTTAAAACTGAACAACACATTGGTTTGACATAGACAAGTCATATAAGACGATTTGCGCGGACAAAAAATGTCCGCTAAATCTCTCTCTCTCTCTCTCTCTCTCTCTCTCTCTCTCTCTCTCTCTCTCTCTCTCTCTCTCTCTCTCTCTCTCTCTCTCAGTCAATGTTTCCTTTGTCTTCATTCACTCCTCTCATTTATACATCTTTCGTTCAACTTTCATACCATAGTTATGTTAAAACATTCATTCGTCCTTAAAATATGGTTCATAATATTACATAAATGAACATTACATATTTACAATAAATGATTGGCTAAATCGTACAAGTTTTCACGCCACATGACTGTGCTATGTCTTTGCACGCGTCATATCTATACAAAATATTATACAAGTTTGTGATGATGGTTTCTTACCGATCATGTGATACTAACTAATCTAACTAAGCTATAGTAATTTCGTGTGCTGTCCTAAAGTAACCTAAGGGAAATAACTTAATTAATTAATTATATTTAAGCAAAGTGGGTTAGTTACCTTATAGTCTTATTGGTAAATGAAATGATGTTAATTTTCCAATGGTTGGGTTAGTTTAGAAATGATATTTTAAGCAAATTAATCTATAAATGATTATGTTTACATGGTGATGTGATAAAGTAATGTCTAATAATTGCATTTCTAACGTAGGTGTTAACTTAAATGAGGTTGTTAAGTAAATGTTGGTGAATTCTACCTATGAACTAACATAAATAACGTCATATATTTACTTGAACATTTGCAATTCAATTATAATTGTTATGCGCACTGTTTAAAAAACAAACAAACAATGTAATATACATATCACAATTACGTTTATATATAACTACATTAACGTCGTCCTTCCCGGTGTAATGTTCGAACACTGTTCCTTGTAGACTAGTTTCATAACATAGTTCAATTAATCACAGTATTATATGCTCTCCTTTCAGGATAGTGTTTATATATAAAGTTCCCTACTAGTTTATGTAGGTTCAAGTATAACACTTTCGATGTCATTATTGCTTATCTACGTGTTAGTGCTGTAGAAATGATACTAATGTGCCTGTTCATTTACTCACAATGGCACTGTTTCTCTTACACAGTTTAGTCGACTGGCGATATTAACGCACTTAAAGTGTAAATTTTTACCACACACGGCACTGATTTCATTAACAACTACAGTGTCACTGTTTCTGTTGATAAGTCGGCGGTCTTTTCCTGTACTTCAGGTATCTCTATATTTGAAGGTCGACTTAAAATGTCTGTCAAAGAGTTTAACGATCCCTTCAAATGCTGGATTGTAAAGGCATAGTTTGCCAATATTAAGGACCATCTGTAGATCCTGTTGTTTTGAGGGATGCCAGACTGCATTACCGCAAGCGGAGAGTTGTCGGACTGGATTACAAACTCTGTACCGGCCAAAAACCTATGCAGTTTTCTAATACAATAGATTACGCTAAGGCCCTCCAATTCAGATGCTGAGTATCTTGATTCAGCTGGGCTGATTTTCCGGCTTACATACATCACTGGGTGGAACTTCCCGTCATAAAACTGGCCCAATATACCAGATATGGAAATCGCACTTGCGTCTATGCGGAGGAAATAGGTAAGATTTTGGTTAGGTAAACGCAAAATAGGTGGTACACTGAATAAATATTTCAATTTTGATAATGCGCCAATTAACTTTGCATCTTGTACATCTAATTTAGCCGAAGCTTTCAAGATATTGGAAAAAACACTGGTGATTTCCGCCAGATTGGGAATAAATTTACTATAATAGTTTACAAGACCAAGTAGACTTCGGACCTGTTTCTTGGTCGTTGGCATAGTCAAATTCAGAATCTTCGTGACTATTTTCTCGTCTGTTCTGAGTTGGCCTCTGCAGATGGTATGGCCTAGGAAGTCAATTTCCTCCATGCCCAACTATACTTTAGTTGGTTTGACGGTAAGACCGAATAATCGCAACCTGTCGAAGTTTCTGTAGGTGTGACGACCAGTCTTCAGTATGAATACATATGTCATCTATGTATGTAGATGTATTGGTCACCCCGTGGAGAAGATCTCTCGTAAGACGTACAAAAGTGGCTGGAGCATTACGAAGGCCAAAAGGAAGAAAGCGCCACTCATAGAGTCCTAGAGGTGTAGAAAAAGCTGTCAAAGGAATTGAATTTTCTTGCATCGGGACTTGCCAGTAACCTCGCGTGAAGCCGAGTTTGGAAAATATACGAGATGTAGACATATACAGGATCAAATCCTCGCATGCTGGGATTGGCTCAGCATCGACCTTGTCACTCTGTTTAAACGTCGATAATCGACGCAGAGGCGAATTGTTGAGTCCTTTTTGGCGACAAGAACGATAGGAAAGGAATATTCTGACTGTGATCTTTGAATTATTCCACTCGACTCAAGAGATAGTAGTTCTTTGTCGAGATTTGCCCTATAATTTAGAGGGATTGAATAAGGTCGACATTTGATAGGAGTGTTATCAGTCAGAATAATGGAATGCTCTATTCTGTCTGTCTTTCCTGGGATGTCGGAGAAAATGTCCTTGTACTCTGTCACTAAATCTATCATCTGTCGTCGTTGCTCGTCCGTAAGTTTGGTTTCTATCCGTATGCTATCGATGGTCCCAGTCGTGTCTACAGTAGGGACTGGTAACTCTATTCCGTCGTCATCTGTCTGGTTAAGTACTGATGTGGTATTAGCTGTGTGTGCTGTTACCTGACTAAGTGTATTTGCGATGTCGTAGTCGTGTGTCGCCCTACCTAGTGTAGTTGTGTTGTGTACGTCTGTCGTCCGATTGATTGGTGTGGGTGCATTTTGTTCGTCTGTCGGTAGTTCCTGTCGTGAGAAATATGGTTTCAGCATGTTGATATGGAATATCTTTAATTTTCCCTTTCTCGATATTTCATAGTCAACATCCGATACTTTCCGTTCGACGTTGAATGGCCCTTGCCATGATGTTAGCAACAAATTTCGTTTATCTGGTAGTAAAAGCAGAACTTTCTGATTAGGTTCAAGGTGTATTGTTTTAGCACCTTTATTTGCATACTCGCGGTACATCTGTCCTTTCCTCTCCAAAGATGCTTTGGCTATTTCACACGCTTTCATGATTCTATCGCGTGTCTCTGTTACCATCTCGTATGGTGTTACTGATGTTGGATTTTCTGGTAAGCTAGTAATTAGCTGATTTTATATAGATAGGGGTCCACGAGGGTTCGCCCCATACACTAATTCAAAAGGTGAGAAACCCGTACTTGAGTGCGGAATTTCTCGATGGGCAAATAGCACAGCAGGTGTCCCATTCAGCTGGGTTTTCGGCTGTTATTTTTGCCAGCATGTGTTTCAGATCCCCGTTAATTTTTTCTATGATGCCGTTACTCATTGGGTGGTATGGTGTACAGAAATGCTGTATTCCTAACAATTTTGTTAAGGCTTGCATAGCAGCCGAAATAAACTGGATTCCACGGTCTGATAAAATCGTTCGCGGAAACCCAAAACGACAAAATAAGTGCAAAAATACATTTGCCACATCTTTGGAAGTGATGTATTTTAGTGGAATTGCTTCGATCCACCTGGTACATGTATCCACGAGCGTCAGTATGAAACGGTTTCCCTTGTTCGACACCTGATTCAGGGGTCCAACAATATCGACCGCTACACACTCAAATGGTCTTGATGCTAATAATGACCGTTGAACTTCGGCCGTTACATGCTTACCCTTTCTTACAAGATGTTGACAAATAGTACATGAACGACAGAAACTTTTTTATATCAGTACAGAATTTAGGCCAGTAGAAGTGTGACAAAATTCTGGCTCTGGTTTTGTCATAGGCCAAATGTCCAGCAAACGGTGACTCATGTGCGATCTTTAGCACAGTTTGTCGGTATGTTACAGGTAACACCGTTGGCTGAATTTCATGGTTATTATTTGTGTAATAACGCATGAGAATTCCGTTGTGTATTCTAAAATACCAAGATGCATTTTTAGTCACTTTCGCTCGCTCACCTAACAATTTAAAATAGGGTGCGATAGTTTGATCGGCGCGTTATGCCTCGATAAATTCTTGTCGGGTATTATTGTTAGTAGCACCGCAGGATGTTAACAGCTGTAACATCTCGTTTTGCAGGTCAGTGTAGTGTGTTTGCGTTTCTGACCCTGTTACAGCATTAGCCAGGTTCGTTTCCTTCCAGGCTAATATATCATCGTCAGTACATTTCTATAATGAAGCCAAACATCCTAAAATAAGTTCCGTGCAAGAGACTTGCAGGATTGCGCACGTAAATGTGCCGGTAAGGAACGGGGTATTTATATGCGCTTTTGCCAGTGGATATTTCTCAATTGTTCCCGAGAATGTACGGCATTTGACAAATTCACCGTGTAATCTTCTGGTCTCACCAGCTCTTTTCTCAGGCCAAGTAAAGTGCTGCCGCTGTCCAGTAAACAATGGCATGGTTGATTATTGACCAGTGCATCGTAGAACTTCAATTTACCTCTGGAGGCATTAGCTGCACTAGCATCTTCGATGGAATATGGAATAACGTGACCACATTTTAATTATCCATCCGCATGAAACTGGTTACATGTATGACATTTATTGAAATCAAGTATATCAGTAACTACTGCCACACTTTCACACACATTCTCTGGTAGTACATTCTCAAGTTCAGAGTCAATCACACTATCATCGTCAGATGACGTATCGATGAGCATAGCATTGTTTGCCTTCATTCTTTGCCTGCCCAGACACTTTGCAGAATAGTGTCCATAGCTCGAACAAAAATAACATTTAATAGCATGTTTAAACGAATTTCTCCTATTCTCTTGCTTCTTTATGACTGTTTCTAAATGAGATGGATATGCTGGGTTCTGATCGCACATAGAATAACTAGGATGATATAGTTTGCAATATCCACATAGTGGAGGCTTTTGATAAGGCTGGTCTTTCCTACGATACTCTTTTTGCCTATACGATCTACTTGGTTCGTTTTTCACAAAAGCAGTTATCTCAGTATCATGGATGGTAGTTTTAAAGATATCACGATTTGCAGAAAAGTAAGCCGACCCCCGTTTTTCTAGCTCTTGAATGGATTCTATGCCTGCCTGTTGGAGGAACTTGGCAAACGAGGTAGGGACTGTGGATATAACCTTATCCATTATCATTAGATCTTGTAGTTTTTCAAAATTTTCCCCCACTTTTGCCGCCTTAATCCTTTGCTGACCAATTTCGACGCTCGACGAATTTCCGTATATATGCCTTGGTGACCAACTTCGACGGTCGACGAATTAGCGACATGCGGATTTCAAACAGACGGCCTTATCGATAGCCACCGAATCAGGTGTCATCCAGTTGTTTCCCTTATTCCAAAATGGCTGCGCCCATGGTTAAAAGTGTTTGCAGCCGTAACTAGCATGTTTAAAAAAAAAATCATTAATTTGGGTCCCAAGTGAATATTCAGCATTTTCACCATGCCTGAGGATGAACACCAGGCTCGTAATATAGAGTATTCTGACTCTGCCAGCGAAATTGAAGCTGAAAACGACGTTTCCTAGATAAGTAGAGACACATAGGTAAATATTAGTGTAAATGAAAGTTGCGTTAACGATGTTGAAGTTGATGATGGAGGTCATGAAGGTACCTCTGAAGAAAGTAGTGGGCGTGGCACAAGAGACCAGAACATTTCTACAGCTGAAAATTCTGTTTGGAAATGGAGAAAGGCTCTTCAAAACGAACTTATTGAGCTTGGCAATCTTCTTCCATACAAAGAACAACAGGGTGTCACGTCAGACACAACTGGGTTTGTGTCCATTGATTTTTTCAAGCTTTTTTCCCCTGACACTGCCATAGGTCTGATCACGTGTGAAGTCAACATGTATGGTGAAAATCACCTCTCTCAGTACACAGGAAATGCCAAGTACAAGAAGCTCGAGAAATTTTCTGAAAATGAATCTGCCACTCGTACAAGTTACAAACAGTCATAAAAAAGCAAGAGAATAGGAGAAATTCGTTTAAACGTGCTATTAAGCTTTTTGTACTTGGCATTTCCTGTGTTTCCATGACAACACACACACATACACACACACACACACACACACACACACACACACACACACACACACACACACACACACACACACACACACACACACACACACACACACACACACACACACACACACACACAAGCACACGCATCTTTCGCTACTCCAGATACGTCCGGCTGTCAACACAGGTCCGATGCTCCAAATCCAGACATATTTACTTCTTTTTGCCAGTCATCCATTTTATAGGTATGTAACAAGGATTTCTGTGTTTGACAGTCATAGGTAAGTAAACTGCAAGTGTGAATGGAGGCAATAAAGTAGCAAACATAGCATAAAAGTGCAATAAAAGCCTCGTGTTATGACGAAACATTATCCCCAGCTCAGAATTCCCTGGTCAAGGTGTTAATCGAGCTGGTCTCTAGGCCAGTGTTTTTCAACCTTTCTGTTGGAGCTGATCCTTACGCAAATGTTTACGTTGCTCAGGGAACTCTGTGCGATGATCCAAGTGTCTGTCCTACTTTATGTAATAAACCAGATGGGCAGAAATGTTGCATTTAGGCAATTTCGGTCTGTTTCGGCGGAACCCCTGGCTGCCACTCGCGGAAACCCGGTGGAAAAACTCTGCTCTATGCTGTTTATTTAGGCTGGCCCTTTTGATATGTTTGCAAACCTTATTATGAGATATATTCTATTGATTTATTTGGTTGTTTCGAGATCTGAAATTTAAAGATTGGGCACAACCCACAACTGGCAAAGCTGATCGTATTCCGGTACGAACCTAAGGCCTCTATTACAAAAGGTTATATGTACTTTTGGTGAGCCGTAGCTTCACCTGTGACCCATAGTCCTCTGCATTTCTTATATTTCAATAGGATTTTAATTATGTTTCTAATTCAATCCCTTTTTTATTTTCAGATTCCGTGTACTTAATCCTTCATTATGGCTACTAAGAAAAGAAAAGTAGACACCGAGTGTCGCGTTTTCAGTGAAGAATTGGGAGTAAAGTACTTCTCTGTGGAAACAAAGGACCAGACAACCAGTTGCGTAATATGCAGCGAAAAGTGTTGCCGTTTTGAAAGAGTACAATCTTCGGCGCCACTGCGAAACAAAACATCTACCAACATATTCACAGTTTTCTGGAAAGCTACGCTCTGAGAAATATGAGTCCATGAAACGTAGTTTAGAAACACAGAGAAATCTCTTCACGAGAAATTTTCTGAAAATGAATCTGCCACTCGTACAAGTTACAAATTAGTGCATAAGATGGCAGAACTAGAAAAACCGTTCACTGATGGCAACTTCATCAAAGAGTGTATGATGGAATCAGCAAATGACTTGTGTCCTGAGATAACCGTTTTGTTTGGAACTATCAGCCTTTCGGCATGTTCATTTGTGCGATGAACAGAAGAACACGGAGAGAACATAGTGTTACAGATATGCGAGAAAACTAGGATCTTGTGGTATTCTCTGGCGCTGGATGAGTCTACTGATCTCTCGAGTACGTCACAACTTCTCGTGTTCATTCGTTGTGTCAATTTTGACTTTCAGATGACGGAAGAATTGGCATCCGTTTGCAGCATGCATGGAACAACAACTGGATAAGACATTTACTTAGAAGTGCACAACGTTTTGCAAGACTATACCTTCAGTTGAATCAGCTTCTAGGTGTTACAGATGATGGAGGAAACAACATGACTGGAGTGGGGAAGGGTCTGGTGGGGCAGATCAGGACTGAGTTGGCAGATTTGCAAATTTCGGGCGCTCTGTTCACACACTGCATCATACATCAGCAAGCACTCTGTGGGAAAGACCTAGATATTTCTTATGTGCTGAAACCTGTCTGTTCTGCTGTGAACTTCACTTAGGGACATGCACGCAATCACCGTTAGTTCTATACTTTTCTTGAAGAAATTGATTCTGAATTCTGTGACTTGCCTTACCACACATCAGCAAGGTGGCTCAACTGCGGTAAAGTACTGTTTTGTATTTACAAGCTCCGAAATGAAATAGATGTTTCCCTCACTGAAAAAAGATATAGCTGATCCACAGCTGTCAAATCCCACCTGGCTGTCAAAGTTGTTATATTTCATCGACATCACATCCCACATGAATGAACTGAATTTGAAATTCATGGAAAGGATAACCTCGTCTGTGATCTCTACAGAATCATCATAGGATTTCGGAAAAAAAACTGTCATTGTTTGAAGCAAAACTGGAGGGAGAAAACTGTTCTCATTTTCATTGTTTCAAAGAGTTTTGCGCTACAATCGTCGAAGATGTCAACCTCGATTTTCCGGAAAAAAAAATTATTCGTGAATTGAAAGGGCATTTTATGGAGAGATCTTTCAGATCTTGACAGAATTGAGAGTGACATTCTTCTGTTCCAGAGACAGTTTGATTGCAACCTTTATGATGTGTCAGTTGAACTGCAGTTGGAGCTAATTGATTTGCAAGCAAATGAATAGTTGAAACAGAAGCACAGAAGCGGAAAACGTATTGAATTTTATAGTTGATTACTTGATGTTGAGTTCCCAAAACTGAAGAAATTTACCGCTGGTATGGCATCAGTGTTTGGAACAACTTATGTCTGTGAGCAAACATTTTCAAAAATGAAGTATGTGAAGTCAACCCATCGAATGAGATTGACTGATGAACATTTGAAAGCAATTCTCTTGATTGGATGGAGCAGTTCCAAACCAAACATTGATGATATCTTGGAAGCCACATATCAGTTTCACAAATCTCATTAATCATTTTTGCTGCTTAGTTTGTGAGATTCGGATGAGATTCGGATATGTGCACACTAGGTCTGATGTAACTATCTTTTTGCTTATGTCGCCTTCTTTGATAACATTTTCTAGTCAATAATTATGTTGGCTATCTTTGTGTTTTTGTGTGTTGTACGCCACTCACCCACGATTAATTTAGTTTTTCGTTGTTGTCCCAGAGCTTTCGTTTTGGCTTGGAAGTATTGTTAAAGTTAGTTTCATATCATTTACAGGACTTGTGCAGTCAACACCAACATTTTTTGCTATTGTCGATGTCTTGGCAAGTTTACGTTCAGTAGTTTACTGTTGCTTCCTGAAAGACCGGCACCCTTACCATAGCGTAAAAAAACTAGCGCAACGCTGTCTGCTGCCAAATCACGCGCAGCTGTGTTTCGAACGCGGGTATACGGGATTACGAACCTCGTCCGTAAGACCTTCGTCACGGAGACGGCGCAAGTATTATACAGAATGAGAATCCGGCCCGCGCTCGTCATTTTGCCATTTATCCGTCCCGCTGTGAAAAAAGTTTGGTGACCCCTGGTCTAGGGGATCCCCGAAGGGATTATTTTAGATTCTGACTCATTTCACCAGATGAGATGATCATCGAATTCTACCATAAACACAAGAAGGAAAATACATCACTTCTTTTTATAACTGTGTCTATGTGTACTTCTCCATTCCCACTAGTTCACCTTTTGAATTTTATATAGTGCCAGGGAACATTGATTGTTTACAACATATATAGAATAACCACTGTTGAACAAACATCAACAAGCAATTGACGTAAGCATCAACATTTGGACAAACAGTTCACCATTGAATGAAATCAAGATCTGCAGTAGCATACAATTATATGTAATGACCATACTGAATTTCCAGAACAGGCATGGGATGATATGCATAAAATTTGGTGGAACTGCGGTAAAGCTGTGAAAGTTTAAACAATATAAAATGACACGAAGTAGTGCAGCTTTACATAACAGAGTTACGACACATACAGAACGTTGCGGCGGTTAGCCTTCATCAGCAAACAAACACATTCACAAACACAACATACAGTCAAGGAGAACTCCTGTGACTACATTAGAAGGTGATTAGTCACAGGAGTTCTCCTTGACTGTATGTTGTGTTTGTGAATGTGTTTGTTTGCTGATGAAGGCTAACCGCCGCAACGTTCTGTATGTGTCGTAACTCTGTTATGTAAAGCTGCACTACTTCGTGTCATTTTATATGGGATGATATGCAATATCATAAACACATTAAAATGTGATAACCACATTGACCCAAAAATCTACGCTCTTACACCCAAAACATCAACCACTATTTGGTTCTACCACCATTGACACATTTACAGATGGAAAAAAACTGACTATGGTCTGAGTTCTGAAAAAAACCAAAAAAAAAACCAAACATATAAAACCAACATAATTCAGTACATCTTAATTAGACTAATTATGTAGCTTTCTTTTCCTTTAGGTGTTGCTGTGGATTATTCCTCTTCAATGCTTAGCAGATAATGTCCTTATTGTCCGGGAACCGGAATAATACTCACTCAACTGTCTTCTGCTCTTACAATATCCACTGAATATTTCCTTCAGAGATAATTATAATCCATAGTCCAGGAATAGAAATAACCATAATCCGGGGTTGAAATCACTTACACTCTTGTGCTAATGGGCGGTGTCCTATTGAAATCAAGACCTAGGTCAGTTTAATTTTCCAGGAGCTCCAACTTAAGACTTGGCAAAAGGTACTTCCCTACACCATCACATAGATAAAAAAAATTGACGACCGTCAAGGTGCTCAGCTTATTATACCAGATTCTCGACTTGTGGTTCAACAGGTGGGTTCACACACCCTGTCTCTAGTCTATAGGCTATCCCACACTTGATTATAGGGCAATCAGGCCGACATGGGACAAGCATAAAGTTGATTCATTATATTCATTTCATTCGCAGGAATATACGCTGTTGAGCACACTAGTTGGTTACATCTGGGATTATATCCAGGATTGGTCTGCTGTAGGCAAGGAATTTACGAGGAATAAATCCAGTACACAAACTGGGAGTCGCAGACAGTCGGATGATTCTTTCTTCTGTGTATGTACATGTTGCTCCACTAATTTCTTTCAGTGTCTTTCCTTTGGTATTCAGGTCTAGGAGTTTGGTTGTACTTGCTTATTTCATAGTGTCTTCCCATTGGTGTTCATATCTAGGACCTGGTGTTGATTTTGCTGCTGTATGACTTGTTTCGAAGGCTAATACATTTTAATATTAGAAACTGGGACTGTCCCTTAGTTTTGTTGACCTTGCTGATTGATGGTGCGTCAGGCGGTATCTCCCAGAAGTAAAGCAGACGCTACGCTGGTGTCAGTTACTCTGTATATCTGTTTACCTTGATAGACATTTAGATACGGAAGTCCGTCCTGGATATCCTGACAGAAGTAGGACTTTATCAATAGCGTTGTAATTCATCCTCGAACACGTCTTTTGCTCGCTAAGGCAGCTAATAAGTGCAGCAGTCACCAGACTATGTTTATTTATCACTTCCTACCGGATGTTGACCCAGGATCCGGTTTGGTGATAATGTCCAAAACCACCACCTGCCTTTCCAGAGCTGGGAATGACAAAAGCATACAATTCCAAGCATTAATACACTTTGTGGTGTGGTAACATTTTCACAACACAAATACAGGAACAAAGGGGAAGGAGAATTTTTCCCATCCCTCTTTGCTGAGTGTAGAGTTATTATAACTCTAAATGTGAGTATGGTATCTCCTCACTTTATATCCTATTCTGGGATTGCTAAAATATCTTTCTGATGATTTAGAGACATACTTTCCATCCAACACTTTGATATTGCATCTGCCATAACTTGACCAGAATCTCTGAAACATCGGCTGTATGTTCCAGAATTCTTCGTCTCTTTCTTTAGCTGTAATCAGCATTAGGCCATGGGCCATCAACCATACCAATCACATTCTCTTCTTGTGTACTGACATACACAAGGGCTTCTTACATCATTATCATCATCATGTCTCCACTGGTTAACATTAAAATGTATATTCCAGCAATAAAAAAATAACAATCATGAATACATAATTCTAATCTTATCTCGTGTTCCTCTTGTACCTTGCGGTGTCGAGGTGAAGTATAAACATCGTGAGAGTGCCCGATTCTGGGCTTCATGTATCGATATTCCCATGGACTCTGCTATTCCCCACGTCCAACGTTTACGTGGTCGGCCTCTTGCTCTGTTTCCATCTGGTCTGTACATCATTGCTTGTTGTGGTATGCTGTTGACTGGTAACCTACTTGCATGGCCAAACCATTTGACTTGCTGCTTTCTAATAAAATCTAGTGTTGCTTTAACCCCCACTTTAGTCCTGATTTCTTTATTTCTGATCTGATCTCTTCTTGATACATTGAATATTCTTCTCAGGAATGTCATTTATGTTGTTGTGATTTTTCTTTTCTCTATTTCTTTCATTGTCCAGGTTTGGCATTGGAAGCATACAGTTGGTAGGAAGATTGTGTTGTAAAGCGCTTTCTTAGTAGTTATTGATACATTTTTGATATTGTCTTCTGATCTGCCATTTGATTACTAGGTACTTGAAACTTTTTACTTGTTTCAAGGGATGTTCGTTTAGGTGAATTGTTGTTGTTTGTTCTTCTTTAATTATAGTCATTACCTCTGTTTTGCTTGTGCTAATTTTCACGTTATGTTCCCTACACATTTTGTTTAGACTATTCATGTGGTCTTGTAATTCAGGTTCTGATTTTGCTATTAGTGCTTGGTCGTCCGCAAACAGGAGTTCTCTAATGGTTAGATTTGCAGATGCTTCTTCCTCTGTGTTCTCGTCATGTGGTATTCTTGCGGTCTCTGTTTGGCTGGTTTCTATACATATGTTGTCTATATATGTTATCAACAAGAGAGGGGACAGGGCACAACCTTGTCGTACTCCAGATCTTATCATGAAGGGTTCTGAGTGTCCTCCAGTTGCTCTCACTATGCATTCACTGTTTTTGTATAAGCTCCTACATAGGTTGGTTAGATGTGTACTCACACCATATTGTTTATTCTCATAACATAGAAAGTATATGAATCCATTATATGAATAATAATCACCATATTAATAATACAGGGGTCATTGTTTTGGATTTTCTCCCACTCGTCAAACCATAAGACCAGAATAGATTGTATTCTTCCCACTTGCCTACAGAAGCATGAGGTTAGTGAACGCTTTTATATATCTCACCAATTACTGCTATTGTAGGAAGTGTTCTTATTTTTGTAATACTTTTGCAACTTGGTAATCATTCTGAACGTTGTTGGCAATTTCTGAACATAATATTCGCCTACGCGCTTAGAATATATATATATATATATATATATATATATATATATATATATATATATATATATATATATATATATATATATATATATATATATATATATATATATATATATCATTCGTTTTCTTTCTTTCTTTCTTTCTTTCTTTCTTTCTTTCTTGAGATTTTACTTCTCAACCATGGCATTTCCCTAGCAATATTATGAAAGAATTACATGTCCATCACACATATTGTGTGGTTACTAATATGTAAACAAGAAGGTTGTACCGAAAATGGCACGATAGCTCAAGTTACAGATTAGCATAACTATTTCTCCAACATGAACTAGTCGATAAGATGCGTTAACAATATTAGTCTTTCTCATGGACAGAAATTTCTTGAAATGTCCTTATAGTGAACTCTACATCACATAGAATATTTGCACATTGATAGGCTTTGATAGTGATATAGCTTCATAGTGCATAGAAGAAGTTAAACATAGGAATTTGAAACTGTATAACATTGGAAAATCGACAGCGAAGCAAAACATGGCTGCTTAGTGGCAGGCAATCAATCAGGTCCTCGTTTACAAGAATCGCTGATTTATAAAATTCTAACAATTCTTATCTACCACAATGTACCTTATCAAAAGACATGATTACACATTCATAATGTATTTTCAAATCAATCATGTGCCATGCCGCATTTTCAACGTACCTAAGCTCCAGAGAGTAAAATTATTTTGAGCTGTTTTTGCCCTTCCGGCGGGGAGGCTTAATGCGTACGTCCTTTGTTCGCTTAACAAAATGTCGACTAACTCTTTGTTAATATCTAGTGCCACGGCCTGACCACTCGACCAATCATTGGCTTTCTATTTGAACTTAGATGATGTCACAGAGGTCAAGTCTAGCGCCGCTTTTTTCCCCTTAAGTATGATTCTTAAAAAGTCAATACCAGGGATGTGTAGAGACGCTACAATTATATTACAGTGTGTAATAAGCTTTTCCTTGTGTTACCAGGGAAACAGGTGTCTCGCGTTGCAGACTGCTATTGTCGTCAATACTGAACGTTTGGAGAAGTCCATCACACGACAACGTTAAACATGAATCATTCTGACCAACAAGATAATCTGCCGTCTCCAACACAGCATCAAGAGACAATACGTACTTTCTATAATGAAATGAACAAAGATGAAACCGATATGACCGACAAAGATGAAGCCGTGTCAAAACGAAAAGATGATGTCAGGAGAAACTTCGCCCTCGAAAGTTACCCACCTGTTATTAACAACAATGAACCAATGTCTCATATTAAAAATGGAGGCTCGTCTGTTGCAGACACAACTAGCAGTGTTCCTGAATTTCCCTTCTCGGTTACCAGACTTTGGATATGCATCACATTGATCATTTCCATCTACACTGTTGGACTGATGACGCTTGGACCTCTGAGTTCTCAATATTTAGTTCATTATTTCTCCGAGGGACATGATACCACAAACTCGTCTAGTAGCAGAGGCACTTGTTCAAATTCCACAAGCTTAGAGGATGACTTTATAAACACGGCTCAGAAAAAAGCCTCCGGAATACTCCTTTATTCAAACATCGCCTGTAACATTCCCGCCTTTTTCACATGCATCTTTGCCGGTTCCATCTCAGATTTTGTGGGCAGAAAGGTGTTGCTGTTTATCGCATTATCGGGGCTCTTCATCGAGACTACTTTGCTGGGTATCATAATCCACTTTCAACTGAATGTTAAGCTACTCTATATCGGATCAGCGTTGGATGGACTTTCTGGGTTCTACTTCGTTACCTACCTAGCTGTGACAGCAGTCATTACTGACGTTACATTTGACGGTAAAAGCAAGGCGATTCGGTTTGTTATTATTGACGGAATTACATTGGTACTCGGAGCGTTGTCTGAGGTAAGCACAAACATAATTAATTAATTAATTTTACAAAATCCCTAGAAGCTTCAGAGATGTGGGTTTACGGACACATTCTGACATTCATTGGACAGCCAAAATGAAACACCTAAACATTTCGAAAGAGACTAAGACACAGAGACAACTTACCAAAAGCAACAGAAAGAGGCGGTCATCCTGGTTTTGGTGTTTTCCGGGCTGAAGAGTGAAGGCCCTCCGATCCAAGCAGTGTACAGAAAAACACACACACACACACACACACACACACACACACACACACATATATATATATATATATATATATATATATATATATATATATATATATATATATATATAAAGGGGTTAACGTGGGGAAAGACGGCAGCTGCGAGAATCGGCAGCGGTTGGCGCCGCTCTGGTAACTTATGGGGGTATGTGAGCCGGTTGTTCAGAAAGCAATGGCAAACTACTGAACGTAAAACATGCCCAGTACTCAACAACATCTGAAAAACGCTGAGGTTGACTGCAACGTCCTGTAAGGGATATGCAACATAACAAAAAATTACACACACACACACACACACACACACACACACACACACACACACACACACACACACACACACACACGGGGAAATCAATAAGTAAGTCACTAATGGCTGTAGAAAAATAACTAAATATGATAACAACTTGAAACCAGTTTATTCTTATACATACATTGTCCCTTTATTTCTTAACATAATTTCCACCAACATTGATGCACTTATCCTATCGTTTTATCAGTCCTCCCAAACCGGCTGCATAGAACTGCGTGCTCTGTTTTCCAAACAACGTTTTCACTTCACATTAAACTTCGGCGTCATTCGCGAAATGTCTCCCGTCAAGGTGGGTTTTCAGTGGACCAAAAAGGTGGAAATCGCAAGGGGCTAAGTCGGGGCTGTAAGACCGATGTTCCAGAACTTAGCACCTTAGTTGGTTAATGTTCTCCTGAGTTAATCGAGCCGTATGTGGTCTGGCATTGAAATGAAGAAGCAACACTCATCTAGTCAGCAGTCCTAGACGTTTTCTTCGAATTAGCATCATGAAGCAGCGATAGAACTTCACAGTACGATTCAGAATTCACATTGTCACCTTTTTTCTTGAAATTGGTTAAAAGCACTCCTTGACAATCCCAGAACACTGTCATCATAACCTTCCCTGCTAATGGCGTAACCTTGAATTTTTGGACACAAGGCGATGAAGGATGTTTCCATTGCATTGAAACACGCTTTGATTCGGGCTGGTAGTGACACACCCATGAATCGTCCCCTGTAACAGTCCTGTTCAGCATGTCTTCTCCGTCATCTTCATATGGACAGAGATGATACAAGGACAAGCCAAATCGGTTCATTTTGTGTTCCTCCTTCAATTGTCTGGGTACCCACCTTGAGCACACTTTCTTAAATTTCAATCGATCATGCATTATGCTGTATGCTGAACCATGTGAGCACCCAATTGCAGGTGCTACAGAGTCTATCGTTACTCGCCTGTCACCTCTAATCATCTCCTCCACCCGCTACACAAATGCTTCTGTTGCAATCTCAACAGGACCACCAGATCGGATTTCACCAACAATTTTAAAGCGTCATTAAGAACATTTGTTCTACCCAGCTATGCACCGCTTTACGGGACAAACATTTGTCAGCATAAACAAGAAGTATTTCCTTATAAATGTCTTTTGCAGGCAATCCTTTTGCCCCCCCCCCCGCCCCCTCACCCCCCCCCAAAAAAAAAAAACAACGCACAACAGCACATTGCTCTTTGGTTGTACACTATGTAAGTACTGTCGCCATTTTGTTTATGCGCTGCGCATGCGCATGAGACACCTAGCGCCACCTGACGAACGGGAATATAAATTTCGATGTTGCTGTCACCTAATGACACCTGTAGAAAACACCAACTACATTTACCTGCCATCTCACAGAACTGTGTGACTTTCTTATTGACTCGCCCTCGTGTGTGTGTGTGTGTGTGTATGTGTGTGTGTGTGTGTGTATATATATATATATATATATATATATATATATATATATATATATATATATATATATATATATATATATATATATAAAACTGTGTGTGTGTGTCTGTGTGTGTTGCATGCCATTTACAGGATGTTGCGATAAACCCCAAGTTATTTTTTTGGCAATTTTACGTTCAAGAGTTGCGATGGCTTTAGAGCGAAAAGTCAATATTTAAGTGCGACCTACCTTACAAGAATTATGTAATTCTGTATTTATTGCAATCCCAAAGAAATCAGGAGCCTTGGAATGTGATCAACCTCGAACAATTAGCATGATGAGTCACATCACGAAGATGTTGCTAAGAATTATCATGCAAAGAGTTAGGAAGAAAATAGGAAAAGAACAATATGGGTTTGTAGAAGGCAAGAGTACAGTAAATGCTTTGTATATACAGAAAACAGTAATTGAACGTTCTATAGAAGTAAACAAAGATCTACACCTTTGCTTTGTTGACTATTCAAAAGCTTTCGATAAAGTGAGACATGTCAACATGATAAGGATGCTGGAAGATCTCAAATTGATGGAAAAGACCTTAGACTTGGGAAAAACATATATTGGAAACAACAAACTGCCATCAGAATTGATAATGAAGTAGATCAATATCAGCCTATTAAGAGAGGTGTGAGAGGGATGTGTAATGTCTCCAGATCTGTTTTCCCTGTATAGTGAAAATATTTTCAGAAATATAGAAGATATGGAAGGAATCAACATTGGGGGAGGGGGGGGGCGATACATCAATAACATTAGATATGCAGATGATACTGTCTTGACTGCAGACAATGAACAGGATCTGCAACATTTAGTAGATGCGGTTGTTGCACGCAGTGAACAACCAGGGTTAGAATGGTCGTCACTGAGAAGAATGTCGCCACAATGTAATATACAAGTAAATGGGCATATTCTTAAACAAGTAAATAGGTACAGTTATCTCGGAACAGTCATAACATCTCATGTGAGATGCCTTGAAGAGATTAGAAGAAGAATTATCATTGCGGAGGTTGCCTATTGCAAGATGAAAAACATACTGACAAATAAAAAGGTATCAATTGAAACGAGAAAAAGAATGTTGAAGTGCTACATAGAACCTGCACTTTTGTATGGATGTGAAGCTTGGATAATGAGCAGACAAGCTGAAAAACATCTGATGGCTGTGGAAATTTGATTTCTGAGGAAAATGCAAAGAATACCATGGACAGACAGAAAAACCAATGAACAAGTCCTTCAAGAAACAAATGAAGATCGTAAACTGATTAGAGACATTAGACGTAGACAGTCAAAATTGTTTGGGCATGTTATGAGAAGAAATTATTTGGAGAACTTGGTGACAACTCGAGAGATCTAGGGAAGAGACCAAGGGGAAGACCGAGAAGTAAATACTTGGATGGCTTGGCCACGTGGCATGGTCGGGACAGAAACACAGAGCTTATCCACGACCCATCAAGTGTGAGATGGCAAAACATGACCTTCCACGTACATGATGGATGCATTGACTACCTCCCAGTCAGCGCACAGGAATTTTAAGCGCAAACGATTTGAACTTCTCGACCATGGAGATCTATAGTGTACAGAATAGGATTTTACATAAACGTGCCGAGCCTTACAGAGGATCTAGTACACGCCACACTGTGTGAAACTGACATTCTGACTCAAGGCGCGTAAGTAACCTTCAAGTTCTCGGGGAAAGCATCAATCAGCTTTTGACAACACCGAGAACACCGTCCAATTTTAATAGAAGAGAAAATGACATTATGTGGCACATCACCTAAAAAAAGAACATCTGTCTATTGTTCTTTCCTCTTCTTCTGATCTATTTCCAGTTTGTCAACAATTCAAAACAATGTATATTTTTAGTGAATCAAAACAGAAACGCGAATACATAAACATTGGATATTTCGCTGCATTTTCGTTAGGTGCATATTGCAGAGTTTTATATCGTATGAAGTGAATAGATGTATCATATGTTGGCTGAAATGCATAATACATATAGTTAACGATACTTTTCGAATGTTGATTATATTTTATTTTAAATGTGACAACGGTAGTTTTAAACACCTAATGGCTGAAATCCAGCATATTTGAGTAATTGTTTAATGTTCGTCGAATACAAAACGCATTTACTTTGTTAACATTATTGTCATTTTGTTAACACTTTTCTAATATTTAGTGACACGAAATCCATCTCTGGCATTCAGATACACTTCTGGTGCATTCAGTTCACAGTGATCTTCTTTTAGATACATTTGTGAGTTTGACTTGCCTCGAAATCAACATCTGGTAGTATTTCATTTGTAGTTCATGTCTTTCAAATTCATCCGTGATGTGCTTGATTCAGAGGGTTATACACAATGACTCGAACATAGTTATTTTAGTGTCAGGTCTGTCTTTTCGAATTATTGTTGTTGTTTGCCGAAGACAGTGCATCAATATTAAAAATTTATTTGCAGTTGGCGGTGGGATATTTGATTAAAGCAGCAGGATTCTTCGTCCCAGTGTTAGTCTTCAATTGTCTGATGGTGGTTCCACTTCTGGTGACAATATTTCTGCTCCCCGAGACGCTAAAACAAAAGCAGAAATTTTCATGGAATGTAAAGATGCATTTAAAAAAGGTTGGTATTTATGGAATCTTTTCATTTTCCTCAGAAACCACATGAATGCCGATAATACTATAGACAAAAATTATGAGTAATATGAACATTCTGAGGGAGGATAAGACACACAGACAACTTATCACACATATCATAAATCAATCAATCAATCAATCAATCATGTGCCATGCCGGAAAGCGTGGGCGGTCATGACTTGCCATTTCACTCGATCACCAGAGTCGTGGATCAGCTCAGTGTTCCCGTCTCGTCCATGCCATGTGGCCAAGCCATCCAGATATTTTCCTCTCGGTCTTCCTCTTGGTCTGTTTCCCTCGATCTTGCCAGTTGTCACTAAGTTCTCCAGTCCATTTCTTCTCATAACATGTCCAAAAAATTTTGACTGTCTTTCTCTAATCAATCTACGATTTTCATTTGTCTCCCATATCATAAAGAGGCAGTCTTAATTGTTTTTTTTTCTATTAGGGCAACATTATGAGAAGATGCAAATTAGAATATGTTGTGACAATTGGAAAGATACATAAAGAAAGGCAGCTGTGTGTTGTATATATGTTTGTGTTGTGTATGCATTGTGTTGTATATACTGTGTTTTACATAGGCTGTACTGTGTGTAATATATGCTTTGCGTTGTAGTTGCATTGTGTTGTATATGCTTTGCGTTGTAGATGCGTTGTGTTGTATATGTTGCGTGTTGTATATGTTTTGTGTTGTATTTATTTTTGTGTTAAATATGCCAGGCGGTGTATGGGATTTGTTTTGAATGTGCGAGATACTCCCACCAAGACTATGCAGTATATATTTCACCTCTCCATTAGATCCACATATACGTTAACCCAGACTAAAACCTTTTCATGTTTTAAACCTGACAGTATATTTACTACACATAAGAAAATGATCAACAAGAAATCAGCAGGTCTCAAAAGAGGGATGTCATGGATGAGGAATACAGAGAAGACCCTCACCCAAGTGATATGGGCGGAAGTTGATTCACGCATAATCAGTGCAAAAGGCAACCAAATCCCCATAATTCTTGGCAGAGAATGTAGGTAGTGGTGCAACAGGCGAGCAGAGTTGGAAATAAAGCAGTTGCTATAGACTATCACTGGGGTGAATGAAGAAATAGTAAACTACTAATTAAACGGACGCGACGAGGTGACAGATTGAGATGATTCTTCACAGCTATACAAGGTGTAGCAAGAACTTCTCAAGTAGATGTGAACATATTTAAGCACGACATCCAGCAAGGAAATGGAGGCGGAGGCGGTCACTGTGACACTGAGATAGATTTCTGAGACTTCATTCAATACGCCGCTCACCTTGATTGACTCTCAGTCAATGCTGTGGAGGGTTCAGCCCCTATGTTTCTGATATGAATGGTTGACACACAACGAAAGATCACATGTACAACAATTCAAATGACGCCGCTGCTCAGGTCAGGCCGGTGTACATGGACACGAAAGGTATACAACAGTCTATAAATAATTGCCTGATGAACAAAGATGGCCATATTATGCGAATTAATGGAATGAGGGGTCAAGCTTGACACTAACAGAAAAGAATGCAACTGAAAATGGGGCAGACGTGGAACTAAAAGTAACCATGATTTTCGACATTGTAAAGACGGGAAAGATCTGCAATAGAAAAGACAGAGGCATACCGAGAGAAAAGTGCATCTGTTTTATCACTTCTGGGTACACCACAATTGGATGGTACCCTCGGCAGTGTACTACTTTCTTTGGCAGCTATCAATGAAACAATGCTAAACTTCCAGCTTTTGTAAAACCAAACAAGAACTATAAAATACGATTGAGTTATCACGAGAACTTGACTAACGGTGTAATCTTCAAAGATGCGATGGCCTGAAGAAGGAGGAGAAGAAGATGTTGAAGAAGAAGAAGAAGAAGAAGAAGAAGAAGAAGAATAAGAAGAAGAAGAAGTGAAACTGTATACAATAAATACATAATTTAAATAGAGGAGTCACTATATATATATCATTCATCTAATGATATCTACATGCAGCTTATGTAATTTAAGAAATAAGTTAGAGCAAGAATGTAATTTTAGGTCAATCCTGCTGAAGTAGTTTTTAACTGATAACTGGCTTTTATTTAAACAGAAAAAAAGCTTAAAAGTCGACAGGGTCGACTTCATTGCACCGAGTTTAATCCTTTATGGCTCAGTCTTTTTCCGAAGTGCGGAAAGCGTCGCACAAAGCACGAATTCCGTAGCTCTAGCGACGACCCACAGGAGTCTCCGAAAAATTTCACTCGTGAACCGAAGAACGCAGCCCGGAATTGAAACCACAACCTTCGGAGCCCGAGTCAACCGGCTTGACCACTCGCCACGAAGACTCCCATCTTCAACAGAAGAGTGCATCAACAATGCATTATGACGGCAACACAAGATAAATCAGTTTGAGATCGCTTGCATGTATACACCTAATATTCATAGTGTCATTCACATCGATGCAAATTGTAATATGACAAAAGTGAAATAGTATGAAATTCTCAAGATTTTAGACTACCTAATAACTAGCACAAATAGTCTAAGACCATCGTGCAAAGTGGAAGTTAAGATATCACCCATCAAGTACATGAACCAAATTGAATGAAGGTCTACAATATTTTCAGATACAATATAGCCCAACATTATGTTCTAAAACGCATTGAAAATGTGTCTAGTTGTTTCGCTAGGTGTGCCTTTATTCCGATCAACATGGCAGTGAACACAGTACAAGAAGAAGCAGAAGAAGAGGTAGATCATGAAAAAAAAAAAAAGAAGTGCAAATGTGTAAGAACACTCTGGGATGAGTCAGGGGAACTGGCCAAGTATCTAGAGTCTTCGCATAGGTCCGCCATGAGAGCGATGGTCTTCAAAGGATTTGCTACCTAATGACTGTAACAGCCAGTAGGTAAAGGGACATTTTCCATGGCTAAAGGCAAATCGAGCTCATGGTGCTGAGCCATATTGTTGTAAACCAATGGGTGCTCAGTGGGTGATGTGTTTTATGATTACATTTGGATAACTAGTCCTGATCTATACAATTTAATTTGCGTCGAAGCTGTTTCCTGTTGTAGGTCCGTGACGTGGTAGAACCATCATATTCTGGAGGCCCGAATGCACCGAGGAATAGGTGGCCAGTCTTTCCCTAATTTAACACGCGACGAGCCCAGGCCTCGAAATTTCGTCCGTCCGTGCTTATAACATTATCAGCGCAGTTCCATATCAACTTCGCCAACGCGCCCACTGTTTCGGATTATATTAGGCTAGCTATGTATGATCATCATTTAGTTAGAAAATTTCCCAATCATTGTAAATTGTGTCATATATCACCTGTATTTGTTGTTGTCATTACCTTCTCAAGTTAAATAACAACTTTACAGGCCTGTCCTGTTTAATAGTAAATATGATGGGATTAAGAACCCATGTCACAACATCAGCAAACAAGTTGAGTAGCATGTTAGAGAACGCGAGTCTTTCCATTGGTAACATATTAATGTGACCATATCGTAATCACCAATATAAAAAAAAATGAGGCTTGAGACTCGCTAGTCCGTCCAGTAGAAAACTTGAGCAGTAACATTCGACCAACCATTGCCATGACTACAGGGAGCTTGGTGTAAGTTGGTTGAGGTTTTGACTTCTTTGGTAGATAAATGGCAGAAAAATCTGGCATTAGAAAGGAAGAAGGTCTTTCCAACTGTTGTCAATTTCTGGACATTCTAAAAGAGTGTTGTTAACAGTCCCAGGTGAATGTGTGCATAGATGGCACACTGAAGTGTGTTGTTGATTGGTTCGTTGATGAATCCACTGGACTACTGAGCTTTAACGTTTTTAAGTGGCATACACTGGCGTGAAGGTCGTTTGAACGCTATATAAGTGATGTTGGTGTAGAGACTTTCCTCCCATCACGATATCGAAGTACCATCTGAACTGGCAGACAACTCCATCCATTTTGAAGCTTACAAACCAGATAGGTCGGGTCCCGGAACTTTACATCTAAACCCATAAGCCACAAACGATAGGTTTCACAATTTATTGCCTGACATATTTCGCTGCAACTCGTCAGGTTCATACTTCAGTATTATATATCATGTGAAGTGGAAAGATGAATCATAGTTTTACTGAAATACTTAACACACATTGTCATTGTGTGAATGTGGAGCATTGTTATCTCCACGGCAATGACTGTCGCAATGAAGTCTTTCTGTCTGCACAACCCCAATATTGTTGTCTACTTGCTACGGCCTCAACTTTAAATTTATGAAGCAACAAAATAAAGTGTAATCAGGTCAAGATCCAGCACAAATAAAGCTGCAATTAGGCTCAAGTTGTTAACGTTTCATTTCTGGTATTTACATATTCCATTGTCAGCAGACTCCAGGCCAATACCCAAGGAGAGAAGTGTTCTGTGATTAGAATCCATTCAGTTGGTATATAGAATGAACAAAATGATATAATCACGTCTGCAATAATTTACTTTTAAATTCCTTCAGACATTTGGATTCTACTTGTCTAAAACTAAAGGGAGTTCCCTCCGACTTCTGTTCATCTTGGGTCTGCTTGCACAATTCACATTAGTGTTTGCTGACGCAGGCAAGTCAAATATAGAGACTTTATTTGTACTCAATAGACCCATATGCTGGAACTCTGTGGCTATCGGAATTTTTGGTGCAGTCAGAATGGTAAGTTGTAATTTTAGATACATTATGCTTGCCATCTTAAAAACACACACACACACACACACACACACACACACACACACACACACACACACAGACACAGACACAGACAGACACACACACACACACACGCTCTCACACACACACGCTCTCTCACACACACACACTCACACACGCTCACACACACACACGCTCACACACAGATATGTTTTGTTGATATTAGGTATATTGACCAGCATCATAAGTTGCAAATGTAAGTAACAATACATGCATCTTGTCAAATACACACAATAGCAGACATTTCACCGATCCAAGTTTGATAAGTTTACATGTTTTTATATAGTATAAGGGGTGTTCATTTGAAATCCGTTCGTGCTGCACCGCTCGTAATTGCGTATGTTGAACATGATCATAGTCATAGTCATGTGATAAGTACTGACCAATGAATACAAGAGCACTGCTTATCGTCCCATGATGCATAGGTTCTGTTTCTGGCCGTTGAGAAAATGACCGGGTTGATCCAAAATCGTCTAAAGAAGCTCAAAGAGCGGTGATTCAGTTTCTTTCATTTGAAGTATGTCGACCAGCGGACATTCATCGAAGAATGCAGGCAGCGTACGGTAACAAATGTATGTCGAAGACAATAGTGGCAGACTGGGCACGAATGTTTCGGAAAGGACGTCAGTTCACCACAGGTCTTCGATGGCCGGGTCAAGCGCATATTGTTGCAACAGAAATAATCATCGCCAAAATTGATGCAGCAGCACAGATGAACCATTATCGAAGCATACGTTCGCTACCGAAAGAATTTGATGTGTCAATTGGGACAATTCAAAAGGTCGTTCGTAAGAAACTGCAATATCGGAAGGTGTGTTCATAGTGGGTACCACGGATGTTGATCGACCACGAAAAAGAGAAACGCATGGGATGATGTTTGAACCACTTGCTGCGTTACAGAGTGGAGGGTGATGCATTTCTCTTCAGCGTAGTGGCAGGCGATGAATCATGGTGTCACCACTTTGAGCCGAGCAGTAAAAGAGAGAGATGCAATGGAAGCATGCTAAATCACCAAAAGCCAAAACATTCAAGTTACAGGTTTCCGTTGGTAAGGTTATGCTGAGCGCATTTTCTTACCATAAAGGGCTGTTGTTGGCCGACTTTAAAGAACCTGGTGCCAACATCAACTCTACCCACTACTTGCAAACACTAGACAAGCTGCAAAAAGCCATCAAGAATAAACGACCCGGCATGCTTTCTCGCGGTGTGATTTTGTTGCACGATAATGCTCGTCCGCATGTCGCAAAGACAGTGCAGAAAGCATTAGCAAGGAAGAAGTGTGAAATTCTGCAACATCCAGCCTATAGTCCTGATTTGTCACCATGTGATTTTCATTTGTTCGGACGTCTAAATAAAAAGGGGTAACGATTTCACACAGACGCAGACGTAATGAACGCGGTAAACACTTGGTTCAGTGAGCAACCACAGTCCTTTTTTTGCGGACGGTATTCGCCGCCTACCTAAGCGATGGGATGCTTGCCTAATGCGTACGACTACTTCCTCTGACCAACCTATGGTGCATAATTCATTCAAAATGAATGCTTTGTTTAATTCTACCACACCTGTTAATGTTTCTATCGTGCTTTTGTAATAAAACCATTGGAACTGGTTTCACATGAACGTCCCTAATATATACAGTATGGTTTTGGTCATTAAATTATTCCCATCTTCCTTTTTCGCGGGTTATCGATGATTTCCAATACAGGAGTGTATCTGTGTAAAGCTGTCTAGCGTAATGGTTACGGGCCTCCCATGCCTGGCTTCCCCTGGAACCTTCCCGTTGACACGGCGTGTTCTACTTTTTATTATGTCCCACAATATTGTGTAGCATCATTAGGATAACTGTTTGTAACACTTATACATTTCTAGATATTTGTATAATTTAATCGTCTTATTTTCAGTGTATAATCATATTGATTATATATAGACAACATATGTAAAGAAACAGAGAAAAAAGAAGCAGAGATAGCAAGAATACCACATGACGAGAACACAGAAGAAGAACCATCTGCAAATTTAACCATTAGAGAACTCCTGTTTGCGGACGACCAAGCACTAATAGCAAAACCAGAAGCTGAATTACAAGACCACATGAATAGTCTAAACGAAATGTGTAGGGAACATAACATGAAAATTAGTACAAGCAAAACAGAGGTAATGACTATAACTAAAGAAGAATAAACGAACATCCCTTGAAACAAGTGAAGAGTTTCAAGTACCTGGGAAGTATAATATAATCAAATGGCAGATCAGAAGACGAGATCGAAAATAGGTGCAATAAGGCAAATCAACTCATTGGACAAATGGCACCAATACTAAAGAACAAACACGTATCAGTAACTACTAAGAAAGCACTTTACACCACAATCTTCCTACCAACTCTATGCTACCAATGCCAAAACCGGACAATGACAGAGAAAGAGAAAAGAAAAATCACAACAACAGAAATGAGGTTCCTGAGAAGAATACTCAACGTATCAAGAAGAGATAAGATCAGAAATGAAGAAATCAGGACTAAAGTGGGGGTTAAAGCAGCACTAGATTTTATTAGAAAGCAGCAAGTCAAATGGTTTGGCCATGCAAGTAGGTTACCAGTCAACAGCATACCACAACAAGCAATGATGTACAGACCAGATGGAAACAGAGGAAGAGGCCGACCACGTAAACGTTGGACGGAGGGAATAGCAGAGTCCATGGGAATATCGATATATGAAGCCCATAATCGGGCACTCTCACGAAGTTTATACTTCACCTCGACACCGCAAGGTACAAGAGGAACATGATGAGATGAGATGATGAGATGAGATGAATCATATTGATCTTTCGGTTTAAATTATGATTATTAGGTGGATGTTAATAACATAACGGAGACCTAGTGATGGTACATGCCAGTTAAAAGCGCCGTAATATATTCAGTCTAGTTTGTCTTGTCTGTGTGCTAAGAGACTACCTAAATATTCACCGAAGGTTTTGGCTCCTGTTAAAAGTCGTGAGAAGTTTATGTGTGTTTCCTTGCGCTGTAGCCGTTATAATCCCTTTCTGTTTGTGGGATATTTCCGATGTTATCAATCGATCTGAGTGTAGGCCTATGCCGTAGTTTAAAGCCAATAGGATTTACAGGTTTAGGCAAACAGAAGTAGATGGTCAACTTGATTTGCATACAATTTCAGAACCATTGACTCCCTGTCTATCGTGCCCATGTTACTGTTTTTGTGGGTCTTCCTTTCTTTTTCTGCTCTTTACACCACGTTGGAGCATAGGCTCTCGATCAACTCACGTCAAGCATTCATATCTTTTGCTATCTGTTGCTGCTCTCTTCACGTCTTCCCCATATACATAATTCTAATAATCTATTTGCTAATTTTGGAAATTTTTCCAGGTAAAAGAAGGTATTCGACAATCCAGACTCATCGCGGCTTTCATCGCAGGGAGTCATACTTCTTTTGGAAGAGCCTCCTTCCATCTTAGTTGGCTGAGTTATTCTTCTTTCCTTGTTTTTTCTCTATATATGTTCATTGTTGGTTGAATTTTACAAATACAGTTTTCTACGAGATGGTTTATCCAGTCCCGCACCAACCACCCTTAGTCCCCTCTTGCGACATGCATGGTAGGTTGCAGTGTCCTACTAATTGCCCCGGTAACACACGGATGGTGGCGCGTCTACTGTCATAATCACTCCTTCTTTTTCTTCTGGTGACGCAAGAATTTATACAGTTTATTCAATCTGCAACAGGTTGTCATGTCGTTGGCTGGCGTGGCTGCACTCAAAGTGTTTAAAAACCGTCTGTCGCTGGAGATGACCGGTATCATCTGTGGGGTTAGCGCCACTGCTGGTTTCTTTCTGGAAGGTTTTTCAGGCACCACTTGGATGATGTACCTCTGTAAGTAAACATTCATAAACGTCATTATATTATAGAAGCCGCGGTAGGGCAGTTGTTGCCTGTCGGCCAAGTAGTAATGTGTTCGAATCCTATTCGAGGAAGCGATAATTTCATTGAATTGGCTCTGTTTTCGACCCAGCCTACAATTATTAGTGTTGCATCTTCTGTGAAGATACGGTGGCTGGCGTGATATTGAAAACTTCAATGTCGATTGGTCTAAAACTATGAAGCCAGCACCATATACCCAATGTGGCCCATGGCGTGAAAAAGATACCTTTACTTTTTGTTTTTGTGATTTGAGCAACTATTTGTTAGTTCATGTAAGATTTATAAATTGCTTTTTCTATTTTCGTTAGCGATTACATATTGGTCACGTTGCTGGGGGAAATACAAATGTATAAATCAATTTAAAGCTATTCACACTTTATTAAATGATGACCACTATTTATTTCACTCTGGTTATCATGTAAGAGGCGAAACATGACAGCCCACGCTTACCGGCATGACACATGATGATGACTATTTATTTCGGTAGCCACTGCAACGTAACGACTATACGTTCACCTGCCGTACCGGTGGTCTTGGGTTCGATCCGCAACAGGACGGTTTAGAACAGTGTTTCCCAACGTGGGGCCCACGCCCCACAGGGGGGCAATTTGACTGTTAAGGGGGGCAATTCGAAAATGGAAGAAATCGGCTGAATATAACAAAACGGGGAGACTTGAGACTGAAGTTAACTAAATTGGAACCTGACATAAGATCTCTTTGCAGCAAGCATCAAGCGCAAGGATCTCACTAAATTTAAATAATAAATAATTACTAATAATTAAAATAATATAGAAAAATCTTTCATTAAAATTATTTTGTACTTGAATTTCAGTTCTCCATTATATGTATTGAAAATTTACATACTGTGTTTGCTCAATAATTATCTAGTGATTTCTTCCTAAAACCTATCATTCAAGTTACTTTAGTGAACATTTCAATTTTTGAATATTAAAAATAATGTATATGTTGAGGGGGGGGGGCATGGGGCGGGGGAGGGGGGCAATATGAATTTTAGAAAGGCTTAAGTGGGACATGGTACAAAAAAGGTTGGGAAGCACTGGTTTAGAATATGAAATTATGACCTGGGTTTCCAAGTTGACTCAGCCTAAGGAAATGAGCACCAGGAAATGTCTAGGTAAGTAAAGGCGGTTGACGAGACACCGACAACATTACCCGTTCGGTCTATAAAAATATGTCTTGTCCAAATGCTCCATGCACCATTGGCGTGTAAAATGGACCTTTATTTAACTTAGTCGAGGATTGTCACCCTTGCTTGATTAATCAAACCGTAATCATGATCAAACCTATCCGCTAGCACCATCCCTATTCACATCACAAACTGCTTGAGTTTGACTGACTTTAGCTATAATTAGATAGGGCATCCTTTGGGACCCAGAGGACAAAAGAAATATAAGGAGACCTAAAAGCACACAGAGAAGAGAACGAGAGAGAGAGAGAGAGAGAGAGAGAGAGAGAGAGAGAGAGAGAGAGAGAGAGAGGGAGAGAGAGAGAGATGAATAATACTAGCAGGCGTGGTAGAAGATGTAGGAGGCCGCACAGAATAGGAAGACGTTGTGTGGTTTGGTTGCAGGTGTAGGCTCCAGTGGGAGATAAAAGGAAGAAGAAGAAGAAGAAGAAGAAGAAGAAGAAGATAAGAAGAAGAAGAAGAAGAAGAAGAAGAAGAAGAAGAAGAAGAAGAAGAAGAAGAAGAAAAAGAAGCAGCAGCATCAGCAGCAGCAGAAACAGAAGTTGTATTTATGATCCAGAATGGTTGTACAGAATATGACCTCTATAAATGTCACATTATTTTACCCGCATACCAATCATTGCATGAAATCCAGGTTAGAAGTTGTGAAAATAACATTTACGATAGTAGAACCACTAAGCTATATTAAAAAAAACTGAGAATAAGAGAAGTAAAAGAGCTGTTAATGTAGACATAACCTGTGATGAGGACAGAAGATTTATAAGAAAGAATTATAGAACCAAATGTTAACCAGAGCATCCAGATCATCAGAAAATAATACATGTTACCTACTCAACCAAAATGAACAAGCAATAATCTTCAGACTTCGTACAAGACATAGCAGACCGAAGTACCACACATTTAATAAACTAAAGATAGGAGATAGTGATGAATGTGACTGTTAAATTGGTAAGATGACAGCTAAAGATTAGTTACAGGGTTGTCCAACACATGCAGAACAGAGAAAAGTATTTTGGCCTACACCCGCTTCATTTGAGGACAAACTTTATGGAGATGTCAAACAGATTAAGTTGACTGCTGCTTTCTTTGGGTTAATTCATATTGACCGCTGAAGGTGAGCGAATAATAATAATAATAATAATAATAATAAGATTAACAAATGTAGGCCATTGAAGAGAAAACAACACTGCACAATGATATTATTGCCACACCTTCACAAAAATCGGTCAAATAAGGGTTCTCTTTGCACGCATTATGCGCATTGAGCTTATGTTGCTAGACACCTTATATTCAAAGACTAGTTAGCACTCGGTGGGTGATGTGGTTAGTATCACAACTGCCGCCTTTATTTTCCAATACATTTAGTGGTACCCACTCTAAGCTTGGTCGACCTATGAGCCCAGGTAAACAGTAAAACATACACCAGATACTGATTCAAACCTATGATCTGCGGGTCGGTAGGCGACCGTCTAGCCACTACACTATCTGAGCTTCCAGCAAGAAACATGTATATACAATTTCACAGAAATGTGAAGCTGTTTAAGAATTCACAAAGCTTTCTGTAGCAACTATCCTCATCACCAGTGTCATATAACAACAACGTATTCTTGTACTGGAAGGCAAATGCCATACTTTGTTTTATAATTACGTTTCTACTAACATGTTTTAGCATCAGTGGTGGGGATTCTGTTCAATGCTTCACTATCGATACCCCGAGCGCTGCTGTCACAGATTGCACCGCCAGATGAACAAGGTAATACTTTAAGATACCAACAATAAGCATGGATATGAGTGAATGCTGTTGTTACTCTTGTGTGTCCTTATACTATGTATATTTAGCGTCTCCGTGGCCTAGTGGTTAAGCCGCTTGCCTCACGCTCCGAAGGTTGTGGGTTCATTTCATATGACTCCGTCATTCTGTTCACGAGTGCAATTTTCTAAGAGACTCATAGGGATCGTCGCTGGAGCAATAGAGTTCGTGCTCTGCGTGAGGTTTTCGACAGGCCGTCCTGGAGAAAAGAGACCGAGCTATATGAGATAAAACCCGGTGCAATGAAGTGGATCCTCTCGCCGTTAACCCTTCGTTTTTATATTGTGCTGCTGATGATAAGTTATTTCAGTAACTTCCGGTGTTAATGATTAGCATTAAGCATAAATTTACAAGCTTTCGTGACGGTCCGGTGCTCTTGGGTTCAAATCTGCACCGGGGCGTATTAAAAATGTGCACTTGGACTTCCTAGCCGACTCAGCCTAAAATAGGTAGCAGGAAATATCTTTGGAAGTAAATGCCACCGGCCAGATACTGAACAGATCGTTGCTGATCAGTATAACAATATGGGTCTAGCACGATATGCCCAATGCACCTTAAGGCATGATAAAGGATCCCATAAACAGTTTATTAAATCTTACGAAAGGTCAAGCACATTTCATGAAATTTTGTGAACATGAACTTCAGTCTGTGTGCAATCATTTCTAAAAGTTTCAGTTACCTTGGTCGCTTTGCATAAAAGGTATCTTCTTTGCCAAATATACTCCAAATGGCCTCCGCAGCGTTGGATGCACACTTGCATTAATTTAATTAAGTTGCATGTCCTTCACAGGACGTAGCAGTCAACCCCAGAATTTTTGTAGTTCGTGATTCCTGGGTAAATTTTAGATTCAGTAGTTTGCCATTGCTTTCTGAACGACCGGCTCTTATACCTATTTTCGAAAAAACTAGCACCGCTGTGTTTCGAACCCGGATATACGGGCTCACAAACCGCGTTCGCGAGCTCTTTACGCTGTGCTAAATTGGTGGCGGTATTGAGAAAGTTTTAGGCGTCACTGGGGCGGGGCAGAGAAATGGATCGAGATCAACAGTGGTTCCAACAATGCGGGCCACCCCACACACACACATCAAATGACTCTCAGTCCTGGCTGAGAGAGAGAGAGAGAGATTTCAGGGAAGACTTACCAGCATGAAGTGTGACTTGGAGTGGGCACCGCATTCACCTGACTCGAACCCCTAGATTTTTATCTATGGGGTATCTCAAAGATAATGTGTACCAGAACAACACTCAAAGGATTGGCGAACTGAAGGCAGTAATCACAGCAAAGATCAGGGAAATCCTCACAGAGGAATGCGGTCGAGTAATCGACAATTTCGCGCAACGTATGCTAGTGTGCATCCAACGCTGCGGAGGCCATTTGGAGCATATTTTGTAAAGAAGATAATTTTTATGCAAAGCGACTGAGGTAACTGAAACATTTGGAATAATTGTTCACAGACTGAAGTTTATGTTCAACAAATTTCAAGAAATTTGCTTGACCTTTGTAGGATTTAATACATTTTTTATGTGTTCCATTTGTTTTGGTCACCCTGTATGTTACTATCAATTTCTCTCTGTGAAGAAACAAGTCGTAATCCCGCTTATGGCAATCGAAACACAGCTGTAGGCGATCTGGCAACATTCTGCAATGCGTGGATTTTCATACAATGGTATGCGTGTCGATCGTTCAGAAAGCAATGGCAAAATACTCAACGTGAACTTGCCAGGAAATCACCAACAGCATTAGGTGACAGCGACGTCCTATAAAGGATATAGAACTAATTTTTCAGTTAATAAGGCTTTGTATCCATGCACGAAAACAGTTGATAATGCTGTGAGTCTATAGGCCCTGCTGTTACGTTAATATAACTCTATTAGTATTACTATTATTACTTATTGTCTGTCTGTCTGTCTGTCTGTCTGTCTGTCTGTCTGTCTGTCTGTCTGTCTGTCTGTCTGTCTGTCTGTCTGTCTGTCTGTCTGTCTGTCTGTCTGTCTGTCTGTCTGTCTGTCTGTCTGTCTGTCTGTCTGTCTGTCTGTCTGTCTGTCTGTCTGTCTGTCTGTCTGTCTGTCTGTCTGTCTGTCTGTCTGTCTGTCTGTCTGTCTGTCTGTCTGTCTGTCTGTCTGTCTGTCTGTCTGTCTGTCTGTCTGTCTGTCTGTCTGTCTGTCTGTCTGTCTGTCTGTCTGCCTGCCTGCCTGCCTGCCTGCCTGCCTGCCTGCCTGCCTGCCTGCCTGCCTGCCTGCCTGCCTGCCTGCCTGCCTGCCTGCCTGCCTGCCTGCCTGCCTGCCTGCCTGCCTGCCTGCCTGCCTGCCTGCCTGCCTGTCTGTCTGTCTGTCTGTCTGTCTGTCTGTCTGTCTGTCTGTCTGTCTGTCTGTCTGTCTGTCTGTCTGTCTGTCTGTCTGTCTGTCTGTCTGTCTGTCTGTCTGTCTGTCTGTCTGTCTGTCTGTCTGTCTGTCTGTCTGTCTGTCTGTCTGTCTGTCTGTCTGTCTGTCTGTCTGTCTGTCTGTCTGTCTGTCTGTCTGTCTGTCTGTCTGTCTGTCTGTCTGTCTGTCTGTCTGTCTGTCTGTCTGTCTGTCTGTCTGTCTGTCTGTCTGTCTGTCTGTCTGTCTGTCTGTCTGTCTGTCTGTCTGTCTGTCTGTCTGTCTGTCTGTCTGTCTGTCTGTCTGTCTGTCTGTCTGTCTGTCTGTCTGTCTGTCTGTCTGTCTGTCTGTCTGTCTGTCTGTCTGTCTGTCTGTCTGTCTGTCTGTCTGTCTGTCTGTCTGTCTGTCTGTCTGTCTGTCTGTCTGTCTGTCTGTCTGTCTGTCTGTCTGTCTGTCTGTCTGTCTGTCTGTCTGTCTGTCTGTCTGTCTGTCTGTCTGTCTGTCTGTCTGTCTGTCTGTCTGTCTGTCTGTCTGTCTGTCTGTCTGTCTGTCTGTCTGTCTGTCTGTCTGTCTGTCTGTCTGTCTGTCTGTCTGTCTGTCTGTCTGTCTGTCTGTCTGTCTGTCTGTCTGTCTGTCTGTCTGTCTGTCTGTCTGTCTGTCTGTCTGTCTGTCTGTCTGTCTGTCTGTCTGTCTGTCTGTCTGTCTGTCTGTCTGTCTGTCTGTCTGTCTGTCTGTCTGTCTGTCTGTCTGTCTGTCTGTCTGTCTGTCTGTCTGTCTGTCTGTCTGTCTGTCTGTCTGTCTGTCTGTCTGTCTGTCTGTCTGTGTCATTTTCCGCCTGTGCAGCATAGACCTTCAATCAAATCTCCCAAGCTTCTTCTTTCGCTATCTCATACAGCTGTCTTTCATGACCATATTATCCTTTCTGCATATTTATCTCCGATCTCTTGTCTTTTTAGATCTCCCTCTGTTTCGTTTGCCTGTTGGGTAGTATTATTACTGCAAGAACTATTTTGATTATTATGATAACTGTTTGCAGGCGCACTGTTCTCCGGCATGTCCTGTTTGGAGACTCTTGTCGACTTGGTGTCCGCCACGATCTATATAAACATCTATAATGCCACCATGGACACATTTATAGGTGCAGCCTTCATGGTTATTGCCTCGATGTGCCTCCTAAACGTTGTATCTCTTGGGTGAGTCTTTAAATGGTTAAAACATGTTCACGGCTACCATTCAGGTCAGCTCCTTATCAAACAATGAAGATTTGCCAAAATTTATTCAACTTTATTGATTTATCCGAAGTGTGTTTCCCCGTGGACATTAGTTTGGAGCTTGTTGTAATGAAATACATAAACCTGTGGAGGAAACACTTAACCAGTTTATGCTTCGTCCCAATCAGTATGGATGTGATGTGTTGAATCATGACCTGGCTACACCTGAATATGACTCTCCGCAGTGGCAGAATCAGTCGTGAACACATAGCTGGTTTCTTATCTTGGAGAGTGGAAGGAGAGCTCTACAATACAATCCTCATGACGATCATGTTTTGGGTACATCTTACAGATCAACTCATCTGTTCTTGGGTGTACACTCTAGCTCATAACTGTACATACTTGTATCAATTCTCTGGATAGCTGACAGTATAATTGACATCACTCTTTGCAGTACCAGTTCCCAACTCAGAGATTTACATCACAATGATGAAGAACATTACAATGGAAGTTACATATCTGTTATTCAAACAACCAGCGTAAGCTAGTAGGTACTGATGCTGCTAAACATGCATAAACCCGTGACAGCATTCAATGATATGTGGTGGTGTCCTTTACATAACGCATAATGACATTTGTTATCCCCATCAACAATCTCAGTTAAAACTCCCATACACTGTTGTACCTCCTGGACTAACAGTTACAGTTTCACCCGTGTCCTGTGCAGACTCATTCTTCCATATGGTGAGGAATTTAGTGTGAGAAACAATCTTCTCCTTCTTAGTTCAGAAACAAGTTACTTATACGTAGAATAAGCACGGTCACCTTGAAATTGTTCAATCTCCATAGATTCTCTCAATTCTTCTCATGTGAGGTTAAAGAAATCAAAGATGACCATACACTATTATGAACTAAAATAACACAATTATTTAAAGAATATTGTGGGAATATGATTATTGTAGAATAAATATTTTTTGATATTATTCACATAAGTACTGACATCCGTAGTAATGACAAGGAAAAGTATCAGTACAAACATATAGGTTGGTAAAGACAGAATCATGTGGAAAGACAATAACACACTATGTCAATTGCCAGGGCACACAATGATGATGACATCCCCTTAAACCTAATATGAATTAGTATAATTAATTATTATAATTAAGTCTAGAACTGATATTTGTGGAAAGAGATGAAAACCTAAGTGCTATGTGGCAAGGCACATGATGATGATGATGATGACGATGATGATGATGATGATGATGATGATGATAATGCTCTGCAGTATTTCATACATTTCCCCTCCTATATAATTTCCCCTTCTGTACGAGCACTGATACACCCAGCACTACATTAGTCCAGCAGATCTTCCGTGTCTAGAACCCTCATGTCCAATAAGCTGGTGTGATGTGTTTACTGATTAACTGTCACGGGAAGATTAATCGTCTTAAGCGGCTTTCCATATCTGCCATGGGCTTATATATCGCCGAAATGTTGTCACTTCGTTATTGTACAACATGTCTGCTCCCATATTAACAACCTTACAAGTCATAAATGTGACAACCTCTACTTCCCATTTTCCGCCATTCATTTTTGTTTCGTCCAAATCTACTTATTATGTAGCACATAATCTGTTAATGGGGTAGTAATTAAGACAAGATGTTTTCCCCACATGTACAAACATCGTGTATCCAATTAAACATTACATCTATGTTATATATATATATATATATATATATATATATATATATATATATATATATATATATATATATATATATATATATATATATATATATATATATATATATATATATATATATATGTTATCCCCATCAGTTATATAACATTCATACATAAACAAATATAACATTGTAACAATGAATGAGTTAGTAAATGAGATCAAGAAATATAGAAAAAAGCTGGTATGGAAAATACCGAATTCACAGCGTGGCATTAGTTGTCGAGAACAAGTTTCCGAACAAGGTCAAGTCAAGGAGATTTGACAAAGTACAGTAGCTGTAGGCAATATAAGTCTTACTCCTAGCAAAGCGTGATTTGCCCACTTCTAGATTGGAAGATGTACCGCGTAGCTAAACAGTCGCGGTAAGACATGAATTTTTTTTTGGGGGGGGGGGGGGGGGGGGGGCTTTCTAAGGCCGGACAAAAATATTACAAGCATTTGTATTTATTCATGTTTTTGTTGAATGTTGCCGGACATGAATACGCTACTGAAAATAAGAAATACAAATGGCTAGCGATGCCCATAGTATCTAACCGTCTTACCGACGCAGAAAGTGTGTCGTAAACTCCTTAGCGCAGTGGTTCTCAACCGGTGGGGAATTCCCCCCCCCCCCCAGGGGGGAATTTCATGGTTTCCAGGGGGGGAATGAAGACCATTTCAAGATCGTGTTAATACAAGAACCGATTACTTGGCATAGTTTTTCCCTTCATACTTTACAGTTATGTATGTCCCGTCCTTCTAAAATTCATTTTATAAAGTAAGTAGACCCACAAATCATGTTTTATGTGGATGTCTAGACTTTATTAGTATATGTTATTACATTTTCCTTTCACGTTTACGTATACTGTGTAGGGGTGAGGGGATTTTTAGATAGGAAATATGAAAGGGGGGGGGGGGGAATGACGTTCTGAAAATATGGTGAAGGGGGGTGTCAGAATCTTGAATGTGACCATCCGAGATGCAGGAACATCGTTACGCCCGCCAGGCGAATAGTCCCCAGTCGGGATGCAGTAACATCGTTACGCCCGCCAGGCGAGTATTAGTTACCTGCCCGCGAGGTTGCTGGCTGACGTGACAGCCAGCGGTCAGGCAAGGACAAAGCGAGACGCACGCAGGCTTCGTGCGTCCAGCCATAGAGGGCAAGCGCTTTGCTAGAAACAGACAGACAGCTGGGGTACTCGGACGAGACAGGACGTATGGAAGAGAAAGACTTTGTGTAGTTCTGTGCCCGAAAGTCGAGTGCTTGTTCATCTTGTGAGATAGACTGTAAGCTGTGGGTTGTCTGTAAGTGTATTGATGTATAATATCTGTATTGTAATGATCATCACATGCCAAACTAGATTGTGTTGCATGTGATCTGTAAATAAATCCATTGAACTTCGTGTCGTTGTGTCTCAAGTCCAATCATGTTGTACTTGTACTTGTCTCACATGTGTTAGGTATAACGAGCCAGGTTTAAGACCCTGACATGTGTGACACATCACTTACATTAAGATGACATTCAGTAAGGACATAGACATCAAGTTTACAAGATGGCGACAAGGTCACAATGGCGACAACTTCACAATGTTGACAAGGTCAAAATGGCGACAAGTTACACAATCACTGATGTTTTACACGTTTACAAGATCAAACAAATGTATGTACTTTACGTTCACATCTAACGTCCATATTCAAACAATCTAATAATATATGAGGATGAGTCTTCACGATCACAACTATTGTTTACATCTTAATTAGTTAAACAACGTTCATTTAAAGCTGGACGATGCTATCACGTTCATCTAAAACACCGGACGAGCCCCCACGTTCACACATGTCAGGGTCTTAAACCTGGCTCGTTATACCTAACACATGTGAGACAAGTACAAGTACAACATGATTGGACTTGAGACACAACGACACGAAGTTCAATGGATTTATTTACAGATCACATGCAACACAATCTAGTTTGGCATGTGATGATCATTACAATACAGATATTATACATCAATACACTTACAGACAACCCACAGCTTACAGTCTATCTCACAAGATGAACAAGCACTCGACTTTCGGGCACAGAACTACACAAAGCCTTTCTCTTCCATACGTCCTGTCTCGTCCGAGTACCCCAGCTGTCTGTCTGTTTCTAGCAAAGCGCTTGCCCTCTATGGCTGGACGCACGAAGCCTGCGTGCGTCTCGCTTTGTCCTTGCCTGACCGCTGGCTGTCACGTCAGCCAGCAACCTCGCGGGCAGGTAACTAATACTCGCCTGGCGGGCGTAACGATGTTACTGCATCCCGACTGGGGACTATTCGCCTGGCGGGCGTAACGATGTTCCTGCATCTCGGATGGTCACATTCAAGATTCTGACAGGGGGAACGGGCCAAATTTTTGATAGGAAGTGGGGGATGGCGTTCTGAAAATATGGTGAAGGGGGGAATGGGCCAAAAAAGGTTGAGAACCACTGCCTTAGCGGGAACCCTTCTGTTTGTCGTATTACTACGAACTCTTTAATAACTATCTAGACTTACCTGCGGTTGACGTCTTGACCAAAAAGCAATATTTTTATGCAAGCGACGATTCCGAAGGCCAGCCCGTCACACCCAGAAGGAAGATGGAGAGACAGTGTAGAGCTAGATATGAAAGAACTGAGTGACATGGAATGAAGGGACATCAGCAGGTATATAACACATTGCGCTTCTAACAATCTTTTAAGTACAGGAACCTGAAGACTCTCCCAACATAGTAATCTACAATATGGGGTCATAGATAGTCAATAGCTCGTGTTATATGCGATGACATACAAAAAGAAAGCAATTAGAAGTTGTTTGTTTGTTACATAACATTAGGATTACAGACTGGGATTATTATTGCTTCTAATTTCGATAAATTAGAATATCAAGTAATCACAACTACTATGAAATAGTACATCATATGTACACTAATAGGAGTCCTCAAAGTACATTTAAGAAGCATTACAGTAAGATACTGTTTATTACTGGGTGATCTTTGTATGTCTCACTGTTGTCTTTATTAATCAATCTTTCGCTACCAACAATAAGTTTAAATAACAGTAAATTGTTATATGCGTTTAATGCGACCTTCTTCTTCTTCTTCTTCTTCTTCTTCTTCTTCTTCTTCTTCTTCTTCTTCTTCTTCTTCTTCTTCTTCTTCTTCTTCTTCTTCTTCTTCTTCTTCTTCTTCTTCTTCTTCTTCGTAATACCGTCATCCATGTTTTGCCTTTAAACTCCAGGTTAAGAAGAAAGACTTCAAGCGAGGTTTGGTGTGCGTTTCATTCATGGTGGTATTCACAATCTCATTTAGTCGATTTAGTCCATCAGTTTGTTGTGGGGGATAACTCTTCCTATCTTTCCGTGTTATCTAAATGCTAGAGTTGTCTGCAAGTCCTGTCTCGTAATAGTCTTACTAGATGACCGAACCATTTGATTGATGTTTTGTAACATAGCCCTACGTTTGTGTTGTCACCACTTACTTACTGATACCATCGTTTCTGATCTTGTCTGGTCTCGTTACACTTATAATCCATCATATTCATTTTACTTCTGTTGTTGTAATTGTTATATTTGGTTTATTGTTGGTATCCAAGTCTGATTTTGATAACATCATGTTGTTGAGAAGACTTCTTTCTTACAGTCAGATTCATAAAGAAAATACAAGCTTACACTCATGTTTACATGAAATATAGAAATTCAATTAAACACCATCTATTTTCTCCACAGAATGTTTAGATTTCTCAGAATATCACAAGGGGAGGATTACGAGCATCTGGTTGAAGATCCAGTAAACAAAAAGACAGATTTTCAAGCCACAGGCGATGAATTATAGATGCCAGAAAAACACATGTTAGATCGTCCTATATTTTATCATAATTAACAATGCTGTTTATATTTTGTGAAGTCAGACTTAGATATTACATATCTTGTCTCGTCTTCTTTTCTTTTACAGACATATGCAATGTTTCATGGCAGAAATGCGTAGGTTCCAGAGTAGCTGAAATTAGCTTTAGCATAACCAAATGCGAAAGTGTGTATTCACAGGGCTGAATGCGTTTGCACTTGAACTTCAGTTGTGCTGATGGCGGAGTAGGAGGTGGATTACTCCCTACATAGTTCCGCGGGACTTCAACGATGTCTTCTCGTTCAGAAAGCAATAATAAAACACCGAACGTAAACTTACTTAGACAATATCTCGTTGGAATTGGTCGCAATGTCCTGTAAAGGACATGCAACATTAACATTAAATAACCAAATATAGTCGTGCCCTAGATAACCATTAAAGTAGAGGTTTCTACTGGGAGCTGTATTAGCGCAGTGACTAGAAGCCCGCCTGTCGGCCCAGTGGTCATGCGTTCGAATCCGCATAGGTCGGATTGCAAAGTTTTAAAATTGACCTGGGCTCGCAGCCTTAAATGGGTACCAGAACATGTTTTGAGAAAGTAAAGGCTGGAGATGTGATACCGACCACATCATCCACCCACTGCCGATTGGCGTATAACATACGGGTCAAGCACCTTAAGCCCAATACATGTAAAGGTGTGCAAAAGGGTCCTTTACTTTTACTTACAAAGGTCCCTATTGTTGGGATAAATGGCAACAGTATAAGAAAAGACCCCTTTTTGATACCTTGAGGTTGAGGTCAATATGGCCAAATGGATAAGAACGCGCGTTCTTAAACATCCGGTGTGCTGATGCCGAGGCAAGGGGTTCAGCTCCTACACCTGAGAGTGGGACTAAAATGTGGACTTCTCGTCCGTGACCTGGGGACGTAAATTACAAGTACCTGTGAAGTCAGAGTGGGTTCATCTGATGGCCAGGGACACTGATAATAAGGAAAGCTAATATCGGTTTCTATATTAACACGATCTTGAAATAATCTTAACACCCCCCCCCCCCCCCCCCCTCCCTTCGGAAACACTAAAATTAACCCTTGGGGAAAGGAGGGTGGAGTTCCCACTGGTTTAGAACCACTGTCTTAGCACTATTGGATAGAAGGAGCGGTTCATCTGTATATCTGCATTCAGGATTTCCACCAATCGTACGCTGGAGCACAATTGCCACGGGTCTCATCATTTTTAACGTATCTCATGACAGTTATAGCATAGATGATGTACAGGTGTGGGGAGAGAATGGATATGAACTACTAAATGTGCAGATATTGATGACTGGTTGTGAATATAATTATATGTGCAATACATTCGCTCTTCCTTTTAGCCAATGTTTAAGTATGTTTTGTTGCTTGAATGTATGTACTTCGTTGACTTGACTAAACACAATATTGTACTTTGCTAACAAATTGTGTTTATCATATACTTTAAAGATATTAAAACTCTTTCACCGTGTTGAAGATCTTGATTTATATTTGTAATTGTCCATAACGTATGTTCTTTGTTATACGTCTGTAATTATGTATTCTGTAAATCACATAGGCAGGTCTCCATGGCGAAGGGCTTACGGACGCGATTCGTAAGCTCACTTTCCGTCTTTCGAATCACAACTGCGACCGATTTGGCAGCAGACCACAATGCGCTGGGTTTTAACGAGTTGGTATGGGAGCTGGTCGTTCAGAAAGCAATGGCAAGCTACTGAACATAAACTTGCCAAGATATCCTGTAGAAATGATATGCAAAAAAAAAAAAAAAAGTCACATAGACCTTTAGTTAACGTTTTACTCCCAAATCGTCCACATCTGACTTTGAACCCTAGACTCGGTATGTTGACGAATTATCAAACTGTGTTTCACTAACACTAATCCTCATACGTCGACCTGAATAATATATATATATTTTTTGTATATCCTATTTACAAGACATCGCTGTCAAGACCAACACTGCTATTGTTGATGTCTTGGCAAGTTTACGTTCAGTAGTTTGCTCCCATACCAACACGTTAAAACCCAGCGTGAGACGATCTGCTGCCAAATCGGTCGCAGCTGTGTTTTGAACGCAAGTAAGCGGAATTACGAACCGTGCCCGTAACGTCATAGCCACGGAGGCGGTTGAATAATATTACACAAACTAAAAAAGGAGGAAATCTTTTCGTTTTTAACAAAATACAACTATAAATGAGTTTAAATATTGAGCACAACCCACTACTGGCAACGCCGATCGCATTCTGGTATGAACCTAAGGCCTATCCACGTCAATATGGAAGCACTATACTCGAGTTTCGCCCTCATTTGAGCTCGTCAGTAGTGCATATCCCTGTGATATCTTGAGCATAGCCTACGATGGGTAGCGTAGTGGTGTTCTGTTGTGATAATTTAGTGTGTCCAGTGTGTGTCGCGTGGTTACACACCCGCTTCACACGCGTGATCCGGGACTGTTTCCGGATCCGGTCAGGGATATGCACTACTGACGAGCTCAAATGAGGGCGAAACTCGAGTATAGTGCTTCCATATTGACGTGGATAGGCCTTAGGTTCATACCAGAATGCGATCGGCGTTGCCAGTAGTGGGTTGTGCTCAATATTTAAATTTCAAATCCCGAAACAACCACATAATCAATTGATTATTGCTCACTGGATTTAGGAGGCCTGGTGTTCCTTGCCAGTGAGAAGTCCTGATCGTTCGGGTCCCATCGATTGACGGACGTCGGTCGCGGCGATTGGGCAATCTTGAGCATAGCCTACGATGGGTAGCGTTGTGGTGTTCTGTTGTGATAATTTGGTGTGTCCAGTGTGTGTCGCGTGGTTACACACCCGCTTCACACGCGTGATCCGGGACTGTTTCTGGATCCGGTCAGGGATATGCACTACTGACGAGCTCAAATGAGGGCGAAACTCGAGTATAGTGCTTCCATATTGACGTGGATAGGCCTTAGGTTCCTACCAGAATGCGATCGGCGTTGCCAGTAGTGGGTTGTGCTCAATATTTAAATTTCAAATCCCGAAACAACCATATAAATGAGTTGTTAAGTATAAACAGACGGCCGCGATAGTCCAGTGGCTAGACGCTGCCTGGCGGTCCCGTGGTCAGGGAGTCGATTCAGCATCCAGGTGGATGTTTAAAACTGACCTAGGCTTCCTTGTCAACCCACTTTAAAATGGGTACCAGGAAATTTTTTTGGAAGCAAAGGCGGCCACTGTGATACTGACCACATTAACCATCGAGCACCGATTGAAAAAAAAAGAGTTAACTGCATATCCTATACGGGACGTCGCAGTCAACGCCAGCATGTTTTAGCTGTTTGTTATTTACTAGACATTTTACGTCCAGTAGATTGCCATTGCTTTGAACGACCGACGCTCGTACCACCGAAATCAAAGCAAAGTGGTCTACTTCCAAATCATCAGCAGCCGTCTTCTAACCCTTGACATGAATGCCGATTGGTCTACAAATAGATGGGTCTGGCATCATATGTAAAATGCATCTTAAAACGTGTTCACGGGTGATAAACTTTACGTTTTACTGGAAATAAATAGCAGCAATTCAAATTGGAAAAATACATTGGGAAATAATAAACACATGAATCAAGTAAGACACGTTAGTGTAATGGTTAGGAGGGTTGGATGGCTGCACTCCCCGTGTGCTAAAAGAGGGAAAGACTGGCCCGTTATTTCTCCAGGCATTCAGGTCTACAGAATATGATGGTCCCAACACTTCTCAGACCTACAGCATGTACCTGATTCGGGACTTGTTTATTTCATCATCATCATCAAGTGCCATGCCAACTGGCGGAGGCGTTCATGACTCTCCACAGATCTTGGTCTTTGGTTTTCTGGATCAACTCTACTGTTGATATTCCTCCATGCCACCGTCGCGATCCACCCAGCATCATATCTCTTGGCTGCCTCTACCTCTCTTCTTCTCGATCTTTCCAGTTGTCATGATGTTCTCCAATGGCTCTCTTCTCATCACATGACCAAAAAAGTTGTTTGACTATTTCTTATTGTTTTATATAATGTTCTAGTTTCATTACCCTCTTTCAGGCATTCGTTGTTGGTTACTTTCGCAGTCCAAGAAATTCGCAACATTCGTCTCAGGAAACACATATCTGTTGTTTCCAATATCTTCCTAATTTCCTTCATTTATATTCCAAGATTCACAGTCATTCAGCAAAACACGTTCTATATAGTACCTTAGCACTCTCTTTCTTACATTCAATGATATTGACTTATTGCATAAGATATTCCTCATTTTCTGAAATGCAACCTTTGCTTGGCATATTCTGCTCTTAATCTCTGTTGTGAATCTTCCATCTGATGTTATAAATGTCCCTAGATAATTAAAACTATCCACTATAAACCAAGATCTTTGGACCCATTAGGGATACACAAAGTGGAGAGTGGAAAAGAAGAAGTAACAAAGACATTTATGATCTGTTTAAGTCCCCGCTAATCACTGGTATCATGAAGGCTAATAGACTACAATGGTTGGGGCATATAGAAAGAATGGAAGATAATAGGGAAACAAAACTCGCTTACACTCAGGAAATAAATGACCGTAGACCCCGAGGTAGACCAAGAAGACGGTGGAGAGATAATATATATACAGACCTACAAGCACTTAGAATCAACGACTGGCAAGAGAAGGTCAACTAGAGAGACGAATGGAGACGGATTGTATCTGCAGCAAAGAACCTCAATGGCTCGGAACGCTGAAGAAGAAGAAGACTATAAACCAAGGATAGAGATCTGTGGAGAGTCATGAACGCCTACGCCAGTCGGCACGGCACTTGATGATGATGATGATGATGATGATGATGATGATGATGATGATGATGATGATGATGATGATGGTGATGATGATGATAATCCACTTGGTGAATAATTTTCCCTTCTATCTCTATTTCACATTTGGGTGTCACCTGTTTCTTTGATATCACCATTGTTACTGTTTTCTTGATATTCAAGGAGAGTCCTTTCTTTGCACTTTCTGTTACTACAATGTCCAACAGTTGTTGTATATCTGTTGCATTATCTGCCATCAATACTGTGTCATCTGCATAGCGTATATTATTTATATTATAACCTCCAAATATTATTCTTAGCTTTTCTTTGATCTCTCTCATATTACTTCGCTATAGAGGGAGAAGAGATCCCGTGACAAAACACATCCCTGTCTTACTTCCAACTTTATTTGTTCATAATTTCCTTCTTTATTTCCCATTTTAATTGCTGCTATTTGGCTCCAGTAAATATCTTATATTTTTTATTATTCTGAGATCTTCCCCATCAATGCTAATGTCTTCCAACATTTTAACCATTTCATCATGTCTTACTTTATCAAATGCCGTAGTATATATGTCTTTATTTGTCTCTGTTGATCTTTCTAATAGTGTCCGTTATGTATATATTGCATTGTTTGTACCTTTTCCTTCCACAAATCCATACTGTTCTTTGCCAATTTCCATTTTTATTTTTTTTCTTGTTCTTCTCATCATAATTCTAAGTAGAAGCTTAGAGACATGATTTATGAGGTATATCGTACGAAAATCTTCGCATTCAATTGCTCCTGGTCGTTTTGGTATGGCTATAAATACATATTTTAAAATATTACTTGATATACATCCACTGCAGTAAATATCATTCAACATTTTAGTTAATATATCTACTCCAAACTCTCCCATTACTTCTAATTCTTCTATTGTGATTCCATCTGGTCCAGCTGTTTTTCCTTTCTTCATATGCTTGAAAGCGACATCGACTTCTTTTAGAATAGGCGACCTTCTAAGTTACTTTTTTCTGTTAATTCTGCCCTTTCTCCATCATATAAGTCTCTTATATACTCATTCCACCTCTTTATTATAGCATCTTCCTCCAATAATATCTTTCCTGTTTAAAAAAAAAATATTTTTAACACCCTGTATTTATTCTTATTTTTCTTCCTGTGAGCTCACAGATTTGTTTGTCCATATTTTTGTATCTTTAATAGAATTTAATTCAATTTTCTCGCAGTGTTCATTTAACCAACTTTCTTTTGCCTTCTCACAATTATTTCTTATTTCTTTATATCCATCAACTTTAATAATTTTTTTTTTTCAGTCTAAAATTTTTTCTTAGCCTTTTGGCTTCTCTCTGGTAATATTTCTTTGCTCGTTTGATGAATGGAATCCCTTAACATTTCCCATTGTTCGTTTATATTATGTATTTTAGCTATTGCATTATATCTATATTTCACAATCACCCTGTATTGTTCTTGAATTTCTTTATCAACCTTCAAAACCTCTTTATTAAGTCTCATATTAATAACCTCTATTTTTTTCTTCTCTACTTTTATTATTCCACATAGTGGTACATGATCACTATTACAGTCAGCACCCGGCCTTGTCTTTACATTAATTAAACGCATTTCGAAACCTTTTATTAATAAGTATGTAGTCAGTTTGGTTGAGTATTTTCTTATCAGGGCTTTTTCATGTGTAAAGTCATCTTTTATGGTGTTTTCAATTATCATATCATTGATATTTGCCCATTCTATTAGTTGTTCTCCTCATTCATTTTTTTTTTACCTAAACAATAATTCCCCACTACATCCGCCATTTTCCTTTTCCTACTTTTGCATTGAAATCACCTAGTATTATTTTTATATCTTGTGATTTAATTTGAGACATTGCTATGTCTACTTCATCGTAAATATGGTGTATTTCTTCATCACTACTGCATGTTGTTGGTGCGAATACTTGTACAATATTTATATCTATTGATTGCCTTTCAATTTGACCATAATAATTATGTCTAAAATACACCAGTAACCATTAATTGATTTGGTTGTTTGTTTATCAAATATTCGCCCTACTCCTTTTTCGTGTGTATCCCCTCCAGAATAAATTATTGTGTGTTTTTCGTTTATAATTTTGCCTGAACCCTTCCATCTCATCTCACGCATGCTTATTTTTATTTTTAAAGGAAGATAATAATGTTTTGTTACAGAATCTGTCTGTCTGTCTGTCTGCCTGCCTGCCTGCCTGCCTGCCTGCCTGTCTGTCTGTCTGTCTGTCTGTCTGTCTGTCTGTCTGTCTGTCTGTCTGTCTGTCTGTCTGTCCGTCTGTCTGTCTGTCTGTCTGTCTGTCTGTCTGTCTGTCCTCCAGCACATCCTATAGCAAGGAGTTGTGTCCCTTTATGTTGCCGTAGCACCATAACTGGTGAGCTTGATCTCATTCAGGTATATTTTATTGAATCCCAATTTTGCTGGTACTACTGCTGTGTTTCGTTTCTTTTCCTGTCACAATAACCCTTCAATTCATCTATAAAACCACACGATGGAAACGTCAAAGTTATCCATACAATGTTTATTCAGTTTCCCCGTTTCTGCAACATGCATTAGTGAAGATGAGTAATATAGATACTAAATCATTATTTGACCTCCTTTAGCTTCGATTTAAAGCACTAAATTTATGAAGTCATTTATCTCATAATCATAATCGTCGTCGTCGTCGTCGTCATCATCATTATCCAGTAGATTGTCCTGTGCAGAACATGTCCCCTTAACACTCTTTCAACATGTCTGTCTATTATTAGCCAGATGTCCCGTCGCTGTTGTTGTTATGTGTAAATTATCAATCACATCTTGGATCCATCCAAGTTATGGTCTTCCTTTCCCTTTTCCATTTCCCCAATACCCAATACAGCCCCCCCCCCCCTTTCCCAATTATCCTTTCCAGATATTCATGTCTTTTTACTTGACTAGTATATTTCAGTTTTCTCAATTTTATGTGTCTTAATAAACAATCTTCTCCAATACTGAATTTGTGTTGGCTTAGAACTATGTTCTTCTCTTTTTCGGTCTAAGAAATCATCCAGGAATTTGGTCGCCGGCTGGTTTCCTTTCACCAAGTAAAATCTCCAAAACTGGCGCCTGGAATGTTATAACACTGCTTGAATTGAGGTATAAAGCAAAGTAGTAAAGGAAAGAAAATACGAAGAAAATTAGAGACATAAATCAATAATATTGGAAGGAAATGGAAGGGGATTGCACAGGAAAGCAAGGAGTGGCGTGAGTAGTCTGAGGGCTTATATTCTATTGGGAGATAGAAAGTAGCCTCAGAAGAATGAGAAAAATGAGAAGAAGAAAGAGAAGAAGTGAAAAGGAAAGAGAAGAAGAAGACATGATTCGTGAACATTAAGTATTTATTTGTTTGATCTTTCTTTTGTTCGTTCCCCATCAAGTTTACCAGCCATGACTAATTTTTCTAATTTATTTCTACAAATAATATGCATGTCAAAAATGCCGTGACCGTGTCACATCTAACTTCTCTAATAAAATTGCGAAATGACAATATACACTATATATCCCAACTATAATCATTTAGGTAGCCGTAGTGGCTCGTTTGCCTATCGTCCTTGCGGTCATGTGCTAGAATCCGAACCTTCTAGGTAATCAGGTCAGCCCATCCTGAAATGGGTACCAAGAAGGTTCCTTCGAAGTAAAGGCGGACGGTGTGGTATTGATCACTTCACGCATCGAGTGCCAGTCGGTCTAAACATATGGCGATATCACATTATACCACCTGGACAGCCTGAGTAAATAGCGACATTTTCCTGATAAAGGTTATTAAAGTAGAACATTATGTACAATTATAAGAAAGAGACAAGCAGCGCTCTTTGATCATATGGTGGGAGGAGGGACATGGGAAAACATCGTGATCACTGGAAAGATCAGCGGCAGAAGAAACAGAGACAGACATGGAGAAGCGGTGCTTGCTGGACTGAAACGGTGGAGGCAAGGGATGCCAATAGCAGACTTGATCCAGAACACCGAGGAACGACATCTGCGGAGAGACATGAACGCCTACACTAGCTAGCAGGGCACATGATGATGATGACCGTATATCGATAACCTCTAAGAGCCTGTGAAAGTATCATGTAAGTTACCATTTCATGGCTCAGATGACCTGAACGCCAAAGCATTTGGTTTGAGTTAGGTATCCAGATTATTCACAAGCAATCAAATGTTTTCGTCGAGTGCTAGCGCATCATCATGCAGGAGACACCTCTGCAAATTGTCGCTCTCATCAGGGCCGCTGAAAAGTTCCCCTGCCGCAGGCAGCCTTGTGTTAGTACACGAGTCCTTGCCAAGGGACATAACTCCAGCTGACGAGTAATGAAAGTAAAGTCGGGAAGTTCACAAGGTGTAACTGTCACATGTTATTGATTCAAGTGAGCTAACAAACCATCACGAGTTAAGTAAAATCACCAGGTGTCACCACTAGAAATGAAACATAACACATAGAGGTTTGGGGTGGGGGTGGGGGTGGAATAGTGAATCCGTGAATGCAAAGAAAACTATTTCTAATAAAATAATACATTCTTTAGGGGAAGTAGACAGACTGTCCGTATAAAGTTTAAAAAAAGTACTATTTATTCTGTGGCGTTACGAATGCAATTCGTAATCCCGCATACCGCGTTCGAAACACAGCTTTTGGCGATTTGGAAGCGTTGGTAATACAACTGTATGATTGCCGGTTGTCCAGAAATTAATGGCAAACTACTGATCTTAAACTTACCAAAAAATCACAAACAGCCAAAAACAAAAGGATGGATCTGACCGCAACGTCATGTGAAGGATATGCAACTAGCTTTTTTATTTTAAAAACAATTGTTATATTATTAAAGACTTTCTCCGCTCTTTCTGTGGAAACCAGCTGTCACATTACATGTTACATTTTACAACGGTTTTGTGATTGAGTTTGGAAGCGAACATTTGCCATTGACCCTTACAAAAAGGTGAAGGGTCGATTTCATTGCTCCAGTCTTGATCCCATATGGCTCGGTATGTTTCGGGAGCGGAGAACCGATATTGTGGCAAAGAGCACGCACGTTGTAGCTCCAGCGACCACCCCCATGAGTCTCAGTGAAAATTGCACGCGTTAACTTAATGACAGAGCTGGAAAACGAACCCACAACTTACGTATCGCGAGGCAGGCGGCTGAAACACTACGCCACGGAGACCTCCGCGTTATCTCTCTTAAAGTCGAGACTGTAGCAAAGAATGCTATGTCCCACTCTGTCCGTCCATTAATAACAACAGGATATGTATTCCACATGTATATGGACCCAGTACGAACTTGTCCCTACTTCTAGCACGTATTACGTCACCCGTCATATTTGGCCTTACACTTGCACTAGTAAACGAAGACTGGCGGCACATGAGAATATTCAGTTTGGCTATATTTATATATTAGCGGCGACACACAGTCATGGGACAGATAGAGTCATATTTGCTCAATCACCCGTGTCGTCGCTTTGTATTTAAATCAAATATTTCAGAAGATGTGGTATTGTTGGTATCATGGTCCATAAAGTAAGTGTATTTTCACAGTCGTGTTATGCATCACTTCACATTTCATACACCGTTCTTTGTGTATTTACGGAGAGTTGTAATAATGGATGCTCTGTGAGGAATAGTGACAGACTACTGTGTTTACGTCGTGTCACGTAAGCCAGGCGAAAAATTAATAAGCACATAAATGTAATTTCAAACACACATACGGGATTTATTTAAAAGCCTGAACTTAGTTCTGCAACAATGTCAACTTTAACTTGAGGACAAACAGGCGCGAACAGTTAATTTCATAGTAACAAATTATCTCTGTAATATATATCTCTATCACAAGCCCGCTGTTCTGTCTCTGTTGCTGATTCCAGAAGTGAGTTTATTATGTGTTATACACTTTGCTAATCTGCGACAAGACCAAGAGGACGTCCAAGAAGAAACTGGATTGACGACATCAAAGACATTGTACAATCACACGGAGGAATGACACTATCCAGTGCCGCCCACCGGGCGCTGGAACGAAAATTATTACTCCCCACGACGTTTGATGGCAGAAGTGGAAGATGATGATGATGATGATGATGATGATGATGATGATATAAACTTTGTTATACTAACTGTTATACTATGTGGTATATTGTTATCTGCCTCCTCTCTGCAACGTTTCGCGACACATGCAGCAGGACAAAGGACAAAGAAGAATAAAGAAGACGAATCTGTTGAAAAACACACGTCCCGCCTTTGAATATAAATGCTGCAGAATAATACAAAACTTCATAGGACAGAAAGTAGAACAAACAGACCCAATTAACAAGAACTGAGTATATAAGAAATCTGATTATAAAGACAAGCAAACATAACATCCCTTCTCGGCCTCTTTTCTGTCTCTCTCATATACACATGATCGATTCTCGATCTTTTGGCTAAGATAAAATTGTAATATCTGCACTTGATCTTGCCAGGGTCACATGCAGAGGCGGTCATCAGAATGACACGCAGAGGCGTTTGGACCTGATGGAGCGGCTCTGGCCCATGTTGGAACCTTATACAAATTTTTATTTTGTATATGTAAAAAGACATGAAAGCACAGGAAAGATAATTATAGAAAGACGCGTGTCGAGGAAGTGGAGAAGTGGAGGATTACATCGGAAATAGATTCCATTGATAGATTGATAGTTTACACATGACGAAAGTAGAGGTGGGACATCAGTCTTATTGTTGAGATAAATTTCGAAAGGCAGTTCAGGGGAGAACTTACGAATAGGGCAGACGATTGGATGCATGAATGAACTGTGCCTGCATAGTTTACACATTAGAGTTATAGTGCTATCTATTACACTGTCTGTTATACTAACTATTATGCTGTCTGTTATTCTATCGATTATACTATCTGTTATACTATTACGTATATACTGTCTTTTATACTATGTTTTATATACCATCTTTATGTTGTCTTTCTATATACGCTCTAATATGCTATCTGTTTTACTTCTGTTTTATATACAGTTAAGATATTCGTTATGTTATCTGCTGTACTGTATGTTGGAGTACTATATGTTGAAGTAATGTATGTTATGCTGTCTGTCATATTATCTGCTAAAATTCCCGTTTATTTATACTGAGTAATAATATATGTTACACTATATGCTGTAGTATGTGTTATACTGCATGCTATACTGTATGTTATACTATCTGTTATCTTATCTGTTATACTGTGTGCTATACTATGTATTGTAGTATATGTTATACTGTATGTTATACTAAATGTTATCTTATCTGTTATACTGTGTGCTATACTATGTATTGTAGTATGTGTTATACTGTATGCTATACTAAATGTTATCTTATCTGTTATACTGTGTGCTATACTATCTATTGTAGTATATGTTATACTGTATGTTATACTAAATGTTATCTTATCTGTTATACTGTGTGCTATACTATGTATTGTAGTATATGTTATACTGTATGCTATACTAAATGTTATCTTATCTGTTATACTGTGTGCTATACTATGTATTGTAGTATATGTTATACTGTATGTTATACTATCTGTTATCTTATCTGTTATACTGTGTGCTATACTATGTATTGTAGTATATGTTATACTGTATGTTATACTATCTGTTATCTTATCTGTTATACTGTGTGCTATACTATGTATTGTAGTATATGTTATACTGTATGTCATACTATCTGTTATCTTATCTGTTATACTGTGTGCTATACTATGTATTGTAGTATATGTTATACTATATGTTATACTATCTGTTATCTTATCTGTTATACTGTGTGCTATACTATGCATTGTAGTATATGTTATACTGTATGTTATACTATCTGTTATCTTATCTGTTATACTGTGTGCTATACTATGTATTGTAGTATATGTTATACTGTATGTTATACTAATGTTATCTTATCTGTTATACTGTGTGCTATACTATGTATTGTAGTAAATGTTATACTGTATGTTATACTATCTGTTATCTTATCTGTTATACTGTGTGCTATACTATGTATTGTAGTATATGTTATACTGTATGTTATACTATCTGTTATCTTATCTGTTATCTTATCTGTTATACTGTGTGCTATACTATGTATTGTAGTATATGTTATACTGTATGTTATACTATTTGTTATCTTATCTGTTATACTGTGTGCTATACTATGTATTGTAGTATATGTTATACTGTATGTTATACTATCTGTTATCTTATATGTTATATTGTGTGCTATACTATGTATTGTAGTATATGTTATACTGTAAGTTATACTAAATGTTATACTGTAAGTTACATTGTCTGTCATACTCCATTATACTGTCTCAAACCATGTGTGATACGAGGATAAGTTAATAAGTAAGTCACAAATTGCTGTAGAAAAATAACGAACTATGATAACAACTTTAAACCAGTTTATTTTTATACATACATTGTCCCTTTATTTTTGAACATAATTTCCACCAATATTGATGCACTCATCCCATCGTTTTATTAGTCCTCCCAAACCGGCTGTTTAGAACTGCGTGCTCTGTTTTCTAAATCACGTTTTCACTTCACATTCAACTTCGGCGTCACTCGCGAAATGTCTCCCGTCAAGGTGGGTTCTCAGTGGATTTAACTCCTAGCGATTTCTCGTAAGCGGTGCATAGCTGGGTAGACAACGTTAAGACGGCGAGTCAATAAGTAAGTCACAGAGTCATGTTGGATGGCAGGTAAATGAAAACAATTCAAGAAGTTCTATGCAGCAGTTACACACACACACACACACACACACACACACACACACACACACACACACACACACACACAAGCACACGTTCGCACGCATCCATCCATCCATACGCACGCACGCACGCATGCACGCAGGCAGGCAGGCAGGCAGGCAGGCAGGCAGGCAGGCAGACGGACAGACAGGCATACATGCATTGTGTTGTTTGTCCATCAAGAATGATGATGACCTTTCATTTCATCCAGTGGGGTTGAAAGTGTGGAGCCGTGAGTTCAACGATGGCCGATAAGGCTTATTTTGGCTCGAAATGTTCTTTGACAATGTGGGCAAAGAATGCTTGACGTTCCATGAGGAGGATCTCCTGCAGTGGTTTTTCTGTCCAGCCTCTTCTTCACAGCTCTTGCAGCCCTGGTTGCTTTACAAGTGACTTCACCCTTGCGTAATGATGTACGCCACTAATTTCGGTCTTTGGCAGCAGTCTCCCAGGTGTCAAGATGAATTCCAAAAGCTTTGTCTTGCCATTTAATCTTCAATAGCTTCCTAAGGCAGACTGCGTGGAAGGGGTTTAATTTCCTAGGGTGTCGCTGATAAACAGTCCAGATTTCACAAGCATGTAGCATTGTGGATAATACAACTGCTTTATAGACTTTCAGCTTTGTTTGCAGGCTTATTCCATGGGGTAAATGTGAGTGGGTGGAGGATGTATGTGTGGGTGGTGAGGATGTTTGTAGGTGGGGGATGTGTGGGTGGGTGGGGAGATGTGTGTGGGGGTGAGAGATGTGTGAGCGGGGATGTGTATGAGGAATGCATGTGGGGGATGTGTGTGTGGGGGGGATGTGTTTATGGGTGGAGTTTTGTGTGGGAGGGGAGATGTGTGAGAGGTGGTGGAGGTGTGGGATGTGCAGGTGGATGACGGATGTATGTGAGGATGGGGGATGTGTGTTTGGCTGGGTGGTTGGGGTGTCTGTGGGTGGGAGGATATATGAGAGATGCATGTGTTGATGGACGGGTGGGTGATGTGTGAGTGGTTGATGGATGAGTACGTGAGTGGGTGGATGTGTGTGAGAGATGAGTGTATGGTTGGGGAATGTGTGTGTTTGTGGGTAGATGTGCGTGAGCGGCGGATGTGTGTGGGTGGGGTATATGTGGGTGGTGGGGTGTGTGTGGGTGGGAGGTGTGTGTTTTTGGGTGTTTATGGGTGGGGGACATGTGTGAGCAGGTGGGGAGATGTATTTGTGGGTGGCAATGTGTGTATAGGTGGAGGATGTGTAGTTGAGAGGTGGCGGATATTGGGTGGGTGAGTGGGTGTAGGTTGGCTGATGTGTGTGTGGGTGGGTGGGTGGGGAAAATTGTGAGGGTGCAGGATGCATGTATGGATAGGTGCGGGATGTGTGGGTTGACGGGGGTATGTGTGTGTGGTTTTGTGTTGTGTTTTGCTGGGTGGTTGCGGGTGTGTGGGTGGGTGGTGGAGAATATGTAGACGGGTGTGTGCGTGTCGGTTATGGGATGGGTTGGGGATGTATGTGTGTGTGGAGAAATGTGTGTGGGTAGGGGATCGGTGGGTGGGTGGCGGCATGTATGTTTGCCTGAGTCTGTATGAGTGCGTGGAGGTATGTGTGGGTGGGTCTGGGTGTGGTGGGTGGGGGATGTGTGGGTGGCTACGGGGTGTGAGGGTGGATGGGGGATGTGTCTCACAACATTGCAATATCACTGTTTATGTTTACAACTTTCATTTGACAATGTGTTTTTCCCCCATGTGAATGTACCATGCGTAATATGCATTGTTTATGCTTACAAAATCAATTTGACAATGTGTTTTTCCCCCTATGTAAATGTAACATACACATTTGATGAATGAAAGATAAGTGATCGAAAGGGCCGAATGTAAGACGGGCCTGCGTGCCCAATTTGTTACCCTTTTAAAATAAAGTTCGTTCGTTCGTTCGTTCGTTCGTTCTGTTCCATAAATTCTTGGACAGTCTGCCTAAGGCCGCCCTGACCTTGGAGATTCTTGCATTCACTTCGTCATCAATTGTGGCAGCTTGTGACACAGTGCTGCCAAGATAGGTGAATATGTCCACAACACTTAGTCTATGAGCATTCACTTTGATATTCGACACAGTTTGATTAATCCCTGGAGCTGGCTGGTACATAACTACAGTCTTCTCAAAGTTGATATTGAGCCCAAATTTGGCACAGGCATGTGAGAAAGCTGAAACATTGGCACATAGAGCGCAATCATCAGCAAACAACAGCTCTCTGACGGTGTCGCTGTTAGTTCATACATGCATACATGCATATACACACACATATTACGCACGTACGTGGGTCGTTGTGTGCGTGCGTGCGTGCGTACGTACATAAGACCTTACAAACGTAGAGACAGACAGACATACACATATAGATGCACACATATACGCAGACACGCACAGACATAATCAGTCACACAAACACACACCTACTTTCGTACACTCACACGTAGGTGCGTTAGTGAGTACATGCGAATATGCAGGCACACATACGCACATCCACATACAGTCACATGGACAGACATACAGTCGCACAGATAGACAGAGATATGTACACGCATACATACAAATATATGTGCCAGTGAGGACTCATGTGGTTAAATTCAGCGTGTCTGCTTTTTGTCCATGTTTCACACTCATTCAACAGTATGAGTTCTAAATAACATCCCAACTCTCTTTTTGGCAATGCATTTGACAGCTTTATTCCGGTATATTTTCCATCTTGCAAAGGGCTATCTTTGTCGTGAAGATTCTCGTCCTTATCTCTCCAAGGCATCTTCTTTCCGATTTTTGAGACTTGCAAGAAAATTGTACTGATTCACGTGTGTAAGAATCTTCATATTTACTTGGATGTATACTACAGGACGCAACATTCAACCGCAGCATTGTTTGGCGGTTCGTGATTCCTTGGGAAGTTTACGTTTAGTAGTTTGCCATTGCTTTCTAAACGACCAGCACCCATACCATTTCATAAAATCAATTTAGGGCGGTCTGCTGCCAAATCAGCCACAGCTGTGTTTTGAACGCGGGTATGCGGGATTACGAACTACATCCGTAACACCTTAGCTACGGAGTCGGTACATGAATATTACATTGTGGTATTTGATCTTCTTTTTGGAGATCATCACTATTTCTGTTTTCTTAGTTTAATTCTAAGCCCTGTTGCTAATTGTGTACACTATCAGTATCCACTAAATGCTGCACATCCTATTAATTGTCTGCAATCAATACTGTACGATCTGCAAACATGTGTTCAATAGACTCATAGAAACCATCGTCTAAGAAGTAGAAACTAGAGGACAAGCTAGACAACAGAACCATAACTAATGTTTCATAAGTAACACGTAAGATAGTGTAGTTGTTTCTTTCTTCTACAGGTAAATTGAACATGGTGTCTAGTGCCTTACCCGTAAGAAACTCGCCAAGTCGCATCGCATACTCCTTCTCTGGAATACCTACCGCTTTGGCTGATGCCTCGAACCTGGCCAAATAATTTTCAAGTTGGTCCCGGTCTGTAAAATATGGCAGTTTTAATCTCTGTGACGACTGCGACGGTCTTCTGCTTTCCTCACTTTGACACTTCGAAGATAGTTCTAGTTTTCTTAACTCGATTTCAGTTTGCATCTGACACTTGATCTCCTCTTTCTCAATTTCCATTTCAGCTAACTTTATTTCCTGTAGACGTTTGTTTTCCATTTAAGCTAGTTTTACTTGTGTCTCTTTCTCTTCCTGTAACGTTTGTTTTCCATTTCAGCCAGTTTTACTTGCGTCTCTTTCTCTTCCTGTAGACGTTTGTTTTCCATTTCAGCTAGTTTTACTTGTGTCTCTTTCTCTTCCTGTAGACGCTTTGCCTCGCGTTCATTATGCCTCTCCTCTCTTTCCGTCTGTTTTTGTTCTTTTGCTTCGGCATACTCCTGTAACTCTTTACTTTTCAGGCCTATTCGTTCACCTACTTCAATATATTCCATTAAAGTAGGCATCTTGTACTTGTGGACACGTTGCTGTCTGTCAGCCAACTATAAATGTAAAGACTCTGCTACTAGTCTTATGTGCCCTCCCTAAGTACACCACTACTCCCTGTGTACGTAAATTCGTAGTGCCAAAATATCACTCTGTACTCACCCAGTCACTCTATAAGCACTAGGTAGTGAGGGAAAATATCCTCCCTCGCATATATCTATAACAAATAGTTGTATAACATTTCTGGAAATATTGTTAAACATACATATAAATACATATACAAACAAATGGATGCTAACACTAAGTGTTTTCTATAAAAACGTTAGACTCACAAGCCAAGTACACAGAGACGGTGATCACAAAGAAATAAACCACAGTAACAACCACAAGCTTGTGTAGGGACACTCACAGTACGCGTAATATCTATATATATATATATATATATATATATATATATATATATATATATATATATATATATATATATATATATATATATATATATATATATAAACTGACAAAGACCACTAGACAGTAGAAATGACGAAAGATCACAATAATAACATATATCCTACCACAACCAATATCATATGTAACTATAACGAAAAGAAAGAAGAGAAAAAAATATATCTTCAAAATATACACAGCTGTGACGTCAGACAACACGTCTATAGATATTAGTTAGGACTCCAATGCCACTGCACGACACGTTAACTCATTAACGTGTTCCTTACAAAAAATATCTTAAGCACCAGAAAATATCTACGTTTTGCAAAGCCTATCCTGATGTAGCGATCGCAAACAGTGCCTATCAACAACTACATGTAAAACATATCCATATATATAAGTCCACAAACGATAACGACATTTAATGATGAGAGCAAACAAAAATGTTCAGATGGTTGGCCGACCAATGTATGCTTCTTAAGCCGTCGCCCAACAGTTCTTATTTTGTTCGTTTTAATAGTTATTCGCAAACCGCTGGAAATGTCTACGACACTAGATTTCAAAATGACTGATTGATTTGTTGAGTGGTTACTGAATTCGCGTTGTGATCACCAGTTCCAACTGTCGAAAACGTTGCCGGTAAATAGTAATTATCCAAAGTGTTCTTTCGATTGTCGTACGAATTGAAGATGATGGTAATTATCCCAAAATGTTCTGGATTGCCGTTTAAAGACAAAGTTCAAATGAAAAATTGGCCGCAAATGCCCAGTGCTATAACTTTATACCGTCAGTTCTTTTTGGCAACTGTATGCACCGGTGACCCTTGTGTACGGTGATGACATGTCATCCTTCGTTGTAACACTGATTGCTCATGACAGAGTAATGGTAACGATAGTAGAACAGTTCAACAACGACGAAACATAAAATCTGGCTTTCTTTCAAAACACCTTGTTTATCCAGATCTCCTGTGGAAAATCCCAGTAACTTTCCACTGTCCCCATCCTTGACCTTGCCGGACACCTCAAGTTAGTACCTCAGTCTTCTTTGTCACAATAATCCACACTGATTGTCTGTAAAATGACCGGACACTTTTCCGTCATACAAAAAAAAACACTTTCCACCTCTGCCCCAGCACGGCTGTGGTAGGGTTAACGTAACTCTTCCCCGTACCTGGACGCTGGTGTCTCCACCCGTCCTATTAACTGCGTCGACAAATCTTGACCAGTCAACTTGCGACAACACAGTGCGTTCCCTCGCACACACACACAAAATTCTCACCACGCACAGGATGTTGCGACGAAATTGCTCGCTGTCTTCAATCCTGTCCTGTCACACACACACCTGTCAGTATCTTTGGTTCAATCCTGTCTTTATCACCGACAGCGATACTGTCAAACTATGATGACCCGCTATTGTCGCAAACAACGCTTTTGTCCCTGCGACATTTACCTGTGCTGTCCGCTAGCACTTGTGTCTCTTGACCTATAACCACATGCGCCTGGCCTCTCAACCCGACATTCCGTGCTGTTTGTGACTAGACACCCCTGTCACTGCAATCGACTCTCCCGGTTGATTTGTGCTGCGTTAATTCTCCTGGCGCCCTGCCTCGTCTGTTTACGTGTGCTGACCGTCGTTAATTTACCTGTAGTGTGACCTTCTCGCGAACTGTCTGTTATCTTTAGTATTACTGCCTGGTATCTCGTGAACTCTGTCCTTGACACACGCTCAAAAGAGTTGCTGTTAATCTCTTGACGCAGTACTGTCTAAATTGATGGAACGAAGCCACAGATAATAACTATTCTCTCAGCGAAGAGCCCACAGATATCTCAGAATGACAACAATGTCTATATTGTTCTTGACCGTAGGAGACCCCAGATAATTCACTGGGTTTCTTGAACGGACGAAGCCTCCAGAATGTCACACGTCTTTCTTATGATAATATCACGAAGTTCTTACGATGATATGTTCATGATATTGTCGTGTGATGGTCGTTGTCTAGGTAACGAATACTCCTGGTGTGTCAATGGAGATATCTAACTGTCTTGCAATATAACTCACCCCCGCAGTGCACATTCACCAGTCATTAAACAAGATTCAGTTGGCTCACATAATCCTTTATTACAGAAATAACACAGACTCACGGAACATATGTATATATCCAGAAACAATGTAATCCATAGAATATAAATATCCTCCTCACAATTTAACCAGCACACATCAATGCCTTCTCAAGCCTGCTTCATATCCAATCCATAAGACATTCAGTCCAGCTACTATCCACGACTGGACCTCCTACAATACGACCCACACATTGGGTCGGAGCCTCTGCTCTCTATGTAACCCACTCTGGGTTTAGGCCCTCACTCACTATAGAACCCACTCGGGTTCAGGCCTGTCTTCACAACTAGGAGAACAACACAACACCGTTCTCCGTGGACTACCGACTCCTTCGGTATCTACACATTCACTGTCCTGAAGTCCCTTGACTTCACACAAACTAAACTGTCCTTCCCCCATCCCCCTGGGGTCCACACTCACCCTTCCCATTATTTCTCAGGACTGGCTGTTTTCTCATAGCCAGGTCAGTCACTTTACTGTCTCCCACTTTCATCTCCATTCTTTCTCATGCCCGGTCACTCAACTCAATGTCAATGACCCAGGCTTATGTCATCACCCCCCTCTTAAAAGAAAACTTCGTTTTCAAATATTGGGAGACTAAAACTTACTAAACATGTGACCCAGACATATTGCCTGGGTAGCCCTAAGTATGGCTGCACCTTACTCTAGCTACCACACTACATAATACATCAAATGCTCATAGTATACTCCTATATTCGTCACACATAAATACAACCATCTTTCTATCTTGTGTACCAATGCATGAACTAATACATCACATAATAATAATACATCATAGGAAAGCATTATACTTATGTACCCACAGGTCTCTTACTACTTCACGACCCCACAATACTATTTGTGTACCGACCCTATATCAGGTGGTTCTGTTCTTGCATTAACCCTCCTCTGATTCCTGTCGATGCTGTGTCTACCTTTCATGTACCCATGACTCATGGTACCTCTACAGTTACAACATCTGTTTGATATACCTAGCCCTGGGTCAGTAATGTTGCGAACACTCTTTTGACCTGACTCAACTTTCCTATCTGCATATTGCACCGTTACACTTGAGTCTCTGTTTAGTCTGAACTCTTTATTCAATCTTGGCCCATATATCTGGCACCTTGCTTTCTGCTGCATACGCCTTATGCCTATGTGCCCTGCACATGCACTATCCTGAGCATGAGGAGGCACTGTGGCTTTCTGACTGACTAGTTCATTCATTTCTTTTGGTGGTATGTAACGGGTGGATCAGACTTATCTTATTGCGGGGTGGTAGATAAATACGTCCGTTTCTTGATAATAGCCGGAGGGTAAGGCTCATATTAAAGTCTAAAGATTGAACTCTTAGGTGGGTGATCTGAGGGTGACCGAGTGGGTGACTCAACACGGGGCTATGTCGGCGGGAGTGAACGTATGTGAACGTGTTCAGACATGTCTTTGGGAAAAACTGGACGATGACTCAGAGTGTACTGACAGCATAACGATACAGTCGAGACACTTGGGTAATGCTCACACTCGATTAAATATGGCGCTGCTTCCGGTCATATGTCTAAGGTATTCAATCGAAACACATGACTAAAACCGGTAAAGATGGCGTCGCACTCGATTGCATGTGTAAGTGTACAACCACGTGACTAAAACCGATCAAAATACTAGTTTAATAAAGAGATAAATGGTGCTAATCGCATATAACTTGAGTATGTGCTCGGCTGGCTGCGACACCAATCAACACATGTACATGGCTGATTCATTAACCTGAATGTTTGTATACAGATGGCTATTCTGAGAGGCAGAATAATGTCTCGTCCTGATCTTGCCATAACAAGGTAGTCACCTTGAGCAAGTACTGTGGCTTTCTGGCTGACTTCGTCATTCATTTCTTTTGGTGGTATGTAACGGGTGGATCAGTCTTATCTTATTCCACTCCTTCCGTAACCAATCGAACAGCGCTGGCAGGTGTGGGTACTCAACAGTGGGGTGACAACCATTGTATGGTGACCTTATGCCTACGGCTAAGTTCGGAAAGTAGTGTCCTTAGTACCGACAATGTTCCACAACGAACGCCTCGAGCACTGATTTTTGCATTTGCCAATAGCAACTAATTAAACACCCGAGACACGAGTGTAATGACCCAGTAGGTCAAAAACAGTGGTAATGGAAGAAACCAACGTGGAAACTAACCCACAAAATACCCCGGAAGGGGAAAGAAATTCTTTCTGGTGTATATGTGGTCGGCGAGTACCGCGACTAGAGATTGTCTTCTTCTGTCAACTGGTTGTTATATACACAGTCTTTGGCGTATCACTATGTAAGCTGTCTCGTGACAACGTCGACGCGGTCGAGAGCAAGTTGTGGATCGCTCTTCTAAGCAGCTGTTTGTGTTACATGCTACCAAACCCTAAAATATGAGCTTCTACGTGACATTACCGAGTAATGCTTCGCCGAACTTGTTTCCCAAGAACACACCAGGTCACTATTGCGTCAAGTTACCACAGACTATTGAGGTGAGTCAACATTTCGAAGTGGGTCTGGCCGAAATTCAATTCCCCAACTACTACTGCAATGTGCTAGAGAATGAAGTATGGTTAAGATACATACCACCAAACAGTAGAGTGATAAGAAAGGCGTGTCCCCCGGGACTGTACAGTTCACCAGAGGCGTTTATAGCTGCACTGAATCGACTAATGAAAGATCGGAAGGTGGACGAGCAGCTCTGTGTTCTATTCCACTTCGACAATGCATCAAAGAAAGTTATCGTGAAAATACTCGAACCCGGGGCTACTATTACATTTAGTGAGAAGTTGCAAGAGATACTAGAGACAACTGAAGGTGAAGGGGCGATAGAGCTGAATAACGATCTGCAAAATGTCTACGTATATTGCGATCTCATTGAGGCGAGACCAGTCGGATATGTCATGGTCCCACTACTAAGGACGGTTCCTATCATGAATCAGCGCTCGACCTAAGTGTTTCGCGCCTACGACAAACCTCACTATATACCGCTGAATCGTTCTCCTTCGACACGGTGGAAATACTTCTAACCACTGATACGGGCAGAAAGGTCGCTTTCACCACCGGGACTTCAGTGCTGACGTTACATTTTCGAGTTCGGAAGAGATAAGACCTAGAATAATGGTGAAATACGGGGTGGTACATCGAAAACCCCAGATTGTCCGAAGACATGATGTGCCCGACACTCAGATGATTGATGCCTCGGGTATCTACAAGACTCAGATAGCAGCTCACCAAACAGGAGACCAGTTTTATGATTACATGCTAAGTGACATGTACATACCAGGCTACCAACCGAAAAAACCAACCTACTCAGACAATGGCGTGTAGAAATCCAGAAACATCAGACAATGTGTATAGTTTTGTATGTGAAAATAAAACGTTGTGATGATACTATGTATAACACCTCATATCACATCATCCATTTCGTATAATGACATTATGCATTTTTATTCTTGAAAAATGTACTGAAATACTGTAAAATGTACTTGAAATACTGTAAAATAAACAAGCATATATTATAATTACGTCTTGGTTGTTGAATTTTTGTTAGTGTTTAAGGTGTATATAGTTGTCATGTGATGAGAGAATGATACATCCATCCATCCATCATGTGCCATGCCGGTAAGCGTGGGCGGTCATGTTCTGCCATCTCACCCGATCAACAGAGTCGTGGATCAGTTCCGTGTTTCTGTCTCGACCATGCCACAAGGCCAAGCCATCCAGATACTTGTTTCTAGGTCTTCCCCTTGGTCTGTTCCCCTCGATCTTACCAGTTGTCACCAAGTTCTCCAAATCATTTCTTCTCATAACATGCCCAAAAAATTGTGACTGTCTACGTCTAATGTCTCTGATCAGTTTACGATCTTCATTTGTTTCTTGAAGGACTTGTTCATTGGTCTTTCTGGCTGTCCATGGTATTCTTTGCATTTTCCTCAGAAACCACATTTCTACAGCCATCAGATGTTTTTCAGCCTGGCTGCTCATTGTCCAAGCTTCACATCCATATAAAAGTACAGGTTCTATGTAGCATCTCAACACTCTTTTTCTCGTTTCAATTGACATCTTTTTATTGGTCAGTATGTTTTTCATCTTGCTAAAGGCTACTTTTGCCATGGCGATCCTTGTTCTAATCTCTTCAAGGCATCTCCCATCAGATGTTATTACTGTTCCGAGATAATTGTACCTATTCACTTGTTGAAGAATATTCCCATTTACTTGTATATTACACTGTGGTATTTCGTTCTTCCTAGTGACGACCATAATCTGTGTCTTTTTACAATTTAATTCTAACCCTTGTTGTTCACTGTGTGTAACAACCGCATCTACTAAATTTTGCAGATCCTGTTCATTGTCTGCAATCAAGACTGTATCATCTGCATATCTAATGTTATTGATGCATCGTCCCCCAATGTTGATTCCTTCCATATTTTCAATATTTCTGAAAATATTTTCACTGTACAGGGAAAACAGATCTGGAGACATTACACATCCCTGTCTCACACCTCTCTTAATAGGCTGATATTGGCTTACTTCATTATCAACTCTTATGGCAGCTTGTTGTTTCCAATATATGTTTTTTACAAGTCTAAGGTCTTTCCCATCAATTTGTAGATCTTCAAGCATCCTTATCATGTTGACATGTCTCACTTTATCAAAAGCCTTTGTGTAGTCAATAAAGCAAAGGTGTAGATCTTTGTTTACTTCTATAGAACGTTCGATTACGGTTCTCAGTATATACACAGCATTTACTGTACCCTTGCCTACTACAAACCCACATTGTTCTTCTCCTATTTCAGGTTGTATTTTCCTCCTAACTCTTTGCATGATAATTCTTAGCAAAATCTTCGTGATGTGACTCATTATACTAATTGTTCGATGTTGATCACATTCCAAGGCTCCTGATTTCTTTGGGATTGCAATAAATACAGAATTACATAACTCATGAGGTATATTTCCAGTATCATATATTGTATTAAGCAGACTGGTAACTTTATCTATTCCATATTCTTCTAAAGCATTAATCATTTCTGTTGTGACGCTGTCTGGACCGGGGGTCTTGCCAGATTTCATATGATTAAGAGCATTCTGAACCTCCGTCTTCAAAATTGCTGGCCCTTCATTGTTATTTTGAACAATATATTGTTCGTCTCTGTTATCGTCATAAAGGTTTTTCACGTAATCTGACCATACATGTAAAATCTGATCTTTTTCTATTATGACTCTTCCATCTTTTGTCTTTAGGCAGCCTGCTGATGTACGTGTTCTTTGATTAGTAATCTCCTGAATTCTTTTGTGCATTAGTTTCGCATTTTTACTGTTGTGTTGTTTTTCAATTTCTCTGCAATTTTTCTCAAGCCATGTTTCTTTAGCCTCCTTACATAAGGTTCTGACTTTTCTGTGAATTTCTTCATATTTGGCAGGATTATTTTTGTTCTGTCTTCTTGTTTCCATTAGTTGTAAAATTTCTTCAGTCATCCATGTCTTACGGCCCACTTTCTTTACTTTTGGAATAGTTTTTTCTGCTGCACAACTGATTGAATTCTTCAGCATTTCCCATTGATCATCTACATCTTGAAATAGGATCTCTAGATCAGACAATAAATCAAATTTGTTCTTTACTTCTATGTTAAAATTATCTTGTATTTCTTTGTCAGTTTTCAATTTGCACAAGTCATATTTAGGGTTTCCTGCTGTATACTTGACTTTCTTTAACTTTACCCTCAATGTGCCAGTAATTAATCTGTGATCACTGTAACAGTCTGCATTTGGAACTGTTTTTACAACTGTTAATGCATTTCGAAACCTTTTGCTTATCAGGATGTAATCTATCTGGTTTTTAATCCTGCTGTCTGGACTCCTCCATGTCCATAATCTTCTAGGATGTTGTTTAAACCAGGTGTTTCCTACAACCATTTCTTGTTCTTTTGCCCATTCTACAAGTCTGTAACCTCTTTCATTTCTCTCTCCCAAACCATGGTTGCCTACACTGCATCCATCGCTTTGCTTTCCTATTTTTGCGTTGAAATCACCCATTATGATATTTATTTCTGATTTTTTTACAGTTCTTCAAAGCAGACTCCATGTCATTATAAAATTCTCTATACTTTCTTCACTGCTTTCACTTGTTGGGGCATATACTTGAATTACATTTATTTTAAAAGGTCTTCCGTTTAATTTTACTAATAGAACTCTGTCTGACACAGCCCAATATCCTTTGACAGAATTTGATGTTTGCTTATCTAATATAATGGCTACACCTCTTTGCTGTTCTTCTCCCCCCGAGTAAATAATCTTACAATCCTCTCCTGTCCTTATCCCTGCTCCTCTCCATCTCGTTTCCGATATTCCTAATATGTTAATCTTCTCTCTCTCCATTTCTTTTTTGATGTACTCCAACTTTCCATCTGCATTCATTGTTCTAACATTCCAAGTTCCTACTTTCACTGATATTAATCTTTTGCACCTAGTAGCCTGTTGACGGTCTGGAGTCACCTGGTGCGCATGACTATCCCTACCGGGCGAGGCTGCTCCTATGGAGCACCCATTTACGCCGTTTCTCTGATTATCGATAAGTGAACACAACATGATTTTCTTGGCATGTGTAAAGAAGGTAGTTTGCCATTGCTTTCCTTCCCAGCAGTGACCATACTGGTCAGTGACCGTAGCCATTGTCTCCTCAAAAAAGGAGATCCTCTGCCAACCGTCGTGAAGGTGGAGACCATAACCTACAACTATCTGTCGGCTGCTCTACATCTTCATCCACCACCTGCACCCATGGCTTCACGTAACCCTGATCGGGGGGCTAAACGGGTACTCCACCTTGCCCAAGGGTGTCCCTACATATTGGTGACAAATTCAATAAATATTTCAACAAAACTAAGGAAACGGGTTAACCAAAGTAGAAAAAAAAAATTGTCGACCAAAGTCTGAAATAGCTCAACCAAAATTATGAAAAGTAGGAAACTTTGCAAAACGTAAGAAAATCTGTTACCCAAAAGGGAAAAATATGTGGCCACATTTCAGTCAAATTTATGAAAAGTAGGAAAACGTGTTAACCAAATGGCAAAAATCTTGGTCAAGTAAGAAAATTTGTTAACCAAATGTGAAAAGGTTAGCCGAATTTCAAACCAAACTTATAAAAAATCTCAGTCAAACATATGGAAAGTAGGAAAATTTGTTAACCAAACGTGAAAAGTTTGGCCAACTTTCACCCAAGCTTATGAAAAGTGTGAAATTTTGTTGTCCAGATGTGAAAAGTTTGACGACATTTCACCCGAACTTATGAAAAGTAGGAAACTTTGTGAACCAAATGGCAAACATCTCGGCCAAGTAAGAAAATGTGTTAACCAAATGTGAAAAGTTTAGCCAAATTAAAAAAAAAAAAACTTATAAAAACCTCAGTCAAACATATGAAAAGTAGGAAAATTTGTTAACCAAACATGAAAAGTTTGGCCAACTTTCACCCAAACTTATGAAAAGTGCGAAATTGTGTTGTGCAGATGTGAAAAGTTTGACCAAATTTCACCCAAACTTATGAAAAGTCGGAAACTTTGTTAACCAAATGGGAAAAAATCTTGGTCAAGTATAAAAATGTGTTAACCAAAGGTGAAAAGGTTAGCCAAATTTCAAACCAAACTTATAAAAACCTCAGTGAAACATATGAAAAATAGGAAAATTTGTTTACCAAACGTAAAAAGTTTGGCCAAATTTCACCCAAACTTATGAAAAGTATGAAATTTTGTTGTCCAGATGTGAAATGTTTGACCAAATTTCATCCAAACCCATAAAACATAGGAAATTGTGTTGACCAAATGTGAAAAGCTGTGACCACAGTTCAAACAATCTTATAAATATCTCACCCAAAACTTATCAAAAGAAGGAACTTTTGTTGTCCAGATGTGAAAAGTTTGGCCAAATTTCACCCAAACCTAGGAAAAATAGGAATCTTTGTTAACCAAATGTGAAAAGTTCGGCCAAATTTCAAACAAACTCATAAAAAGGAGGAAACTTTGGTAATCAAATATGAAATGTTTGGACACATTTCATCCAAAACTTATGAAAAAATATGAAATTTTGTTAACAAAATATGTAAAGTTTGGCCAAATTTCAAACAAAACTCATAAAAAGTAGGAAACTTTGTTAACCAAAATGGGGAAAGTTTGGTCAAATTTCAACCATATTCATAAAAAGTAGGAAATTTTGTTGACCAAATTTGAAATTTTTTTTGCCAAAGTTCAACCAAACTTATAAATATCTCACGCAAACTTGTGAAAAGTAGGAAATTTTGTTGTCCAGCTGTGAAAAGTTTGACAAAATGTCAAACAAACTCATGCTTGCTTGCTTGCTTGTGTTCGTTGGCTTGAGCTCCAACGCAAAAGTCCTGTATGTCGGATGAAGGCATCCTGTTGTCCAACATCATTGTGATGTCACACAGGACCTGAGGTTTGCGTGAGTATCCGTTGTCCCATGTCTGGCTTATTGGTGTGCAGACTGGTGGTTCCTCGCCATGCAGGCAGATACTCTCCGACTTCGGAAGAATCAGCGATCCTACTGATGTTAGCCAGGTCCCCGAAGAGACCTGTTGCCCAGGACGCACGACGTGGACGTGTCAGCAGGTCTTGGCCAGTATATATCCCGGCCCTGGAAACAAACTCATAAAAAAAGTAGGAAACTTTGTTACCCAAATGTGATAATTTTGGACAAATTTCATCCAAAACTTATGAAAAGTAGGAAAATGCCTTAACCAAAGGGGAAACAATATCCCACGTTGTCACTTTACATCCCAAACCTAGTGGAGATATTCGCCTGTCCCCTAGGCAAACAACAGCTGTATTTCAGAAAGTTAAATGTATTTTATGTAATTAGTCACTATGGTTGAATCAAAAAATAAAATTTCAACAATAAAATTGTACAATATTATTAGTATTAGTATTTTGATCGGTTTTAGTCACGTGGTTGTACACTTACACATGCATCTTTATCGGTTTTAGTCATGTGTTTCGATTGAATACCTTAGACATATGACCGGAAGCAGGGCCATATTTAATCGAGTGTGAGCATTACCCAAGTGTCTCGACTGTATCGTTATTCTGTCAGTACACTCTGAGTCATCGTCCAGTTTTCCCCAAAGATATGTCTGAACACGTTCACATACGTTCACCCCCGCCGACATAGCCCCGTGTTGAGTCACCCACTCGGTCACCCTCAGATCACCCACCTAAGAGTTCAATCTTTAGACTTTAATATGAGCCTTACCCTCCGGCTATTATCAAGAAACGGACGTATTTATCTACCACCCCGCAATAAGATAAGTCTGATCCACCCGTTACATACCACCAAAAGAAATGAATGAACAAGTCAGTCAGAAAGCCACAGTACCTCCTCAAGGTGACCACCATGTTATGGACAGATCAGGACAAGTCATTATTCTGCATATCAGAGTAGGCCACATGTGTACAAACATTCGGGCTTGATGAATCAGCCATGTGGATGTGTGGATTGGTGTCGCAGCCAGCAGAGCATATACTCCACGACTGCCCATATTATACCATATCAAGGCAGACCTTCTGGGAGAGAAGGAGAGAGAAATACAGTTCCTACACACACATACGCATGCGCGCGCATGCAAGCACACACACCCACGCAAGTGAGGATAATGCTGATTTTCATGGCTCCACTTGACAACGATGGCGGAAGGCTTGATGATGGTGATGATGCTGGTAATCCTGCTGATAGACACTACAGAAGATCATATGTACCGGTCGTTCAGAAAGACAACGGCAATGCTGTCCAGGAAGCACGAATGCTGGGATTGACTGCGATGTCCTGTAAATGCAATGCATTAAAACTTGACTGCCGTATGTAAAAGATAGACACACAGGTATAGTACGAGGTGTACATTTGGTCGTGAGCTGACACACACACACACACACAAGCACACACACATGCACGCACTCACATACACACACACGCGCGCACACACTCTATCTCTCTCACACACACACACGGCTGTCTTTTGTTCAAAATGACAATTGCAAACTTACCCCATGAAACCTGAAGCTCTATAGAATTATGAGGGTGACTGCCATGCCTTGTAAATGCCATGCATTAAACCTTGACTACCATCTGTAAAAGAAATTCAGCCGTTCAAAAAAAAAAAAAAAAAAAGACAACACCAATCTTGCCCAGTCCGCACGAAACTCCATAGAATGTTGAGGTTGATTGCGATGTCCTGTAAATGATAGCACACACACGCGCGCGCATGCACACACGCATGTACATACACACACATGAGCGAGCGCACACGACATGACTGACGTTCGTACATAATGACAATTGCAAAACTTTCCCCAGGAAGTCAGACACTCAGTAGAATACTGAGGTTGACTGCGATGTCCTGTAATTGGTAGTGCACACACACACACATACATACACTCGGCCATATACCCACACACACACACACACGGTTGTCATGATGGTACACAAGCAATCAAACATTGTTGGGGTTGAATGCAGCTTCCTGTAAATGCATTGCATTACAGCTTGACTACCAGCTGTAATAGGTAGACACATAGTACGAGGCAATCATTTGGTCGTGCTATGACACGGCGAATCATGATGCATAAGAGCAACCAAACAATATTGGGGTTGACTGCGACGTCCTGTAATAGATAGCACACACACGCATGTACATACACACGCACGCATACACGGATGTCATGATTGCACAGGTGCAACCAATCACTGTTGGGGTTGTCTGCAACGTCCTGTAAATGCATTGCACAAAAATGTTGGGGTTGACTGCGACGTTCTGTAATAGCTAGACAACTAGTTGTTGATACACTCTCTTCACACGCACTTCGTATAGGTATATTTTAGCATAGCTTATTTTTTCCTACCCAAATATTCCCTTCACAGCCCCGACTGTGTCACTGTGTTAATTATGTTAACGGTCAACCAGAACACCTCAATGGGTGTGTTTATCTCAGGTAAGATCAACTCGAGCTGGCCAGCGCTGTTGTTAGCCCGCTTTAGTGTGCGTGGTTATCTCCAGTAATGATCAGAGCTGGCCGGTGGTGGGGTCAGCACGTGACCTTTTACCTGTACGCGCAGGTAATCTTTCATTCAAGGGGATGTTAGTATGTAAAAGGGAGAAACAATTCTGGTTGAGCCAAGAGCCCTGAATAGTTTCCCTTGGCATACTTTTATAATTAAGAGGTATAACTGCGGTGTTTAATAATATTACTTATTTTTATGCTTATCTCGGTAAGTTATCGCTTATTTTAAATGAGAATATAGTTTTATATTGACATAACTACTCGCCGCTAAACATACAAGAAATGTTTGGTGTTTAATTAAGTTTTAGGGTTAATTTTTATAAAATTCTATAGTTGTCTAGTATATTTCTAAACCAGATTTTCACCAAACGCTTAATGTTGATACATGGGTAAGGAAACCTGCCGAATTAGCTAGCATACTCAGCCGTGAAAAAGTTTATTAATGCAATCCAAAAATGGATCCTCGAGTTAGCTCGAGAGATGGAATAAATCATTTTCTGTCATATTTGATTTAGGTCTTCTTATCGAAGGGGGTCGATATGACTGGGGTTCGATCACACCACACCCCAGCACACACACTCACACACACACACACACACACACACACACACACACACACACACACACACACACACACACACACACACACACACACTGGGACTCGAACCCGGCAACTAGTTGGTCTACCTATCTATATAGGTATTCAAATATTGAGCACAACCCACTACTGGCAACGCCGATCGCATTCTGGTATGAACCTAAGGCCTATCCACGTCAATATGGAAGCACTATACTCGAGTTTCGCCCTCATTTGAGCTCGTCAGTAGTGCATATCCCTGACCGGATCCGGAAACAGTCCCGGATCACGCGTGTGAAGCGGGTGTGTAACCATGCGACACACACTGGACACACCAAATTATCACAAAAGAACATCACAACGCTACCCATCGTAGGCTATTCCACATACCCGGGGTTTGCCTCGCTGTCTTTAAATGGTCTCGAAAGCGATCGGGGGAAGTCGAGGCGGCCGGCGGAGGTACCTGTGGGCGGGGTGGGCTGTAGGGAGTACCCGGGACCGGAAGTAGTCATCACAACAACCGGAAGTGGTCACCCAGACCCAAGAAAATATCCGCCATTTTTTGGAAAAATAAGGTCGGATATGGATCCGGTTTTTGACGAAACAAGATGGCGGGATAACCCCGTAAAGAAGGATTTATTCTGGATCCGGATCCACAAATACTAAGAAAATACCTCCTAATATACTACTCACTGTTCATCGCTAATTTCTGGTTTAATCGTGTTTCTTATTCTTTTCATAATTGTGTCTCAGTAACAGCTTCGTCACGCGACTCATAAGACTTATTGTGCAATGCTCTTCGCACTCTAAAGCTCTTGGTTTCTTTGGCTGTGCTTAATGATGGATTTTAATAGGTCACTAAGAATGTACCCATTAGTGCAGATGTAATTTAGGGATTTTTTCAATATTATATTTCGATTCCAAAATCACCTAGAGCCTCAATTTCCTCCAATGCAATGTTGTCTGGACCGGGTGCCTTTCCTTTCTTCATGCGATGTAGTGCATCTTTAACTTCCGCTTCAAGTATTGGTAGACACTCACCATTCTTTTGAATATTTACATCCTGTCTCATATCATCATATAACTCTTCCAGATATTCCGTCCTTCTATTGACTGTATCATCTTGTCCCATCAATATTGCACCGTTCCTATATTTTAAACATCCATTGGTATTTCGTGTTTTCCTACCTGTTATTGTATTTATTTCTTGATACATAAAATGTGAGTCTCTTCCATAGTTTGTCTCAATCTCCACGTACTGTAGATTCAGCCATATTTATTTAGCCACTTTGCATTTATTTACTATTTCTTTGTGTATTCTTTTAAATACTTCTTTGACTTGCTTTTTCTTCTTCTTTCGTTCATTATCTGCAAAATTGCATCTGTCAATTTATATACAGTAATAAATTTGAATAATTTGATAATCTATATATATGGACTGTGTTTTTTGGATTAGATCATTAGAAGAACCGTGGCAGCATAGTCCTTAGTGCTCTAGCATATCGAGAGACTAATACGGGGTCAATTCTTGCTGTGACATATTTGTTTCTTAGTTTAAAACCAGTCCTATGTGGGGTTGACCATGGGTCATAAAATGGATACGGGATATTTTTTTCAGAAATGTCTAATAATTGTTTAGAAAGAAAGACAGTGGGAACTGGCCACTCACCTCTTTCTGTCTAAGGCAGAATATGTCAAAAGCCTATGACGTCACACCCAATGTCTTTAGATGCATTAGAGAGAAAATGTTAGCGCCATTAATAATTAATATAAAATAAACTTTTTCTTATGTTGCCAGGGAAACAGCTGTCTCGCGTTACAGACTGCTATCTTCGTCAATGCTGCACATTTAAACAAGCCTTTCAATGACAATTTTAAATATGAATAATTCTGACCAAAAAGATAATCTGCAATCACCAGCACATCATCAACATACAAGTTCGTATTATAATGGAATGAACAAAGATGAGACCGGTGTAACAGAAACCGTGTCACAACAAAGAGATGGTGTAAGGAGAAACGTCAGCCTAGAAAGTTTCCCGTCTATTTTTAACGACGACGATGAAGCAATGCCACTTATTAAAAATGGAGGCTCGTCTAATGCAACTAACGGTGTTCCTGAATTTCCCTTCTCTGTTACCAGAGTTTGGATATGCTCCACGTTGATCGTTTCCATCTACATTGTTGGAATGATGGCTCTTGGACCTCTAACTTCTCAATATTTGGTTCATTATTTCTCACAGGGGCACGATAATTTGACCACAAATTCGTCTAGAAGCAGAAGCACTTGTACAAATTCCACGAGCATAGATGATGACTTTATAAACACGGCTCAGAAAAAAGCATCCAAAATACTCCTTTATTCAACATTCGCCTCAAATATTCCCGCCTTTTTCACATGTATCTTTGCCGGTTCCATCTCAGATTTTGTGGGCAGAAAGTCTCTGCTGGTTATCTCATTATCGGGAATAATAATCAAGACTACCTTGTTATGTCTCATAATCAACTTTCAAGTGAATGTTGAATTGGTGTATGTTGGATCAGCTGTCGATGGAGTTGTTGGGTCCTACTTTGTTGCTGTCCTAGCAGTGACAGCAGTCATTACTGACATTACGCATGACGGCAAAAACAAGGCTGTTCGGTTTGCTGTTATTGAGGGAATTATATTGGTTTTTGGATCTTTGTCTCAGGTAAGCACAAACATAATTAATTAATTAATTTTACAATATATTTAGAAACTTTGGATATGTGATGTTACAGAAGAATGCTAAAAATCCATTGGACAGCCAAGAGCTAAGACGCAGAGACAAAGTTTACAAGCATCATAATGAGACAATTTTTGTCGAAGTTATGAGACGACAAAAACTATGACATATTGTGACAATTGAGTAGATTTGTGGAAAGAGGGATAAAGGAAGACAGCAATAGAAGATACTTGACAGTCTTGTGCTGAGGCACGGAAGAGTGTTAGTGCACGAAGTTATTACATGCTGTTGAAGATCGCAAAATGTGTAGAAGCATGATCGCCCACGCCAGACGGCAAGGTTCTCGATAATGATGATGAAGTACAAATATGTTTATATATGCCGTTAGTTAATGTTAAATGATTCTGTCGTGCTTACTGGACCGACGTCATCATCCCACCAACATGACCACAGTTGTGTGTGTGTGTGTGTGTGTGTTTTTTTTTACAGAGCAACTGCAACATTGTTGATGTACCCAGGATGTGTCTTCCGGGCTGAGGAATGAAGGCCCTCTGACCCAAGCAGTGTGTGTGTGTGTGCTTATATATATACACACACACACACAAACACACACACAAACACACACACACACAAACACACACACATAATTGGCACCTTGGCGTCTTGACAGAAGATAGTATGTTACATAGTGCTTCAAAAAGGCATAATAACAAATTAGACAAGTTCTTATTATAGTGAAATGAACAAAGATGAGACCGGTATAACAGAAACCGTGTCACAACAAAGAGATGGTGTCAGGAGAAACGTCAGCCTAGAAAGTTCCCCGTCTACCCATGGCGGTAGCGAATGTGACTTATCAAGCCAATTCTCGCTGTAAATATTCGTCCACAGTGGATGGATGTGAAAACATGGCCATTTCCACCATCATGCACCATCTTACGTCTCACACTCTCGGCGTGTGCTTTAGCTGCAATAATTTTCTTCTTTGTCTTTATTGCATTTCTGATAGTTGCACTCCATGCAACACGTTCAGCGGCGAATTGCTCCCAGTGTGCATTATCAATGCCTGTATCAATCATGTCCCGCTTAAAAAAACATCTTTGTATCGTAGTAGAGGCTGATCCTGAGATCTCCAATACTTCTGTAATTCACCAAAAAAGATGTCCTTTGGTATTCCACCATCATCCATCTTCCTAAAGCAGGTGTGTCAAACTCAATCACACAGTGGGCCAAAACTCAAATCACACGTAAGTTTGCGGGCCGAACAGGATAAACATTCAATAAGCCGAAAATTAAACCCTTTTTAAATATTAATGTAAATTAAAACAGAAACAAGTTTTAATAATAAAAAATCATAGGAGTACACATTTTCACTCTTATGTCTATTTATCAAGGTACTATATTGGCAGTAAATAACAGTTTTTGGAGCTGCTGCCCGGGTGGTTAGAACGCCGGACTCTTCTTCAGGAGACCCGGGTTCGATCCCTCGGTAAGGTGTGGGATTTTTTTCTGTCGGGGGCAAAAAGAAATTCCTAACCTGCACAGTTCGAGGCGACTGCACTAGCCAGGCGGCCTTAATTCCTCAGGCTCAAAGACCCCTCTGCCATACACCGCAAGGTACTATATTGGCAGTAAATGACAGTCTATTTATCAGAGCACGATGTTTGGCATCTTTACTTAGCTACAAGTTCGTTTTTGTTAGGAGTAATGTTCTGTGTCATTGAGATTCTCATGATGGACTGCAAGTGTTTATCAGTGAGACGACTCCTGTGTGATGTTTTGTTAATCTTCATCAATTGAAAACAGCTGCTCACACAGATATATGCTCAAGGTTCGAGCCGCATGTAGACGAAGCCGGGGCATTTCTTCAGGTATGAAACGAGTGAACTGTGAAGGCCCGCAGTGTCGTACTTTGCCTTTAGTGTCCCAATACACAACAGCTCTATTAACTCCATCTGCAAATTTACAGGTACAGTTTCCACATCTTTGGCAAATGAAACAGCTCGAAATTACGTTTCTGTGCTTCAAAGTCACTAAAGCGCCGTGCGAACTCGGCGCGAAGTAAGCTAAGTTCTCTCTAGGGCCAAATATATGTGTACGTCGGATGAGACCTCTCGGATCTGATATGATTGTACGCCGGGCCTGATGTGGCCCGCGGACCTTGAGTTTGACGTATCCATCTAAGTTTACGAAGACTGAGCATTGAACACACCGTCATATAACCTGATCTTTCCAATACTTCAGTATTTGTGATGTTGTCTTGCCACTTAATACCACGTATTCTTCACAAACACCGCATATGAAAGCTTTTTAAACGTTTCTCTTGGTGCAAGTAAGTTGACCAGGTTTCACTGCCATAAAGAAGAGTAGTAAGGACACAGGCTTGGTAGACAAGGACTTTTGTTTTGGCAGTAAGCTTCCTGTTCCCCCAGACTCTTTTTATTAACCTGTTCATTGTTGTTGCTGCCTTGCCAATCCTGATGTTGATTTCATGATCTAAGGATTATTTGTTATTTACCTCTGATCCTAGGTATGTAAAATGGTCTACTATCTCTAGTTAGGCGTCGTCAATAAAGATTGATGGTACCCCATGTGACCTTGTGACATAATCTGTGTCTTCTTTTTGTTAATTGTTAAACCAAACTCAGAACAATCATTGGAGAATGCAGATAGTAGTCGCTGTAATTCTTCCTCAGAGTGGGTCGTAATTGCATCATCATCTGTAAAAAAGCAACTCTCTGATCAGTATCCTCCTAATTTTGGTCTTCGCCTTCAATCTCTGAGCATTGTAGAGGCCGCTATCTGAGCGTGAGTGAATGTATATACCGGCATCCTAGTCATGAAAGGCATATTTAAGTAGAAGTGAAAAGTATATTCCAAAGAGGGTGGGGGATAATACACAACCTTGTTCAACTCCACTCTTGATTTCAAACTCTTCTGAAGTTGCACCATCAAACTTAATTATACCCTTCATGCCTCTGTGGGACGATTCCACAATGGACAGAAGAGTTGGTGGGCAGCCAATCTTCTTTAGTGCCTTGAACAGACCCTAACGACTGACCAAATCAAATGCCTTTGTGAGGTCGATGAAGGCAATAAACAGTGGTTGATTCTGTTCACGGCATTTTTCTTGCATTTGTCGCAATGAGAATATCATATCAATGGTTGACCGGTTCTGCCAGAAGCCGCACTATGATTCCCAGGACTTGAAGTCTGCGCAGAACAATTCTGGCAAATACTTTCCCAACAATACACAGAAGTGAGATACCCCTCTAGTTGATACAATCGCCCCAAACGCCCTTGTTCTTGTACAGTGTTATGATGCTTGAATCTTTGAAATTCTGTGGGACTTGTCCTTCTCGCCAGCATAGCTCTATTAGGTGGTGGATATGTAGAGTGAGTGTGTCTTGCCCACTCCTAATAACCTCTATTGGAATCCTTTCCTTTACCTGGAGCCTTGCCAGATGCAAGTTCATTTATAGCACACTTAACTTCTGTTATAGCGGGAAGTGTGTCCAGGTGGTCAAAGCGTTGGCAGTGCCTCTATGGCGCTGAGGGCATCATCCGCTAGTTTGGTCTCACTAGAGTAAAGCTCCAAATAGTGCTCGACCCATCTATCCATCCGCTGTTTCTTATCAGTGATGATTTCTCCAGTCAAGGTTTTCAGTGGTGCACTTCTTTTGATCACTGGACCACAGGCTTTCTTTATATACATATAAGTTGCATGCCCTCTGCAGGACATTGCGATCAACCACGGATTAATTTTTAACCGCAATTTTATGTTCAATAGTTTGTCACCGCTTTCTGAACGAAAAGTTAATATTTAAGATAAACTTTCCATTGTGTGGTATGAACCCACTACTCCACCTTCAGCGCACCGGAATTAAAACCCCTCGACCATGCTGATCTAGTGTACATAATATAATTTTAAATAAACATGTCGAGCTTTACCGAGGATCGAATTCACGCCACACTGTGTAAAGCTGACATTTTGACCCTAGCCTGTTTAAGACAATCTGTGGCTCTTAGCATTAAAAGTCTTTGGCATCCCCCCCCCCCCCAATCACCCACTTCTCTCTGTCCTCTCTGATATATATATATATATATATATATATATATATATATATATATATATATATATATATATATATATATATATAGAGAGAGAGAGAGAGAGAGAGAGAGAGAGAGAGAGCGAGAGAGAGAGAAAGAGAAAGAGAGAGAGAGAGAGAGAGAGAGAGAGAGAGAGAGAGAGAGAGAGAGAGAGAGAGAGAGAGAGAGAGAGAGAGAGAGAGAAATTATATATATTTTCCGTAAAGCACGAAATGGATCCCTTACTTACTTAGCAATTTGTATCCATTTATGTTAAGAAAGACCCAATGCAAAGGTGTTATGGACGCAGTTTGTGATCCCACATACCCTCGTTTGAAACACAGCTGCGCGCGATTTGGCAGCAGACCTCGTTGCGTTGTTTAAAAAAAATGGTATGGGTGTCGGTCGTTTATAAAACAATGGCAAACTACTGAAGGTAAACTTGCCAAGAGATCACAACACCAAAAAATGCTGGTGTGGACTGCAATGTCCTGTAAAGGATATGCAACTAACTAATTTTAAGAATAAACGACTGCAAGTGTCTGTATATGGTAGGACAGCCAATTTTATTGTCTGCGATTAGTTCATAAAGCTCTGGATGACTGCATCTTGCTATGACATTTCTTGTTGTACGGAGCTCGTGACGCACTTACAGGGGACATTGCAGAAGCTCAGTTGAAAAATTAACCTTCAAGTCCCCTGGGAAAGCATCAATCTGCTTTTGAAAACACTGAGTGTACTTTTCAATTTGAATGGAAGACGAAGTGACATTATGTGGCACATAACCTAGAAAAGAAAATCTCTATGTTGTTCTCTCCTCTTCTTTCCATCTCAGTTTCAGGTTTGTCAACAATTCAAAACAATATATTCCTTTAGTGAATCAAAACAACAACACTAATACATAAACAATGGGTTTCACAATTTGTCGCCTGGCATATTTCGCTGCATCTCGTTAGGTGCAATTGTAGAGTTTTATGTCAGTTGAAATGAACAGGTGGATTTATTTTGACTGAAATACATAAAACATATAATCACCTATACTGTTTGACAGTGGAGTATTTTTTTAATCAACACAGTAATCGTAGATTCACAATAAAGTCTTTTTGTCTAGACAAAGGTAGTTTTAAACACCTAATGGCTGAAATCCAGCATATTTGAGTAATCGTTTAATGTTTGTCAAATACAAAATACAAAACGCCCTTTACTTTGTTAACTTTAGAGTCTCAAATGTCAACATTTATCTAAAATGTAGTGATACAAAACCTTGCTCAGTCATTCAGATACACTTCTGGTGCATTAACTTTACGGGAATCTTCTTTAAATACATCTGTGAGTTTGAAATTCCTCAGAACCAATATCTGATTTCTTTTACAGCTGTTTCATATCTTTCAAATTCATCCCTTCACTTGCATAGTTCAGAGATTGAGGAGTCTCCGTGGAGAAGTGGTCAAGCCGTTTGACTTGGGCTCCGAAGGTTGTGGGTTCGATTCCGGGCCGCGTCCTTCGGTTCACGGGTGAAATTTTTCGGAGACTCCTGTGGGTCGTCGCTAGAGCTACGGAGTTCGTGCTTTGTGCGACGCTTTCCGCGCTGCGGAAAGAGACCAAGCCATATGGGATAACCGACTTTTAAGCGACTATTTTAAAGTTCAGGGATTACTGTGTCATATACCGTTATTTGAGTGTCATTTTTTACTTGGAATTATTTTTATTGTTTGCTGCTGACATTGCATTATTTTTGAATTTATTTGCAGTTGGCGGTGGGCTATTTGATTAAGCAGCAGGATTCTTCGTTCCAGTGTTAGTATGCAATTGTCTTTTGGTGGTTCCACTTCTGGTGACAATATTTCTGCTCCCCGAGACCCTACAACAAAAGCGCCCATTTTCCTGGAATGTAAAGATGCATATAAAAAAGGTTGGTTTTCATTGAATATTTGCATTTTCCCCAAACACCACAAGAATGCTGAACATTCTTTGGACAACAAAACTGATTAATCTGGACATTTTGAGGGAGGCTAAGTTGCAAACTTGCTTTTTACAAACATCCTAAAAATGGCAGCCTTCATTTTTTATTTTGGCCATATTATGAAAAGCCAAAAATCGGAACATGTGACAACCGGAAAGATTTGTGGAAAGAGAGATAGAAAGAGACAGCGAGAGAAAATTCTTGACAGTCTTGTTTCATGGCACGGATGGGAGTAAACGTGTTGGAGATAGCAAGGTGTGGGGAAGCTTAATTACCCACGCTAGTTGGCAAAGCTATTGATGATGATGATGATGATGATTTATGAAATATTTCGGTAAGTGAAAATTATCGGAGTCTTCTTGCCATTACGTGCTTTCTTATCTTGCTAACCATATTTACGCATACATCTATTTGAGTTAATATCGTCAGGTATTACCAGGTGTACTAACGATTTTTCATTTCAAATTCCTTTGTTATTTAATGGGGAAATTAGAGGAACCCGCCATGGTATCTGTCCGTGGAGTTACACAGTTTTATTTATGGTGCGTTGAACTTTATCAAACTTCATTAAGTCGTCCAAAAGAATAGCCTGACATGACACGGGATATGATTAATGTCTTGTGTTGTATATGTTTTTGTGTTGTGTAAGCTTTGTGTTGTATATGTTTTGTGTTGTATATGTTTTGTGTTGTATATGTTTTGTATTGTTTATGTTTTGTGTTGGTGTATGTCATTTGTGATGTACATGTATTTGCTGAAGATGCAGAAGAAGTAAAACATGTGTATAATAAATGTATAATTTAATAGGGGTTACTGTGTATCATGCATCTAATGTTATTCATATGCAACTTGTAATCTAAGAAATAAGTTAAAACACAAATAAAATTTTAGGTCACACTGTACCCTTCTGAAGTAGCTATTAACTGATAACTAGCTTTTATCTTAAATAGAAGTATGCATCAACAATGTGTTAAGACGGCGACAAAAGATAAATCATGTTGAGACTGTTTGATACACTCAATCATCGTGGTGTAATTCAGTTGGATGCAAATTGCAATGTGACAAAACTAAACAGTAAGCAGTTCTGACCGTTGTAGACTAGCTAATAACAAGCACAAATAGTTCTAAGATCATCTTGCCAAGTGGAAGTTAAGATATCACCCATCATGCATATGAACTAACTTGAATGAAGGTCTGCAATGTTTTCTGATACTTGAATAACGAAGACACAAACCATAGAATGTACGATTTACTGCCTGGCATATTTCGCTGTATCTAGTCAGGTACATACTGCAGATGTCGCACAACGTAGATAATAACTAGATACATCTTTCAAGCTGAAATATACACATGTTCGCACAGTAATATCAATTGTTTACCATTGTAATTTTAAATTGGTTTTCTGGTGCATTGATTTCTACTGTTTTGATAAGTTTAAGAACTTATACCTTTAGTAAATAAAATATAACTCTACATTCTGCACGGTGTTATGTAAGAGAGGTAAGGGGACACCTTTCCACGGCTAAAGGCAAATTTAGCAGGAGTTAAACAGTATTAAGAACCTATGCCACAACATTAACAAACAAGTTGAGTAGCATTTTAGAGAATATGCGTCTTTCCTGTGGGAACAAATTAATGCGAGTCAAGGACCATATTAATCATTTAAAAACAATGGGGATTGAGACTCACTTGCCCGTCCATTTGAACACTTTAGCAGAGAAATCCAACCACCCATAACCATGTCTACACAGAGCTTGGTGTGAGGTGGTTGAGGTCTATACTTCTTCGAGAGATAAATGGCAGCAGAATCTGGCATTGGAAATGAAGATTGTTTTTCCTAATGTCGTCAAGCTCTGGACATTCTAAGAGAGTGTGGTCAACAGTCTCACGCGAATGGCACTCGGAAATGTGTCGTTAATTGGTTCGTTGGTGAATCCACTGAACTACTAAGCTTTAACTCTTTTAAGTGGCATACAATGATGATAAGGTCGTTTGAATCCTATAGAAGTCAGGTTGATGTAGAAACTTTCCACCCATCACGATATAGAAGTACCATATCCACCGGCAGAGAACTCCTTCCTCTTTCGAAGCTTACGAACCAGCTAGGTCCTGGAACTTTACATCTTAACCCAGAAGACATAAAAGATTGGTTTCACAATTTATTGCCTGGCATATTTCGCTGCAAATGGTCAGATTCATACTGCAGTAGTATATCTCATGTGAAGTAGATAGATAAATCATAGTATGGCTGAAATACTCAACATACATACTTACTGATACTGTATGAATGTGGAACATTGTTATTTCCACGGTAATGACAGTCACAATGAAGTCTTTCTATATGCACAACCCACCCAAGTATTGATGCCTAATTGCTACGCCTCAAGTTTACATCTGTCTCATCTCATCTCATCATGTTCCTCTTGTACCTTGCGGTGTCGAGGTGAAGTATAAACTTCGTGAGAGTGCCCGATTATGCGCTTCATATATCGACATTCCCATGGACTCTGCTATTCCCTCCGTCCAACGTTTACGTGGTCGGCCCCTTCCTCTGTTTCCATCTGGTCTGTACATCATTGCTTGTTGTGGTATGCTGTTGACTGGTAACCTACTTGCATGGCCAAACCATTTGACTTGCTGCTTTCTAATAAAATCTAGTGCTGCTATAACCCCCACTTTAGTCCTGATTTCTTCATTTCTGATCTTATCTCTTCTTGATACGTTGAGTATTCTTCTCAGGAACCTCATTTCTGTTGTTGTGATTTTTCTTTTCTCTTTTTCTGTCATTGTCCAGGTTTGGCATTGGTAGCATAGAGCTGGTAGGAATATTGTGTTGTAAAGTGCTTTCTTAGTAGTTACTGATACATGTTTGTTCTTTAGTATTGGTGCCATTTGTCCAATGAGTTGATTTGCCTTATTGCACCTATTTTCGATCTCGTCTTCTGATCTGCCATTTGATGATATTATACTTCCCAGGTACTTGAAACTCTTCACTTGTTTCAAGGGATGTTCGTTTAGGTGAATTGTTGTTGTTTGTTCTTCTTTAGTTATAGTCATTACCTCTGTTTTGCTTGTGCTAATTTTCATGTTATGTTCCCTACACATTTCATTTAGACTATTCATGTGGTCTTGTAATTCAGCTTCTGATTTTGCTATTAGTGCTTGGTCGTCCGCAAACAGGAGTTCTCTAATGGTTAGATTTGCAGATGGTTCTTCTTCTGTGTTCTCGTCATGTGGTATTCTTGCTATCTCTGCTTGGCTGGTTTCTTTACATATGTTGTCTATATATGTTATGAACAAGAGAGGGGACAGGACACAACCTTGTCGTACTCCAGATCTTATGGTGAAGGGTTCTGAGTGTCCTCCAGTTGCTCTCACTATGCATTCACTGTTGTTGTATAAACTTCTACATAGGTTTGTTAGATGTGTACTCACTCCATATTGTTTAAGGATTTGCCACAACTTGTTTCTATCTACTCTATCGAATGCCTTTTCTTGGTCGACAAAGGCTAAGTAGAGTGTTTCATTGAATTCAATTGATTTTTCTATAAGTTGTCTAAGAGCAAAAATTGCATCTGTGCATCCTTTGTTTTTCCTAAATCCAAGTTGTGTTTCGCTTAGCTGGGGTTCTAAAGTAGTTCGTAATCTTTTTTCAAGAATTTTGCAAAATATTTTCCCAGTATGACTCAACAGTGAAATGCCTCTGTATTGTGTGCAGTCTCTTTTGCTGCCTTTGTTTTTCCAAATTGGGATAATTATGGCATTTCCCCAATCTCGTGGTGTCTGTTGTTCTACCCAAACATGATTGAATAGTCTATGTAGCCAAGCTGTTCCTACTTCTCTTGCTGCTTTAATTAGTTCATTTGGTATTTCATCCTGTCCTGGTGATTTGTTCAATGGGGCTAATCTGATGGCTTCTATAATTTCTTCTTTTAGTATGTCTGGTTCTAGTTCTTCGGTGACATCTGTATAGGTCTCTTGAATTACTGTGACATCTGATGGGATGTTGAGAAGTTGTTCGAAATACTGCTTCCATCTTATTAGGATTTGTTTTTGTTCACTTATTGGTTCTCCATTTTCGCTGTTAATTATTTCAGTTGGATCATCTGTGAAGCAACAAAATAAAGTGTAGTCAGGTCATGATCCAGCGCAAACATAGGCTGAAATTAGGCCTACGTTGTTCATGTTTCCTTTCTGGTATTTAGGTATTTCAGTGTCAACAGACTCCAGCCCAATACCCAGGGGGAGAAGTGGTCTGTGATTATTGTAACCGATTAGGCTGGGTAAGGCGGGATGGCGTACTCAGGTCAGCCTACCCCAACCCAGCAAGGCCCCCCCCCCGTATATCCTTTACAGGACATCGCTGTCAGCATCAGCATCTTTCAGCTGATTGTTGATTTCTTGGCAAGATTACGCTCAGTAGTTTGCCATCGCTTTCTGAGCGTCCGGCTCACATACCCCATAAGTTACCGACGCGGAGAGAACCGCTACCAATTCTCGTGCACGTCACGTCACGTTACGAGAGTATACGGGGTTACGGAGAAAGTCGTGTAACCCCTAGACCAGAGAGACCGGCAACCCAGCAAGTTAGGTTAAAGAAAATACAAAGTTAGGAAGGGGCGCGTTTAAGGTTGTTTAGTGTGGGATGGTCAGCGAGTTTGTAGTGCAACTTGTAGAGAAAATTAAACAAATCGGGGTCTTTTATTGCACGGAGTTGGGTGTGAACGGGTGTTTGTTGTGTCTGGCTGAGAAACGTTTAAGGTCAGAATTGAAGGGTGTCTATATTGTGTCTGGCTGAGAAACGTTTAAGGTCAGACTTGAAGGGTGTCTATGTTGTGTCTGGTTCGACGAGAGTACCTGGAGTTTAAGGTGTGTACATGTGAACTTTCGTGAGTAACGGAAAAAGCATGATGAAAGTACTCGCACAATGGAAGGGTATTTATAAGTAGCTAGGTGCAAATTAAGGAGACTCTCGAAGACTGCTTTGGAGAAAGAGAGAGAAGGCTCAGAAGACTCTCTAAGACTTCGGTGGAAAGAGAGAGGACGGGAGACTGCTTTGGTGAGAGAGAAGAAGCGACTGCTTTGGATAGAGAAGATAGAAGACTCTCGAAAACTGCTTTGGAGTGAAAGTGGGCTCGGAAGACTCTAAGACTTCTCTGGAGAGAGGACGTGAGACTGCTTTGGAGAGAGAAGACTTGCGACTTGAGACTTCTTTGAAAGAGGGACAAAAAAGGCGAGTTTATTATATACCAGTAGGGAGACAGGGAGAGGATCATTCTTAAAATATAGATTACCGGGGAGAGAGAAAATGAAGTTTGGATATTCAACTGTAAGTCTGCATCTAGAGTCCAACCAGAGGAAATTAAGTATTGAGAAAGTTAGTTGTTGAAAATTGCTAAGAGTTTAACAGTTTGGGTTTTTTTTATAATGTGTCAATGGGCTCAGTATTGTAAGCATTGTTGAATCTTACCTAACAAAAGTCACGATCCTGGGCAAGGTGATTAATAATAGTTGCAGGTGTTGACTTGTATATCAATGTTACACAAGTCTAGTATGAGGAGCAGCTCACATGAAGGCGATTAAATAATAATGAACTACTATACGATCAATATGTGGTCATACATATCACATCTGATGGTAACAGCTATTACAACAGCCACTGCGCCAAGAGAACCGTCACGGCTGCTGCTGATTACACTAGTGGTGAGTTGACTGCCACGGTAAGCACTCCTAGTGGTAGCAGCGATCACAAAACTACAATGGCATGGTCCTGTTAAAATATAATCCATTCAGTTGGTGTATAGAATGAGCATAACGATAACATGACATTTACAATAATTTACATTTAATTCCTTTCAGACATTTGGAGTTTACTTTTCGAAAACCAAAGGAAGTTCTTTGCGACTTCAGTTCATCTTGGGTCTGGCTGCGCACTTCACATTAATATTTGCTAATATAGGCAAGTCGAGTATAGAGACTTTATTTGTACTCAATAGACCCATATGCTGGAGTTCTGTAGCTATCGGGATTTTCGGTGCAGTCAGAATGGTAAGTTGTAACTCTAAATACAAAATGAGTGCCAATGTAACTACTACATACATACATAGACGCTTTGTTGATATAATTTAAAATTCAAATCCCGAAATAACCAAATTAATCAATTTGATTATTGCTCATTGGATTTAGGAGGACTGGTGTTCCTTGCCAGTGAGAAGTCCTGATCGTTTCGGGTCCACATCGATTGACGGACGTCAGTCGCGGCGACTGGGCAATATTGAGCATAGCTTACGATGGGTGACGTTGTGGTATTCTGTTATGATAATTTGGCTGTGTCCAACGTGTGCCGCGTGGTTACACACCCGCTTCACACGCCAGTGATCCGGGGCTTGTTTCCGGATCCGGTCAGGGATATGCACTACTGACGAGCTCAAACGAGGGCGAAAACTCGAGTATAGTGCTTCCATATTGACGTGGATAGGCCTTAGGCTCATACCAGAATGCGATCAGCGTTGCCAGTAGTGGGTTGTGCTCAATATTTAAGATCTAAAGTATGGTAACCAGAATCGTCTTCATTACTCTTTCAAATCTGCCCAGGGTGTTCTTAGCATTCGTCTAAAGAACCAGCCTCTACGTACTCAATCATTAATCTCCGGACTCTTTTCTCTCACTGACGTCAGCAGCCTAAATGTTTTTAATTTAATATGTATACACTTCTAGACATGTTTATAATCGAATCCACTTCTTTTTAGGTTATAATTATATTGCTCTTTTGGTTTAAACTATGATTATTAGGTGGATAAGGCCAAAGAGAAGATCGGTGTAGGATATGACAGATGATCTCCAGATGGGTGTATCGGACGCTGGACATATTCCTTATGACCAAGAAATTTTCCGAATGGTTGTTATGGGAGCAACGTTCTGCAAAGGACATGCTACTGAATGAATGAATGAGGTGGATTTTAATAACACAACGGAGACCTTATGATGGTATATGCCAGTTAAACGTACTGTAATGTATTCATTCTAACTTGTCTTTCTGCTGACCGACTGAAATCAGTTACTTAAGTTTTCATGGAAGTATTTTGCCTGCTGTTAACATCTTGATGAGTTTATGTTTTTGTTTTCTTGCCCTAAATATTTCGCTTTGTCTGTCATTATCATTTTCTGTTATAGAATGTCTCTGATGTTATCAATAATCTGAGTATAGGTCGGTGTCGTAATTTAAACCTAATGTGATTTACTGTCTTAGGCATACAAAAGTATGCTTGATTTGTATAACATTTCAGAACCATTGTCCCCCATCCATCGTGTCCATGTTACTGTTTTTTGTGGGTCTTATGTTTTTCTTATCTCTTTATACCACATTGGAGCATAAGCCCTGGATCAACTGACGTCAAGCATTCCCATCTTTTGCTGTCTGCTGCTGCTCTCTTCACGTCTTCCCCATATATAAGGTGTATTTTTAATGACTGTGCAGTGTTTGAAAATATTGCATTCCAAGTTTTGTATTCACCCTCTGTAAAGATTATGCAACATAATAGATAAATACAAAACTTGGTCCGGAAATATTTTCAAATACTGCACAGTCATTAAATATACACCCTTTACATAATTCTAAGTATCCATTTGCTAATTCAGGACATTTTTCTAGATGAATGGAGGCAATCGGCAATTGAGACTCAACGCGGCTTTTACCACACATATTAATACTTATTTTGGAAGAGCTTCCACCCATCTTGGTTATCAGAGTTATTCTTTTCCCCCCCTTGTCTTTAGGCATTGTTCTTTGCTGACTGAATTTTACAAATAAACATTTGTACGTGATGGGTTAGCCAGTCCCACATCGACCCTCCTTAGTTCCATCTCACTACATACATGATTGGTTGCAGTGCCCTATTATTTGCTTCTGTTAAGTGACCAGGTAACGGTAAGTGGTGGTGCTTCTTGTGTTACAATCTCTCCTTATGTCTCTTCTGGTAATGCAAGAATTTGTACTGTTTATTCAATCGGCAACAGGTTGTCATGTCGTTGGCTGCTGTCATTACACTCAAAGTGTGTAAAAACCGTCTGTCGCTAGAGATGACCGGTGTCATCTGTGGTATTAGCGCCACTGCTGGTTTCATTCTCGAAGGATTTGCAGACTCCACTTGGATGATGTACCTCTGTAAGTAAACATTCACAAACATCATTACATTATAGAAGCAGCGATAGGACAGAGCCTACGGACCAAGTGGTCATGTCTTCGAATCCAATTCGAGGAGGCGATGGTTTCATTGTCTTGGGCTCCCAGCTCCACCCAGCCTAAAATGATTTGTTTGTTTGTTTGCATATCCTTTACAGGACAACGCTGTCAATATCAGCATCTTTCAACAGATTATTGATTTCTTGGCAAGATTACGATCAGTAGTTTGCCATTGCTTTCTGAGCGACAGGCTCACATACCCCGTAAGTTACCAACGCGGCGAGAACCGCTACCGATTCTCGCGCAGGTACGTTACTCACGAGAATATACGGGATTTAACACCTAGGCCAGGGAGACTGGCCTAAAATAATTAGTAGGGCATTTTCTGGGAAGCTAAGGAGGCTGGCGTGATGTTTACGGCATCACCCATCCAATGTCGATTGGTCTAAAAGTATGAAGCTAGCACCATATATCCAATGTGTTTCGTTGCGTGACAAAAAGGAAACCGTTATTATTGTTGTAATTTAGACAACTATTTGTTAGTTCAGATATTATTTATATGTTGCGTTTTCTATTTTCGTTTGCGATTGAATATCAAACACCGTGCAGGAAAAAAATAGACCGCATTCCAAATTCAACATGTATAAATCACAAACAATAGATTGCACGATTTATTGCCTGGCATATTTCGCTGCATCTCGTCAGGTACATACTTCAGAAATCACACAACTTACGTGAATTAACTAGATAAATCCTTTAAGTTGAAATATACACATATTCGCACAGTAATGTCAAGCGATTAGATGGATTACTCAAGCTGAAGTGTAAAATATCGTTACAGGATTGTCGATTGAGATTTCTCTAGGTATGCCTAAGGACGGGGATATTTCCTCACCGGTATTTCAGATCTCTGAGGGCCGACAGAATATGTCCGACAAGAAAAATCCTGAGACGACTGACAAAAAACCAGATAGAAGAAACCCAGTCCAAGCTGGCCAACTTGAAGTGCACACACAGTTCTGCCTACTATGTCACCAAAGAATTGAGCTTGAAGTTCACTAAATTCTGCACAGAAACAGTGTACAAGGTGAAAATCGCAGAGAATGATCGCCTCAACAAATCACTGAGCACTGAAAAGGTAACAACGTCAGTACTAGACAACCCAGAGAAGTATGTGAGGAACTTATCGTCGTACGTACTCAACAACATTGAAACGGAGGCCTTTGCATACGGATTAAAATTCTGCGTAAAGCCTAAACACGTCAACCGTGTTGAGTCGCAAGCACAGATTGAAATGTTGTTTGATCAAGTCTCCAAGTTATCACCTACTTCTGCTGAGTCGGTCGGGTGGCTGAAGGCCAAACTGGTAGATTTAGAACACCAGTTTCGCACAACACCCTCTAAACAGACATGTCCGCTGATCAACGAACACTTTACTGCCTTAAAAGCGTTAAAGGCTAACAAAACTCTCGTCATAATGAAACCTGACAAAGGGAGCGGCGCAGTACTGATGGACATGTCAGACTACCAGAGAAAAATGGACGAAATGTTGTCAGATGAATCCAAATTCAGGATAGATCAAAAAGTAAACAAGTCGGAGGACCTGGATGCAACAATGAGGAAAGAGATCCAGTCACTTGTGAATGCGGGACTCATAAGTGAGGCCACTGCAAAAACGCTCACACCACGTGGCTCGCACACTCCTCAGATGTACGGTCTACCTAAACTTCACAAGCCCAGCATCCCGCTAAGACCTATCCTGTCCATGGTTAACTCTGCACAACACCGAATGGCAAGATGGCTAGCCGAAATTTTCAAGCCAGTACGACAGTCCTTCGATCCAAAAATACTCAGAGATACATTCCAACTGGTGGAATTATTGGATACTATGGACATAAATAACAAACACATGGCATCCATGGAGAGGAGACAGTGAAAATAATTACGGAACGCAGTGAAGACAACAACTAAAATTAGTCACACCAACCCCTATTCTGGAGAGGCTACTACTACTATGTACCGTCAACATACAATTCAATTTTCTAACTAAGTCATACCGCCAAATTGACGGAGTGGCCATGGGGAGTCCTCTTGGTCCTATTCTAGCGGACATCTTCATGGCACATTTAGAAGAAAAGAGATCCTCAGACATCAACAACTTGGCCTTTTACCGTCGTTATGTGGACGATATACTAATTATCACCACAGACGAGCTACAAGCAACATCGTTCCAGGCCACAATGAACAAGACGCATAAAAACATCTCTCTATCTATGGAACACGAACACAACGAAGCGTTACCGTTCCTAGATATTCTAATGAGACGTAGAGCAGACGGCACAATTCAAAGATCGGTGTATCGCAAAGGAACATGGACTGGCCAATACCTAAATTTTCAGAGCTTCACACCTGTCCAGTACAAACGGGGCTTAGTACGGACCCTGTTTGACCGTGCTAGAAAGATATGCACCCAGAACACACTGACAGAGGAATTTGAAACTCTGAAGAATGTCTTAAACCTGAATGGGTACTCCACAGGATTTATAAAGCGCCACTGCCAACAGCCCAAACCAAAACCAGACTTAACTACAGTCCCTAAACTCAAGGTATTCATCCAGCTAACCTTTCGAGGGGATGACGTAATGCAACGTCTACAAGACCGGCTTACTACAGCAATAGGCGGAACATTCTGTGCTGCAACTCCAGGCATTAGATATAAAACCGTATCGTTTCCTACACCAGCAGTCAAAGAGCCTGTTCCTCTGTACGCCACAAACAATTGTATTTACCAATTCACATGTAGATGCCAGGCCTTCTACATTGGTAGAACAGAGAGACAGCTTAACAAACGAGTGTCAGAACACATACCAAAATGGGTCAACAAGATACAACACACAGGAGATGCTAGCCTAGTGGGGCCGACACACCGGAAGCTCCCGGCGTCTTCAATTGGTAGGCACATTGTCGAGAGCGGCCATGTGGTTGTCAGAGACACTGCCTTTCGTGTGTTGTTTAACACACAAAATACTCGCTTGTAAAAATTTGCAGAAGCAATTATGATCAATCAACGCAAGCCAGAATTGTGCAAACAGAAAGACATGTTAGTCAGCTTAAAATTACCGCGGTAGATAATTGACATTACTGTGCGAATATGTGTATATTTCAACTTGAAGGATTTATTAGTTAATTCACGTAAGTTGTGTGATTTCTGCAGTATGTACCTGACGAGATGCAGCGAAATATGCCAGGCAATCAATCGTGCAATCTATTGTTTGTGTCTTCGTTATTCAAATTCACTACGGGAAAACATTGTTTTGAATGTATAAATCAATTTAACGCCAAACACACTTTATGTCATGATCACCACTATTTATTTTAGTAATTTAGCGGATAGACGGCATGCCGTGCAGTGATCTTTGGTTCGATCCACATCAGAAATGTGTAAGATGTTAAATATTGACCTGGGCTGCCAAGTCGACCCAGTTTAAAATAGGTATCAGGAAGTATTTTGGAAAGTTAAGACGACCGGTGCCATGCCCAATGCATGGAAACAGTGAGTTGCATATCCTTTACAGGACGTCGCTGTTTCGCTGTTTGTGATTCCTGGGCAAGTTTACGTTCAGTAGTTTGCCATTGCTTCTGAACGACCGGCACTCATACCATTGTATGAAAACCAATGCAAGGCGGTCTGCTTCCAAATCGCCCGCGGCTGTGTTTCAAAAAGCGATATGCGGGATTACGAATTTCACAGAGCCGTAAAATGGACCTTTATTTTACTTAGTCGAGGATTGTTGCCCTTGCTTCATTCATCAACTGGCAATCATGATTAAACAGATCTGCTAGCAGCTTCCCTGTTCACATCACAAACTGCTTGGAATTGGTTGGTTTTGTGTGTTTTGTTTTGTTTTTAAATCTTACCTCTTAAAAGACGTGACCTTACGCTAATTGTTTTGGCAGAGGCTGCTTCTGTCTCTTTAAGAATTCATATACAGTTGAAGTTGCAATGTGAGGTTGGTGTAATGGCTTTTCTACTCTCCTCGTACTAAAGTACCATTTCCACTGTGAGTGTGTGGTGGAGCTCTTCTTCCCCTCTGCAATCTTAGAACCTAACGACGTGTGCCAGACTGGTACTGGAACTTTGCTTCTGCGGGGAGTCATATTAGGGTGTCACCAGATCAAGATTCAGCACGGCAACACGGCCTCGATAGGATTAGGCTTAGGCTGGTCATGTTTACCCAACCGGTGTTAGGTATTGACTTGCCAAACAACAATGCCCAGAGAGGACAGTCACTGATAGATACATATCTTAACAACTGTTAATGCTATAACTAGATAAGGCATCCTCTGGAACCCACAAGGAAAATGGATGGAGGAAGAATAGGAAGAGAGAGACAGAGAGTGAAAGAGAGAGAGAGGGTGAGAGGGGGGAGAGAGAGACAGAAAGGGAGAGAGAGAGAGAGAGAGAGAGAGAGAGAGAGAGAGAGAGAGAGAGAGAGAGAGAGAGAGAGAGAGAGAGATGAATAATACGAGGGGCGGTCAATAAGTATTGCCTCGCAATTTTTAATAGCATATAATATTGGAAACATCCCAGATAAAATTCACATGGAAATGAATCCATAAGTCGGCACTTCACAGATGTATTTCTCAGTGTAGTCTCCGTTATTCGGTATAGCTTTTTTTCCATCTACTCATAAGAGCGCATATCCCCGCACGGTAAAAATTAGTCCTTTTTCCTAAACCACTGGTGTACGGTGCGTTTAAGGGTGTCGGTGTCCTCAAAGTTATGTCCGCGAAGACCTTCTTTCAGTGGTCCAAACAGATGAAAGTCTGAAGGGCTAAATCGGGATTGTAAGTTGGATGTGGTAATAATGTCCGGGCCAAATTCTGTAATCGTATCAATAGCGCATTTAGTGATGTGTAGTGTGGCATTATCGTGCAACAGTAGCGCAGTTATCGGATCTTTGAATTGGTAAAGTCGTCGAAGACATCCTCTAAGCTTCTTCAGTTTCAATGTAATGGTCAGCATTCTTTTCCTATTCCAAGAAGTCGAGAAGATTCATACCTTTCTCATCCAAAAACACGGAGGCCATAACTTTCCCTACAGATGGTGACATTTTGAACTTCTTTCATGTCGGCGATGTTGTGTGATGCCATTCCATTGACTGCCTCTTAGATTCTGGTTCATAGAAATGAATCCAAGTCTCATCACCTGTTACAATATTCGATAAAAACCATTCTCCTTCAAAGTCGTAAAGGTGCAGGATGTTGATGGCTATGGTTTTCCTTGCTTTTTGTCTGTCTGTCACCATTCTAGGTATCCACCGTGCTAACACCTTTGAATAACATAGGTCTTTAATGATGGTCTGGGCACTGCCTTTAGTAATGGACAACATGGAATACAGTTTATCCAGTGTTACCCGAGGTCACCACGAATGATGTCATGAACTTGATGAATGGTGTATGGAGTCAATGCGGTTGACGTCAGCCAATGAGTATTGACCTACTTCAGCTTCGCCACAACCACATACCCAACGTCGTACAGTGATAACATCCACTGTCGAATATCCATAAACAGTACTAAAACGTTCGTAAATGCGAATCGGGATCTCACTTTCGGCATTGAGAATTTCTATAACATTATGTTGCTTTAACCGAACTTCTTTGGTGGCCATTTTTAAACCGTTACTGTTGTGCAATCTGTGATTGAAACAGGTTGGTAATGATATATAGCACAGAAAAGTGCTTGAGAAATCCCGCTAAATTGATACATTGCACACCGATAAAGTATTTGCATAGATAAAACATAGGAGGCTTTACTTATTGACCATCCTTCGTACTAGGTGAGAATTGAAGAAGCTGCAGGAAGCCGCATAAAATAAGATACATGACTTTAGTTGGTTGCAGGCGTATTATTCTCCACTGGGAGATAAAAGGAAGCAGAAGAAGAAGAAGAAGAAGAAGTAGCAGCAGCAACAGCACAAGAAGATGCATTTATTACTCAGATTGATTGAACATAATGTTACCTCTATAAATGTAGTCTTATTTTAGTCGTATATCAATCATGAAATTAAATCCAGGTAAGAAGTTATGAAAATAAACTTTAAAATAATTCACAATACTAGAACCAGTAAGCTATATTTAAAAACTGAGAGTAATAAAAGTAAAAGAGCTGGTTATGTGGTGAAGACATGAGATTAGGAGATTAATAAGAAGCAATTATAGAACCAAGTGGAAATCTACACCATCAGAAAATGATGCATATTACCAACACAATAGAAAAGAACAATCAAAAATCTTCAGACGCCACACATGACATAACAGACTGAAGTAATCTTCAGACGCCACACATGACATAACAGACTGAAGTAATCTTCAGACGCCACACATGACATAACAGACTGAAGTAATCTTCAGACGCCACACATGACATACCAGACTGAAGTAATCTTCAGACGCCACACATGACATAACAGACTGAAGTACCACATGTTTAATAAACTATAGATAGGAGACACTGATGAATGTGACTTTTGAACTGGTAAGATGACAGCTAAACATATTTTGCAAGAGTTTCCAACACAAGCAGAACAGAGAAAAGTGTTCTGGCCTACACCCGCTCCATTTGAGGACACTCTTTACGGAGATGCCAACAAACTTAAGTTGACTGCTGCTTTCGTTTGATTAATTCATGCTGAAGGTGAGCGAAGGAGAAAAAAAAAAAAAAAAGTAGAAGAAGAAGAAGAAGAAGAAGAAGAAGAAGAAGAAGAAGAAGATTAAATAATATAGGCCCTTGACGAGAACACAACGCTGTGACAATAACATTATTGTCACACCTGTAGCAAGAAACAGTAAAATAAAGATAAAGGTTCTCTTTCACACGACTTATGCGCATTGAGCATTTGGTGCTAGCCCCATATATTCAAAGACTAGTTAACACTCAGTGGTGCCGCCTTTATTTCCCGATATAGTTACTGGTACCGACAGTTATGCTGGGTCGAATTGGGAACCCAGGTAAATATTAAAACATGCACTCCATACAGATTCAAATCTATGACCAGTGAGTCGGCAGGTGAGCGTGTAGCCACTACGCTATAGTAGCACCCAGCAACCAAGTTCGTTAGTTGCATATCCTTTACAGGGCGACGAAATCAGCCTAAGCATGTTTTGGCTGTTGTAATCTCTTGGCAAGTTTACGTTCAGTAGTTTGCCCAGCAAGAAACAGAGCCACACAATTTTAAAGATATGTGAAGATGTTTAGGGATTCCCAGTGCTTTCTGTGGCGACTATTTTCATCACCGGTATCATATGACAACAATGTTTTCTTGTACTGAAAGACAAATGTCATACCTTGTGTAATTATATTGTTACTGACATGTTTTAGCCTCCCTGGTGGGGATTCTGTTCACGGCTTCACTTCCCTTACCCCGAGCGCTGCTGTCACAGATTGCACCGCCAGGTGAACAAGGTAATACTTTAAGATACCAATGATAAGCATGTAAGTCAGTGACTGTTTTATAATGGTTTTGTCTCATTATACTATGTACATTTAGGGTCTCCCTGGCGAAGCTGCCTGCCTCGCGCTCCGTAGGGTATGGTTTCATATCCAGGACGGCGTCGTTCTGTTCATGAGTGAAATTTTCTAGGAGATTCCTGGGGTGTTCGTTGGAGCTATAGAGTTCACTCTCGACATGACGCTCTGCGGACAGAATCATATGGGATAAAACTCGGTGAAATGAAGTCGATCCTTTCACCATTAAACACTTAACAAACATCGGGTTTCTTTCTCATGATAAGTTGTTTCAGCAACTTCCGGTGTTATTGATTCAGCATGAGGCATCAGTTTACTAAGTTTTCCTATCAACCATTGCACCGGTTCATTTGGACTAAAATGTTGACCTCTGGTCCTTGACTAGGGGACGTAAATTGGAAGTACATCTGAAGTCAGAGTGGGTTCGCTTGATGGCGAGTGACACTGGTAATAGGGCAAGCTAATCAATACGCAAAATTCAGCCCCGTGCTACTAGAAGTAGGGGTGTGTGAACTATGCTTGAGTTCAAAGCGAACGAGCGCAAAAAACAAACAAACAAGCAAACAAACAAACAAACCAAAAAAAAACCCCCAAAAAACTATCATTATGATTGTGATAATTGTTTGCAGGTGCACTGTTCTCCAGCATGTCCTGTACGGAGGCTCTTTCCGGCCTGGCGTCCTCCACGCTCTATATACTCATCTACAATGCCACTGTAGACACATTTAAAGGTGCGGCGTTCATGGCTGTTGCCGGGATGTGCCTCCTCAACGTTGTGTCGCTTGGGTGAGTCTTTAAATGGTTAAAACATGTTCATGGCTATCACTAGAGTCAGCTCCCTATCAAACAGCTAAGGTTTATCAAAATGTATTCAACGCCATTAATTTATCCCAAGTGCGTTTCTCCTGTGGACATTAGGGTGGAGTCTGTTGTAATGAAATACCTAAATCTGTGGAGGGATCAATTCCAACTGATGCTTAGTCCCAGTCAGCATGTATCTACTGTGCTCGCCATAAATGAGGCGCTGGAACCTCTTGCCCCCGGGTAGATTGGGCCCGTTAGCTATTACAGCAGCCAATCTAGGAGATGGAAAACTCCGATTATAAACCCCAAGTTGAAGGTGGACCGACGTGCCGAGGACTGAATGGCCACGGGTGAGTTGGTCGTGAACGTGGAACGTCTGCTATGCGGGCGGGGCGTCTGAGGGACATCCCTGCCCCTTCCCTAGCAGGCAGGCTCTACTAGGGTGACCGCTCATTTCCTGCAATATCCAAACTTTGTGTATATGGTATTATTTAAACAAGGGAATCGTCGCCGGAGCTACGGAGCACGTGCTCTATGCTTGACACATCCTTCAGGGGCTAGCGAAGAGAGAGTGAGGAGGAGAAGACGAGGAAATGGTGTCAGAATAAGGCATAGAAATAGGAGGGCAGGCGCCAGGAGAAAACGACGAAAAGTGGAGAGACTAGGTCTCAACCATGTAAGAGTGGGATATTGGAACTGTCGTAGTGCCAGGCAGAGAGGTCCTGTATTGGAGAGGCTAATATATGATTTTGATGTCCTCATGCTCCAGGAGCTAAATACAGACACATACCATTGCCCTGGGTACGCCAGTTATATAAACCCTACTGGGCAGATGAGACGTGGGCAAGGTCTGCTGGTGAAGGAAGGAGTGAAGCATGTGGTACTTGACTTGAGCCAGTGGAATCACAGTGCAAGAGAGGTCCAGGGTATACAAATGGAGATTGGGGGCTTAAGTTGGAACATCATAAATGTATATGCCACAGTGGACTGTTTTGTCAGAAAGGAACACTGGGACTGGCTTAAGGAATTGGAGGAATTACCAGGTGATAGGCTACTCATATGTGGAGACTTCAATGCGAGGAACAGAGATTGGGACAGCAGTGGAGAAAACCGACAGGGAATTGCCCTTGCGGATGCCATGGTGGACTCCGATGTGGTCTGCATAAATGATGGTAGGCCGACTAGAATGGCAATGAGGCCTGGCGATGTGGACACAGCTATTTACTTGGCACTTGTCTCCCAGTCATCAGTCCTTGATGTAAAGTGGACTGTTTTTAATGACCATGGGAGTGATCACATGCCATGCTCAGTCCTGATCTCTAAATCCAGGAAAGTTAAGGCTGGGAGAGCGCGCAAGACCTTCCGGTATGAGTGGACCGACAGCCTTCTTGGACGCCTCAGACAGGGGGCATGCAACAGGGCTGTTAAAAATCATAGTTTGCAGTCCCCCATGATGGACCACAGAAGTAGACCAGGCTTGGAAAGCAAAGAGAGCTGCAGTGAAGCAGCTAAGGAAAGTGCGACAGACACCCAGAAGCTCACGAGAGGAAGTGGACACGGCGGAAAATGTCAAGAAAGACAAGGTGGAGGTTTTCAAGCGCTGTGCTGCAGAGGCCAAAAAGGCAAAATGGGAATGTTTCATGAATGAGATTGGAGGTGATAAAACACTGCGAAAGTTCTGGAAACTGCACAGACAAATACAAAGAAAAGATCGGCCTATGACAGTGGGAACAATTTATAGAGATGATGGTGTGCGCGTGACAACAGACACAGAGAAAGGGGAGGCGTTTCTCCAGAGATTTTTAGAGCAGACCAATCATGATGATGTGGACACCAGGGATGCAGTTAGAGAGGAGTTATCTGGCACCATAAAGAATATGCCTTATGAAGACATCATACGGGTTGAAGATGTTAAACATATTTTGAAAAAGGCAAAAGACATGGCACCAGGGCCTGATGGGGTCAGGTATGGCCACATGAAGGCTTTGAGCGATGTAGACCTGAAGGAGATGACCGACTGCTTTAACCAGAGCATTAGGACAGCATCAGTACCGCAGGATTGGGTACACAGTTATCTCATCCCTCTCCCAAAACCAGTTCAAGGATCATTCAAAGCTTAGCGGCTTTTGGATCACCCTTCAAAATACATTTGGGAAGGCTTTAGAGAAGATAGTCGCTGTCAAGCTGCAAGAGTTTTTGGAAAGGGGGAAGCTTCTTCCAAGAGGCCTGGGGAGCTACAGGCCAGGAAAAGATACCTGGTCAAATGCAGCCACTTTTGCCTTTGACGTTTATGAGGGGTTCCAGAGTAGACAAGAAACGATGGCGGCGGCGCTTGATCTCGAGGATGCGTACAATAGAGTTCGCTATGATATTTTGATGATGACACTGGTGGAGAGGGGGGTCAATCCCTGGTTGGTGAACTGGATAGCGGCCGTCCTACATTCTCGTCGGATTGCTCTCCGTCTGGGTGCATGGACCTCAGAGCCACATATTTTAACCCGGGACTGCCACAGGGATCCGCAATCTCACCGGTGCTCTTTAACGTGTATACGAGCAAAATTGCAAACCTAGAAGCACCAGGGGTTGGAAGGATACTAACATTTGCAGATGATATTCTTGCATATAGGCAGGGGAGAGATAGGGAGAAAACAGCCCAGAAGCTACAGGTGACAGTAGACAAAGTGATTGACTGGTGCACTGAAATGGGTGCTGTCATCCACCCGGAAAAGGCAGCTGTTTTGTGGTGCTCTCTGGACAACAGGATTGTGAGAGCTGATGTTCCAAGCCTCACGATAGATGGTGGAAGCGTCAACAGAGAGAACAAACTGAAGTATCTGGGAATCACATTTGACAGGAGCCTGTCCTTCAAGGATCA